>CP136063.1:137069380-137669380 GCA_032622095.1 Siphonodentalium dalli | reverse complement strand
TAGACAGATATGATTTTTTTGTGTAAAAAGTTTCCCGAAATGTCAATTTTGGGGATTAAAAAAAAAAATTGGACCCATGGTTCATATAGCCAACAGCATACGCTAAAACGTTAGCACTGAGGCCTATGGAAAACATTTACACCAGTGTAACCTAAAGGGAAAAATGAACTTTTTGGCATTTTTGATTCCTGGGAGTCACTTTAAAGTATTTTAATGCATTTTTCACAGCCTGGTCTTTCAGTCCAATGAATCTCCCATGCATGGTGTGGCTATTCTTGCTGCTGATGTCTTCTTTCACTTCCATCGGCCAAAAAAATGGTATGATTTTTCATAAAAAATGCCAATTTTTCAAGGTATTTTCAAAAAATTTCAAGGTGGTAATTGTCACATGATAATGCAAATTACCCATTACATGAGCATGTCAATGACACACATACCAATTGTTATAAGAAGCTAATCTAACAAGTATTTTGGATTTTATAGCCAGTGATATACAGATATATATAATAAAAGTGTCTCATTTTCACTGGTGGGTATGGCCATTTGAAGGTTAATAGCACTAAAACTTGGACACATTTAAGAAAATGCTTCAGCATTTCAAAGAGAGCATATCTTTGTTCAACTAATTCAATATACACCCACATCCAGTTATCTTGGATCACCCTTGCAGACCTGAAAATGTCATATTTTAGTCTTCCATGTGCTGATAAAGTCATGTGCTTGATGCTCAGCTGATCAGATCTGGACTCAATGACCTCACATCACCAGAAGTTCTCTCATGGAAAGGATCTTGTACAGTCTTCCATAGCTGATCCAAGTTTGCAACACCAGACCCCAAAAACTGTGTGAAAATGGGGCCTGAATATGACTTGTGGTGGAAAAATGTGCTTTTTTGATGAATAATGTGTTACAGAGAGTGGGGTTAAATTGTGTGTGATAAATAAAGAACCACAGAAGTGATATTATTTTTGAACACATTTTTTTCATTCATGGGCAATTCTGAAAAAATGTAGGGTGTTACAATTATTCCGCGAAAAAGCGGGCTATCGCTTTAGGTTACACTGGTGTAAATAAGGTTCGGAGAGACCTCTAGCGGATGCGGGAGGAATATATAGGAGAGAATAAAATAGACACTGGGCCCTGATTGGTCAATAGCCTTGTGTGCTTTTTGCATAAAAAAATCATCACACCTCTTCCCTATGATTTCCCACAGGTAAGATAGCCATTGGCACAGGAATTAACCCTTTGTAGTGAAGTTTGAATTTGTTGGTGTGGTCTAAAATATGACAGTATTTTTTTATGCGGATCTGACACTAGTTACGAAAACACAAGATTTAAAGGCGAATTCCCTGCTAGACAGATATGATTTTTTTGTGTAAAAAGTTTCCCGAAATGTCAATTTTGGGGATTAAAAAAAAAAATTGGACCCATGGTTCATATAGCCAACAGCATACGCTAAAACGTTAGCACTGAGGCCTATGGAAAACATTTACACCAGTGTAACCTAAAGGGAAAAATGAACTTTTTGGCATTTTTGATTCCTGGGAGTCACTTTAAAGTATTTTAATGCATTTTTCACAGCCTGGTCTTTCAGTCCAATGAATCTCCCATGCATGGTGTGGCTATTCTTGCTGCTGATGTCTTCTTTCACTTCCATCGGCCAAAAAAATGGTATGATTTTTCATAAAAAATGCCAATTTTTCAAGGTATTTTCAAAAAATTTCAAGGTGGTAATTGTCACATGATAATGCAAATTACCCATTACATGAGCATGTCAATGACACACATACCAATTGTTATAAGAAGCTAATCTAACAAGTATTTTGGATTTTATAGCCAGTGATATACAGATATATATAATAAAAGTGTCTCATTTTCACTGGTGGGTATGGCCATTTGAAGGTTAATAGCACTAAAACTTGGACACATTTAAGAAAATGCTTCAGCATTTCAAAGAGAGCATATCTTTGTTCAACTAATTCAATATACACCCACATCCAGTTATCTTGGATCACCCTTGCAGACCTGAAAATGTCATATTTTAGTCTTCCATGTGCTGATAAAGTCATGTGCTTGATGCTCAGCTGATCAGATCTGGACTCAATGACCTCACATCACCAGAAGTTCTCTCATGGAAAGGATCTTGTACAGTCTTCCATAGCTGATCCAAGTTTGCAACACCAGACCCCAAAAACTGTGTGAAAATGGGGCCTGAATATGACTTGTGGTGGAAAAATGTGCTTTTTTGATGAATAATGTGTTACAGAGAGTGGGGTTAAATTGTGTGTGATAAATAAAGAACCACAGAAGTGATATTATTTTTGAACACATTTTTTTCATTCATGGGCAATTCTGAAAAAATGTAGGGTGTTACAATTATTCCGCGAAAAAGCGGGCTATCGCTTTAGGTTACACTGGTGTAAATAAGGTTCGGAGAGACCTCTAGCGGATGCGGGAGGAATATATAGGAGAGAATAAAATAGACACTGGGCCCTGATTGGTCAATAGCCTTGTGTGCTTTTTGCATAAAAAAATCATCACACCTCTTCCCTATGATTTCCCACAGGTAAGATAGCCATTGGCACAGGAATTAACCCTTTGTAGTGAAGTTTGAATTTGTTGGTGTGGTCTAAAATATGACAGTATTTTTTTATGCGGATCTGACACTAGTTACGAAAACACAAGATTTAAAGGCGAATTCCCTGCTAGACAGATATGATTTTTTTGTGTAAAAAGTTTCCCGAAATGTCAATTTTGGGGATTAAAAAAAAAAATTGGACCCATGGTTCATATAGCCAACAGCATACGCTAAAACGTTAGCACTGAGGCCTATGGAAAACATTTACACCAGTGTAACCTAAAGGGAAAAATGAACTTTTTGGCATTTTTGATTCCTGGGAGTCACTTTAAAGTATTTTAATGCATTTTTCACAGCCTGGTCTTTCAGTCCAATGAATCTCCCATGCATGGTGTGGCTATTCTTGCTGCTGATGTCTTCTTTCACTTCCATCGGCCAAAAAAATGGTATGATTTTTCATAAAAAATGCCAATTTTTCAAGGTATTTTCAAAAAATTTCAAGGTGGTAATTGTCACATGATAATGCAAATTACCCATTACATGAGCATGTCAATGACACACATACCAATTGTTATAAGAAGCTAATCTAACAAGTATTTTGGATTTTATAGCCAGTGATATACAGATATATATAATAAAAGTGTCTCATTTTCACTGGTGGGTATGGCCATTTGAAGGTTAATAGCACTAAAACTTGGACACATTTAAGAAAATGCTTCAGCATTTCAAAGAGAGCATATCTTTGTTCAACTAATTCAATATACACCCACATCCAGTTATCTTGGATCACCCTTGCAGACCTGAAAATGTCATATTTTAGTCTTCCATGTGCTGATAAAGTCATGTGCTTGATGCTCAGCTGATCAGATCTGGACTCAATGACCTCACATCACCAGAAGTTCTCTCATGGAAAGGATCTTGTACAGTCTTCCATAGCTGATCCAAGTTTGCAACACCAGACCCCAAAAACTGTGTGAAAATGGGGCCTGAATATGACTTGTGGTGGAAAAATGTGCTTTTTTGATGAATAATGTGTTACAGAGAGTGGGGTTAAATTGTGTGTGATAAATAAAGAACCACAGAAGTGATATTATTTTTGAACACATTTTTTTCATTCATGGGCAATTCTGAAAAAATGTAGGGTGTTACAATTATTCCGCGAAAAAGCGGGCTATCGCTTTAGGTTACACTGGTGTAAATAAGGTTCGGAGAGACCTCTAGCGGATGCGGGAGGAATATATAGGAGAGAATAAAATAGACACTGGGCCCTGATTGGTCAATAGCCTTGTGTGCTTTTTGCATAAAAAAATCATCACACCTCTTCCCTATGATTTCCCACAGGTAAGATAGCCATTGGCACAGGAATTAACCCTTTGTAGTGAAGTTTGAATTTGTTGGTGTGGTCTAAAATATGACAGTATTTTTTTATGCGGATCTGACACTAGTTACGAAAACACAAGATTTAAAGGCGAATTCCCTGCTAGACAGATATGATTTTTTTGTGTAAAAAGTTTCCCGAAATGTCAATTTTGGGGATTAAAAAAAAAAATTGGACCCATGGTTCATATAGCCAACAGCATACGCTAAAACGTTAGCACTGAGGCCTATGGAAAACATTTACACCAGTGTAACCTAAAGGGAAAAATGAACTTTTTGGCATTTTTTATTCCTGGGAGTCACTTTAAAGTATTTTAATGCATTTTTCACAGCCTGGTCTTTCAGTCCAATGAATCTCCCATGCATGGTGTGGCTATTCTTGCTGCTGATGTCTTCTTTCACTTCCATCGGCCAAAAAAATGGTATGATTTTTCATAAAAAATGCCAATTTTTCAAGGTATTTTCAAAAAATTTCAAGGTGGTAATTGTCACATGATAATGCAAATTACCCATTACATGAGCATGTCAATGACACACATACCAATTGTTATAAGAAGCTAATCTAACAAGTATTTTGGATTTTATAGCCAGTGATATACAGATATATATAATAAAAGTGTCTCATTTTCACTGGTGGGTATGGCCATTTGAAGGTTAATAGCACTAAAACTTGGACACATTTAAGAAAATGCTTCAGCATTTCAAAGAGAGCATATCTTTGTTCAACTAATTCAATATACACCCACATCCAGTTATCTTGGATCACCCTTGCAGACCTGAAAATGTCATATTTTAGTCTTCCATGTGCTGATAAAGTCATGTGCTTGATGCTCAGCTGATCAGATCTGGACTCAATGACCTCACATCACCAGAAGTTCTCTCATGGAAAGGATCTTGTACAGTCTTCCATAGCTGATCCAAGTTTGCAACACCAGACCCCAAAAACTGTGTGAAAATGGGGCCTGAATATGACTTGTGGTGGAAAAATGTGCTTTTTTGATGAATAATGTGTTACAGAGAGTGGGGTTAAATTGTGTGTGATAAATAAAGAACCACAGAAGTGATATTATTTTTGAACACATTTTTTTCATTCATGGGCAATTCTGAAAAAATGTAGGGTGTTACAATTATTCCGCGAAAAAGCGGGCTATCGCTTTAGGTTACACTGGTGTAAATAAGGTTCGGAGAGACCTCTAGCGGATGCGGGAGGAATATATAGGAGAGAATAAAATAGACACTGGGCCCTGATTGGTCAATAGCCTTGTGTGCTTTTTGCATAAAAAAATCATCACACCTCTTCCCTATGATTTCCCACAGGTAAGATAGCCATTGGCACAGGAATTAACCCTTTGTAGTGAAGTTTGAATTTGTTGGTGTGGTCTAAAATATGACAGTATTTTTTTATGCGGATCTGACACTAGTTACGAAAACACAAGATTTAAAGGCGAATTCCCTGCTAGACAGATATGATTTTTTTGTGTAAAAAGTTTCCCGAAATGTCAATTTTGGGGATTAAAAAAAAAAATTGGACCCATGGTTCATATAGCCAACAGCATACGCTAAAACGTTAGCACTGAGGCCTATGGAAAACATTTACACCAGTGTAACCTAAAGGGAAAAATGAACTTTTTGGCATTTTTGATTCCTGGGAGTCACTTTAAAGTATTTTAATGCATTTTTCACAGCCTGGTCTTTCAGTCCAATGAATCTCCCATGCATGGTGTGGCTATTCTTGCTGCTGATGTCTTCTTTCACTTCCATCGGCCAAAAAAATGGTATGATTTTTCATAAAAAATGCCAATTTTTCAAGGTATTTTCAAAAAATTTCAAGGTGGTAATTGTCACATGATAATGCAAATTACCCATTACATGAGCATGTCAATGACACACATACCAATTGTTATAAGAAGCTAATCTAACAAGTATTTTGGATTTTATAGCCAGTGATATACAGATATATATAATAAAAGTGTCTCATTTTCACTGGTGGGTATGGCCATTTGAAGGTTAATAGCACTAAAACTTGGACACATTTAAGAAAATGCTTCAGCATTTCAAAGAGAGCATATCTTTGTTCAACTAATTCAATATACACCCACATCCAGTTATCTTGGATCACCCTTGCAGACCTGAAAATGTCATATTTTAGTCTTCCATGTGCTGATAAAGTCATGTGCTTGATGCTCAGCTGATCAGATCTGGACTCAATGACCTCACATCACCAGAAGTTCTCTCATGGAAAGGATCTTGTACAGTCTTCCATAGCTGATCCAAGTTTGCAACACCAGACCCCAAAAACTGTGTGAAAATGGGGCCTGAATATGACTTGTGGTGGAAAAATGTGCTTTTTTGATGAATAATGTGTTACAGAGAGTGGGGTTAAATTGTGTGTGATAAATAAAGAACCACAGAAGTGATATTATTTTTGAACACATTTTTTTCATTCATGGGCAATTCTGAAAAAATGTAGGGTGTTACAATTATTCCGCGAAAAAGCGGGCTATCGCTTTAGGTTACACTGGTGTAAATAAGGTTCGGAGAGACCTCTAGCGGATGTGGGAGGAATATATAGGAGAGAATAAAATAGACACTGGGCCCTGATTGGTCAATAGCCTTGTGTGCTTTTTGCATAAAAAAATCATCACACCTCTTCCCTATGATTTCCCACAGGTAAGATAGCCATTGGCACAGGAATTAACCCTTTGTAGTGAAGTTTGAATTTGTTGGTGTGGTCTAAAATATGACAGTATTTTTTTATGCGGATCTGACACTAGTTACGAAAACACAAGATTTAAAGGCGAATTCCCTGCTAGACAGATATGATTTTTTTGTGTAAAAAGTTTCCCGAAATGTCAATTTTGGGGATTAAAAAAAAAAATTGGACCCATGGTTCATATAGCCAACAGCATACGCTAAAACGTTAGCACTGAGGCCTATGGAAAACATTTACACCAGTGTAACCTAAAGGGAAAAATGAACTTTTTGGCATTTTTGATTCCTGGGAGTCACTTTAAAGTATTTTAATGCATTTTTCACAGCCTGGTCTTTCAGTCCAATGAATCTCCCATGCATGGTGTGGCTATTCTTGCTGCTGATGTCTTCTTTCACTTCCATCGGCCAAAAAAATGGTATGATTTTTCATAAAAAATGCCAATTTTTCAAGGTATTTTCAAAAAATTTCAAGGTGGTAATTGTCACATGATAATGCAAATTACCCATTACATGAGCATGTCAATGACACACATACCAATTGTTATAAGAAGCTAATCTAACAAGTATTTTGGATTTTATAGCCAGTGATATACAGATATATATAATAAAAGTGTCTCATTTTCACTGGTGGGTATGGCCATTTGAAGGTTAATAGCACTAAAACTTGGACACATTTAAGAAAATGCTTCAGCATTTCAAAGAGAGCATATCTTTGTTCAACTAATTCAATATACACCCACATCCAGTTATCTTGGATCACCCTTGCAGACCTGAAAATGTCATATTTTAGTCTTCCATGTGCTGATAAAGTCATGTGCTTGATGCTCAGCTGATCAGATCTGGACTCAATGACCTCACATCACCAGAAGTTCTCTCATGGAAAGGATCTTGTACAGTCTTCCATAGCTGATCCAAGTTTGCAACACCAGACCCCAAAAACTGTGTGAAAATGGGGCCTGAATATGACTTGTGGTGGAAAAATGTGCTTTTTTGATGAATAATGTGTTACAGAGAGTGGGGTTAAATTGTGTGTGATAAATAAAGAACCACAGAAGTGATATTATTTTTGAACACATTTTTTTCATTCATGGGCAATTCTGAAAAAATGTAGGGTGTTACAATTATTCCGCGAAAAAGCGGGCTATCGCTTTAGGTTACACTGGTGTAAATAAGGTTCGGAGAGACCTCTAGCGGATGCGGGAGGAATATATAGGAGAGAATAAAATAGACACTGGGCCCTGATTGGTCAATAGCCTTGTGTGCTTTTTGCATAAAAAAATCATCACACCTCTTCCCTATGATTTCCCACAGGTAAGATAGCCATTGGCACAGGAATTAACCCTTTGTAGTGAAGTTTGAATTTGTTGGTGTGGTCTAAAATATGACAGTATTTTTTTATGCGGATCTGACACTAGTTACGAAAACACAAGATTTAAAGGCGAATTCCCTGCTAGACAGATATGATTTTTTTGTGTAAAAAGTTTCCCGAAATGTCAATTTTGGGGATTAAAAAAAAAAATTGGACCCATGGTTCATATAGCCAACAGCATACGCTAAAACGTTAGCACTGAGGCCTATGGAAAACATTTACACCAGTGTAACCTAAAGGGAAAAATGAACTTTTTGGCATTTTTGATTCCTGGGAGTCACTTTAAAGTATTTTAATGCATTTTTCACAGCCTGGTCTTTCAGTCCAATGAATCTCCCATGCATGGTGTGGCTATTCTTGCTGCTGATGTCTTCTTTCACTTCCATCGGCCAAAAAAATGGTATGATTTTTCATAAAAAATGCCAATTTTTCAAGGTATTTTCAAAAAATTTCAAGGTGGTAATTGTCACATGATAATGCAAATTACCCATTACATGAGCATGTCAATGACACACATACCAATTGTTATAAGAAGCTAATCTAACAAGTATTTTGGATTTTATAGCCAGTGATATACAGATATATATAATAAAAGTGTCTCATTTTCACTGGTGGGTATGGCCATTTGAAGGTTAATAGCACTAAAACTTGGACACATTTAAGAAAATGCTTCAGCATTTCAAAGAGAGCATATCTTTGTTCAACTAATTCAATATACACCCACATCCAGTTATCTTGGATCACCCTTGCAGACCTGAAAATGTCATATTTTAGTCTTCCATGTGCTGATAAAGTCATGTGCTTGATGCTCAGCTGATCAGATCTGGACTCAATGACCTCACATCACCAGAAGTTCTCTCATGGAAAGGATCTTGTACAGTCTTCCATAGCTGATCCAAGTTTGCAACACCAGACCCCAAAAACTGTGTGAAAATGGGGCCTGAATATGACTTGTGGTGGAAAAATGTGCTTTTTTGATGAATAATGTGTTACAGAGAGTGGGGTTAAATTGTGTGTGATAAATAAAGAACCACAGAAGTGATATTATTTTTGAACACATTTTTTTCATTCATGGGCAATTCTGAAAAAATGTAGGGTGTTACAATTATTCCGCGAAAAAGCGGGCTATCGCTTTAGGTTACACTGGTGTAAATAAGGTTCGGAGAGACCTCTAGCGGATGCGGGAGGAATATATAGGAGAGAATAAAATAGACACTGGGCCCTGATTGGTCAATAGCCTTGTGTGCTTTTTGCATAAAAAAATCATCACACCTCTTCCCTATGATTTCCCACAGGTAAGATAGCCATTGGCACAGGAATTAACCCTTTGTAGTGAAGTTTGAATTTGTTGGTGTGGTCTAAAATATGACAGTATTTTTTTATGCGGATCTGACACTAGTTACGAAAACACAAGATTTAAAGGCGAATTCCCTGCTAGACAGATATGATTTTTTTGTGTAAAAAGTTTCCCGAAATGTCAATTTTGGGGATTAAAAAAAAAAATTGGACCCATGGTTCATATAGCCAACAGCATACGCTAAAACGTTAGCACTGAGGCCTATGGAAAACATTTACACCAGTGTAACCTAAAGGGAAAAATGAACTTTTTGGCATTTTTGATTCCTGGGAGTCACTTTAAAGTATTTTAATGCATTTTTCACAGCCTGGTCTTTCAGTCCAATGAATCTCCCATGCATGGTGTGGCTATTCTTGCTGCTGATGTCTTCTTTCACTTCCATCGGCCAAAAAAATGGTATGATTTTTCATAAAAAATGCCAATTTTTCAAGGTATTTTCAAAAAATTTCAAGGTGGTAATTGTCACATGATAATGCAAATTACCCATTACATGAGCATGTCAATGACACACATACCAATTGTTATAAGAAGCTAATCTAACAAGTATTTTGGATTTTATAGCCAGTGATATACAGATATATATAATAAAAGTGTCTCATTTTCACTGGTGGGTATGGCCATTTGAAGGTTAATAGCACTAAAACTTGGACACATTTAAGAAAATGCTTCAGCATTTCAAAGAGAGCATATCTTTGTTCAACTAATTCAATATACACCCACATCCAGTTATCTTGGATCACCCTTGCAGACCTGAAAATGTCATATTTTAGTCTTCCATGTGCTGATAAAGTCATGTGCTTGATGCTCAGCTGATCAGATCTGGACTCAATGACCTCACATCACCAGAAGTTCTCTCATGGAAAGGATCTTGTACAGTCTTCCATAGCTGATCCAAGTTTGCAACACCAGACCCCAAAAACTGTGTGAAAATGGGGCCTGAATATGACTTGTGGTGGAAAAATGTGCTTTTTTGATGAATAATGTGTTACAGAGAGTGGGGTTAAATTGTGTGTGATAAATAAAGAACCACAGAAGTGATATTATTTTTGAACACATTTTTTTCATTCATGGGCAATTCTGAAAAAATGTAGGGTGTTACAATTATTCCGCGAAAAAGCGGGCTATCGCTTTAGGTTACACTGGTGTAAATAAGGTTCGGAGAGACCTCTAGCGGATGCGGGAGGAATATATAGGAGAGAATAAAATAGACACTGGGCCCTGATTGGTCAATAGCCTTGTGTGCTTTTTGCATAAAAAAATCATCACACCTCTTCCCTATGATTTCCCACAGGTAAGATAGCCATTGGCACAGGAATTAACCCTTTGTAGTGAAGTTTGAATTTGTTGGTGTGGTCTAAAATATGACAGTATTTTTTTATGCGGATCTGACACTAGTTACGAAAACACAAGATTTAAAGGCGAATTCCCTGCTAGACAGATATGATTTTTTTGTGTAAAAAGTTTCCCGAAATGTCAATTTTGGGGATTAAAAAAAAAAATTGGACCCATGGTTCATATAGCCAACAGCATACGCTAAAACGTTAGCACTGAGGCCTATGGAAAACATTTACACCAGTGTAACCTAAAGGGAAAAATGAACTTTTTGGCATTTTTGATTCCTGGGAGTCACTTTAAAGTATTTTAATGCATTTTTCACAGCCTGGTCTTTCAGTCCAATGAATCTCCCATGCATGGTGTGGCTATTCTTGCTGCTGATGTCTTCTTTCACTTCCATCGGCCAAAAAAATGGTATGATTTTTCATAAAAAATGCCAATTTTTCAAGGTATTTTCAAAAAATTTCAAGGTGGTAATTGTCACATGATAATGCAAATTACCCATTACATGAGCATGTCAATGACACACATACCAATTGTTATAAGAAGCTAATCTAACAAGTATTTTGGATTTTATAGCCAGTGATATACAGATATATATAATAAAAGTGTCTCATTTTCACTGGTGGGTATGGCCATTTGAAGGTTAATAGCACTAAAACTTGGACACATTTAAGAAAATGCTTCAGCATTTCAAAGAGAGCATATCTTTGTTCAACTAATTCAATATACACCCACATCCAGTTATCTTGGATCACCCTTGCAGACCTGAAAATGTCATATTTTAGTCTTCCATGTGCTGATAAAGTCATGTGCTTGATGCTCAGCTGATCAGATCTGGACTCAATGACCTCACATCACCAGAAGTTCTCTCATGGAAAGGATCTTGTACAGTCTTCCATAGCTGATCCAAGTTTGCAACACCAGACCCCAAAAACTGTGTGAAAATGGGGCCTGAATATGACTTGTGGTGGAAAAATGTGCTTTTTTGATGAATAATGTGTTACAGAGAGTGGGGTTAAATTGTGTGTGATAAATAAAGAACCACAGAAGTGATATTATTTTTGAACACATTTTTTTCATTCATGGGCAATTCTGAAAAAATGTAGGGTGTTACAATTATTCCGCGAAAAAGCGGGCTATCGCTTTAGGTTACACTGGTGTAAATAAGGTTCGGAGAGACCTCTAGCGGATGCGGGAGGAATATATAGGAGAGAATAAAATAGACACTGGGCCCTGATTGGTCAATAGCCTTGTGTGCTTTTTGCATAAAAAAATCATCACACCTCTTCCCTATGATTTCCCACAGGTAAGATAGCCATTGGCACAGGAATTAACCCTTTGTAGTGAAGTTTGAATTTGTTGGTGTGGTCTAAAATATGACAGTATTTTTTTATGCGGATCTGACACTAGTTACGAAAACACAAGATTTAAAGGCGAATTCCCTGCTAGACAGATATGATTTTTTTGTGTAAAAAGTTTCCCGAAATGTCAATTTTGGGGATTAAAAAAAAAAAATTGGACCCATGGTTCATATAGCCAACAGCATACGCTAAAACGTTAGCACTGAGGCCTATGGAAAACATTTACACCAGTGTAACCTCTGCACAGACCAGTCCACATTCCATTCCACAATTTCCAGTGACCTTCATTTTCATATTTTTTTCAGTAACAGATTCGTCATTGAGTTTCTTTCCGACTGACTGATTTTCACTTTGAACACAGTTCACTTCAACTTCAAAACAACTTAACAAGTTGTTGTTGTTGACATGTTCAATGATGTTGTTGTTATTCTTCTTCTTCTTTTGACTGCTTTGACTCTAAAGTCATTCCAGTAATTGGCTCGTAGTGCTATCTTCGCTTGTGCTTTCTCGTTTGTTCCCAACGCTTACGTGCTGTGATACCGTTGTACATTTAAAATACGAGCGATAACAATAATAATCAATTCCATTTCAAATTTCGCAAACAAGAGAGCGCCACCATTTTGTAACGAAATTACGTCATCATTTCCAACGTTGCTATGGCCTGCCAGGGGACGTAATATTCTAACTGTAACGGTACGGAATCTGGCGAAGTTTGCCGAATGCTATGCGCCCGCGTCAGCTAAATCCACATTAAGCATTTAATTTTGAATAAGGTTGATTTTGTTTTTCAAATTTAACAGTGTTGCTATAGGGAGGCTGATCGAAGAAGAAAATAAATTCGTTTTATTAATTTGACAATTCTATTCCAACATGGCGGCCACCATAGGGCCCCATAGGTCTGAATCGCCCTGATGTAAAAACAATTTTTTCATGTTGATAGGGTATAGAAATTACTGACGTCACAACTATACTTGCGTCGCTTATGTTACTGTAAAACAACCCTTAATTTGGGTTGTGATAAATGTATGTTTCATAGGAGTGCCTGTATTTCTGGCCAACTTGGGATATACGATCACGCCAGTGCGTATGGGCCGTAGGACGGGGACATGTCACTCTATGTCCAAAGGTTCGCTATTCCCAAGGTTCATTTTACCGAAGTTTCGCTATTCACAAGGTTCTCTATATTCCTCAATATTCAGAAGGTTTTTTATAACTTGTTATTTTGAAGTTTCATTCTATTATCTATATTCTAAAGTATTGAGAGGGTTCTTTATCATAAGACTCTTTTTATGAAGGAAATAACTTAAAGGCACTCAATCCGATAAGACGCTGCTAAATTACTCTTTCTTTGGCTTCGGTGGGGAACAAAAATATTTGATTAGTGTCGAACCCACCCATCAAAGCTCAGAGTAATTAGATATCGATCTTTGCAGTTTGCTATTTTTATTGTTCTGGGCCTAATCGTGCCAGGACGAGGTCAAAACGGGCGGTCTTCCAGATAAAGATGGATAACTGTAAAATCGTGGTAATAATAACTACTTGGTATTAGAGTTGTCCATCTTTTCTGGTTAAATACGCCCAGAATAGCATACCTTCAGAATAGCGAACCTTCTTAATAAGAACCTTTGGGATAGCGACCCTTCGGAATATGGAACCTTCGGAATAATGAACCTGATCCTGTATGAAGAGCCCATGACACGTCCATCAATAAATGTATACATGTTTCATGGGACTGTTTATATATACATATATAATAATATAAGACTGGAGTAAAGTTGAGACCAACATGTCTTTGTTAATATTGGTGCTCAGATGTCAGCGAAATTTGGTGTGGTGACTCGGGGTGCCCTGGCAGAGTGAATAATGCCGTTAGTTTTTCTAAATTTTTATTTAAATAAATAAAAAAATATATGAACATATGTGAATATTTAGGTACAAATAAACCTATTTGCACGAGAATATGTTGCAGCCCCAGATATAGAGGAATGTGGGAATGTGGGCCACAGTTAGACATGGGTCAGAGTGAGATATTGCCTCTAACATTTCTCTAATTTCCAGACCAATATCCATGGCGCCAGTCAAGAGATATTAGCCATATAGCACATGTTACTATATTTCTTCAAAATGCAATCGGCAGGTGAAGGTTGAATCTGGCCAAGCAACCAATTTTCAAGGCAAAATTATTTAATTTAATTTTTGCAATTTTAAAGGTACTCAATCCGAATTAACCCTCGCAGATTACTATTTCCTTGACTTCAGAGGTGAACAATATTTGATTCAAGTCGAGGAACCCACAACATCAAAGCTCAGAGTGATCAGATACCGATTTTTAAAATCTATCATTTTAATTTTACGTGGCCCAGCAAACAGCAGACAAGAATACTTTCTCTGACCAAATTGCAGATGGAGATGAATAACTCTAAAATCAACTGAGTTTTTGTTTGTGTGTGTCAGATGTTTGACAAACCAGCAATATTCGTTGAGCAAAAAGTTGATAAATTACAGGTTTTTGTCAATTTTATGCCATAATTGACTGCAGTTAGCATTATTTTCGAGCAATTAATTCTGTCAACTGAAGCGGCATTTCAAAAAAAATTCTTGTTGTTGGAATCTGATGATATGGGGACTATTGATTCGGATTGAGGACCTTCAAGGGAAAAATATCTTTATTGGATAAATTTACATATAATACTGAATACATTATTATGAAAACGGGGATTTAATGCATATTTCACATAGCCACATCTGATTTATTTATAGAGGTAACGTTTATGTATGCTTGACTTTCAGCGATTTACATGGATGGGACACAATGACTCAATGAGACATAATTTATGGCCCTGGTAGGATCCAACTTCAGTAGATGACAGGCACTTCGAAAAGGAATGAGATAATTTGCCAAATGACTATTGTTTTGGGGCTAAATAATTTAGATCAAACAAACTGATGTCATAGTGGTATGTTCGGTGTGTTTCCTATACGGTTACTACTTAGGGGTGACCCCTTCTGTGAAGTAGATGATGAGAAACAAGTATTAAGGGTGGTCCCAGCTCGAGATTGCATGCTTGTTCATGACTTTTGTGAGCTTATATCGTACTCTCAGATGTCTAATCATTGTGATGGTCAATAATAGTGATAGCGGAGACCTAGACTGAAATTAACAATATTGATTGAAATTTAATTCTATTTCAATTTAAAGACACGGTTGGCCTTGGCGGTGGGTATCCTGTGAAAATATTTCCACCCGTCAAAAACCGCCACAAACATAAAGAACATCAAAATGTAGATAGACTTTGTCCGTATACAAATAAGAAATATCGCATAAACAGTATGTTATGGTCATTTGTTTGACCATTGTTATGTAAACAAAAGCATAAAAGTTACCTTTCTGGTGTTTGTTTATATTATGATGGTAAACATAAAGAGCGTTCTTTGTTGGTGAATACCTGATATGGAACTAATAAAGAGCGTTTATGCCATTTGTGTGTGATTAGCCAGTAGCATTGTGCTGTCTTCTGTAACACAATCAGACTCTTGCTTATGTCAAATATAGTAGGTCTTTATTATAACATGCTGTTTACGCGATGGTCATGGTATATATGAACGGAACTGTATGCGTTTTAATGTTTTTCTGTTTACGGAGTTTGGAACAAATATGAATATTTTCGACAATTAAGGCCGCACGTGCCTTTAATTCTATATATGTCTCTATGCGAAAAAAATTAATGATCGTTGAGAATTTTATCTGAAATTACTAATCATGCGGCACATGCTGACACTATTGTTAGGCATCTGATAGTATATAAACATTTTAATAATTGCCCAGGAGGAATGACATTAGTATGAGGGACGCAAAGGAAAATCCACCACAAAGTCATTTAAATCTTGCCATTTCAAAGTTGGATCTTCACATTCTATGACACACATTATTAATGAAAGGTACTTCATAATTTATTAACTGTACTAGTTACTTCCCTATCGCAACAGCAAAAACTTTGTACTGGTGGAATATATCATTCTTGATGGGCATAGATACATAGATATTCATGGCATGGTCTGAGAAAATGCTACTAGATTAAACATTTATACGATTGCCTCATTAGTCATGTACATGTATAACAAGAAGGTCGTGACAGTTCAACTAAGTTGGCCTGGAATTATTATATTTAGCATACATATTATTCCAATCCCAATGTGTCAAGTCGACAATAGCAAGTACGCAGGGCTATATTTAATAATTTTTCCACAAATAGCCACTCGTTAATATATATGCTAGCCATGCTGGTCAAGCTCCCGCTTAATGCTTAAGGTTTAAATCTAGAACACAGTGTTAAAATCATGAATTATTTAATATGTGAGAATGCTAAAACTAATCACCATGCATTATAATTATTATATTTAACTTGATGTGTCCATCACATGAAACAGAATTCATACACACAGATGGAAAGTTGGCCCAGAAGCATATCCTCTCACCAGTCACTGCATGAACTCTGCAGTGTGCCGAGACCAAGTGGGATTGGGAGATGTTCTTCTTTTCCTCCACTCAACAAGAAGATAAACGACTCACTTTGTTAGTCACCAATTCACTGGGCTTTACATGTTTGTTACATCTGTGTGTTGACTGCTCTGTAGATGGCTAGAATTGAATTTTGACCTGAGTCACATTCACAGTGAGTGGGTGAGGCTGAGCCTGAAGTCGTTGATAACTTAATTTACTAATCTGTAATTACTAAATTGACTAATACAATCCTAATATTATTATATTAGAAGGCCACATGACCGCTTTCACTGGATACTGCTTCCACAAGTTCCAGCTACGTGCTACGTTCAACGGTTCATGACTGAACTATACTGTCTTGTCTATACTGAGTAAATGAGTAAATCAGTCAGCTCTAAAATGTCCATTTTCTGATTTCCTTAACCCAAGTTGAGGCTTGACCTGACAGTGTTTGATATATTAACAATTAAATTTACTATTTAGATAAGTAGTTAGTTAGTAGACTGAACAATTTGCCGCTTGCAGTTGCAACTCTAAGTTTAAGTCTAAGTCTAACCAGTCCAGGTGAAAACAGACTTAAAATTGAACAATAACAGAACAAGTCAAATCGCCGTGGTGATCAGTCTGCACGGACCAGTCCACATTTCACTCCAGTGACCTTCATTTTCATATTTTTGTCAGTCACAGATTCGTCATTGAGTTTCTTTCCGAATGACTGATTTTCACTTTTAAACTTCCAAGTTCAAAACAAGTTCTAGTGTTGTTGTTGTTCTTCTTCTTTTGACTGCTTTGACTCTAAAGGCATTCCAGTAATGGGCTCGTTGTGCTATCTTCGCTTGTGCTTTATCGTTTGTTCTTAACGCTTACGCGCTGTGATACCGTTGTACATTTAAAATACGAGCGATAACAATAACAAGCAATTCAATTTCAAATTTCGCAAATAAGAGAGCGCCACCATTTTGTAAAGAAATTACGTCATCATTTCCAACGTTGCTATGGCCTGCCAGGTGACGTAATATTCAAACTTTAACGGTACGGAATCTGGCGAGGTTTGCCGAATGCTATGCGCCCGTGTCAGCTAAATCCACATTAAGCATTTAATTTTGAATAAGGTTGATTTTGTGTTTCAAATTTAATAGTGTTGCTATGGGGAGGCTGATCGAAGAAGAAAAATAAATTCGTTTTATTAATTTGTCAATTCTATTCCAACATGGCGGCCACCATAGGGCCCCATAGGTCTGAATCGCCCGGATGTAAAAACAATTTTTTCATGTTGATGGGGTATAGAAATTACTGACGTCACATACGCAATACCGTAAAACAACCCTTTTGGGTTGTGAATAATGAATAGAAGTACCAAGTAATAGCAGATTGCTATTTGAAATATAAAAGTTATGATGCAAGATAGCACCCGAAATTTACCAGTAAAGGCCGGACCTTTACAGTAGATGGAGTTAAACCTCACAACAGTGTGTTGGGGATTTGGACCTTGACTTGGGACCTTTGGTTTTTAACGCAACAAATGCGCGTACACCTTATACACAAATTTCTTATGTAACCAGAGTTTTTCTTGGATAAGATGAGTTTGAAGCCTGCTTACATTTCAAAATGTTGTCAGTTTTGTATTCTCTGCAGCGGAACTCGACGCATTGAAGCAAAAGTTACAAGAGATAAAATGTGTACGTAACGAGACTATAATACAAATGAAAAAATAAATTCAGGGAGGGGTGGGCGATACAGGGAACTAAGGGTTGAACCGATATCAATTTATAGAGCGATAA
The DNA here is from genome assembly GCA_032622095.1 of Siphonodentalium dalli. Taxonomy (NCBI): domain Eukaryota; kingdom Metazoa; phylum Mollusca; class Scaphopoda; order Gadilida; family Siphonodentaliidae; genus Siphonodentalium; species Siphonodentalium dalli. Next base: position 137,651,006 of record CP136063.1, on the reverse strand, counting down.
TGACCAATGTTGACATATTATGCATCTCAACTCTACTGAACATTGCAACAAGGCTATAAAATAGGGGGTGTCAGAATCTTAGTCATCTCTATATAGTGCCAGAATAGTCATTTATGGACTTCTATACGATGTTGGGTTGGTACGTTATATGGACTCGGAGAAAAAGGGGTTCGTACCGATGAACTGACATAAATTACTGGAGTGATGTTGCCATGTAATGTATCGCGACTGTACTAAAGCAGCAATGACATAAAATGCGGGGGGGGGTATGAAATTATCTCTATCTCTATAGATGGCACCAGGATTATATAGAAAGGAATAGCAATTGATATACGTATACGGTATACTATAGTAATACCATAGACATATAAGTACAAGTATCACGCGATAAAATATTAAGTAACGTGACTATAGCGATGAAAAAATTAAATAAATTGGACCGGGATTAGAGGTTGCGTTGGTTATATGTGGATAATTGGATATGGAATTCATACCGATGAAACGATACAAATTAGTGGAGCGATAAAGACCAATGTTGACACTTAGTCAGGCTACGCGGGAGAAAATAGGGGTTGATACGATAGGCCGAAATAAATTTGTCGGGTGATACTAGTAATGACCAATGTTGACGTATAAAGTAACGCGACTGTACTGTCGCACAATTATCAGATATAACGGTTAAATATGGACTCTAGTGCCCAATATGGAACAGCTCAGAAAACATTTGCACGGCCCTAAAATTTATTTAACAAGGCAATTGGCATCTGCCATATACAAATAGATTTATGTCGATAAATCTCTTATTTTTCAAAAATTTTAGCTCACACTTGGTGTGTGTGAGTGGGATACTTACATATTCCTAAAATGACAGGGTACAGCACGTAATTATTTTTTAGATCGAAGAAATGATTTTTTTAGATGATGAAATTTAACACTCGATTTCCCATTAAAATCGATTTATGTCTATAAAACTGTCATTTTTCAAAAGTTTGAGCTGAAATTTGGTGTGTATGTGTGTAATACTTATATATTCTTAAAATGACAGAGTTCAGCGCGTAATTATGTTTTAGATGGAAGAAATTGAATTTGTTTTCGATAATAAATTTACACTACACTTGTCTACAGACCGTGGACGGGTCATTGAGTACATCGCATTTTATAAACAGGCTTTTGTCAATTGCCATTTTGGTCAAACTAAACCCCTTTCGATCGGGACAGCAGATCCAAATAGTAGCTAAGAGGTATTTAGATAGAATTATCAAAAGAATTTGACCGATTCGGGTGCATTTTAAGAAAATCGAATGGAGAAAGTCAGATATATCTAGCAGTCAGATATATCTTCAATATTTACAACTACCCAAGCAGCCCCACAAACATGTTAAACATTCTTAAATGGCCTACTCTTAGCAGTAGAAGAGACTTCTCCTCTGTTATCCTCTTCCATAAAATCAGATATAATCATGTAAACATCACTGACTCTGCTCCACTAACACCCACACGAGACCACAAACTTCTCCGCCCCTTCTATCGACCGAAATACCTCAGCACTTCCTTCTATCCCCGAACAATTTCTCTCTGGAACAAAATCCCAACCGATACTGCAAATATTCAAGACACATCATTGTTTAAGGATGCCCTCCACAGTCACTTATATGAACCCGGTAAGAGCAAGCAGGGCTCCTCCACAAAACCACCACCAGCGTCAAAATAATGATACATAAATTCCAAATGCTCTTGATTTTAATAACAAACAAAAAAACAAAAAACAAAAATTCTTTTACCCATGTAATTATATTTTATTCATGCGCCCCCTAATAATCCTCAGTTCATTGAGGGTATGGGGTATACTGTAGATGTAGATGTAGATGTATAAATCTTGGTGATAATTCCAGAAAATAAAGATGGCGGAGAATATCACAATGAAACTACCCACAATTCACTTCAAGGGGTTCCCACTGGGTTACACATTATTTTCAGTCCATCAAATTATTTATATTTTCAAAAACAAGTAACTTTAAGTTTACAATTTCGGCCTACCCTGACTCTATCGATACGATTTATCATATTTTCATAAACATATTATACACCGGTGGCGTTAACTTTACAATTTCGGCATCTACGTGATTCTATCGGTACGATTGAGTAATGGTACAAAACAAAATGTCCAAGAATACGCCAGGGGCTCACAATGGGTTATATATTATTTTCAGTCTATCAAATTATTTATATTTTCAACAACATATTATTACACCGGTGACTTTAAGTTTACAATTTCATCCTGTCCTGACTCTATCAATACGATTTATCATATTTTCATAAACATATTATACACCGGTGGCGTTAACTTTACAATTTCGGCATCTACGTGATTTTATCGGTACGCTTGAGTAAGGTACAAACAATCTCCAAGAATACATTCGCCCTGTCCACCACACAATATCAAAATCACAGAAGCTAGATACACCACATGTGGCGTAATAAACATTTACAGCGCCGGCAATAACACACTACCGGTGTGAATATGTATGTTTGGGTGGGAAGGCGGGGTGATATGATAACAGGAGTAAACTAGTAATAAGTGCCCTTTATTGCTTCATGCTGGAGAAAAAACGGTACCCGCTATCAGCCTATGGCTGTAACTTGAATAAGGCTTTTGATGGTATATATTAATGTCGGTATATCAACTATTTGACGCGTTTGTCGACCTATCTATAATATGTTTGTTAGCACCAGATACAACTACCCCATGTTAAGTGATTTAGCCTAATCGGACAACGCCGAGTCGTAAGGATAAGGATATTTGTTTCTCGACTATGCATGGCCTTAGCTCAAATTTAACAATCCGATATGGTGCTCTCATGCCTTGAATAACAGCCATTGGAAAATTAAGACAGACAATACCAGTTTGTTGAGATTGCTCGGATAATTTGAGGGCGAGCTCATGTGATAACATTCAATTGGGATTTCCATGCATATATCCATTACAGAGCCAAAAAAATTAATGCAGGTACAGCGTTGAAAGAAAAAATAGTCACCCCCCCCCCATTTTTAACCCAGAATGCACAGAACAGTATATGTTTCTCAGGCCGAAGGATGAACAAGTTCCTAACTGTCACAATTTTTGCCTGTACAGGCTTGAATTATCACATTTTGGACTATAATCCATGATTGGGGGAGGGGGCTAGTTCTCGAAAGTTTCGAATAACTTAGGGATTTAGTTGAATGTATCGGCCGGGATTATCTGGGCAAGAATGTACAACATAATGTTTTACTTAAATAGATAAACATTTACAGCGCCGACAATAACAAACTACAAAATGTGTATGTTGGGGCGGGAAGGCTGGGTGATGACACAAAAAATGCACAGAGTTGGTATGCAACAGCTTATTTTTTCAAAAATTTCAACATGTCAAAAATATACGGAGCATGACTTTTATTAAAGTGACACAACAATCTTCACCAATATACCCCGATTGACTGAAGCAATAATATATATATATATATATACGGCGGAATCCCGCAGATAACTATTTTTAGCCACAATTCAAATCCGCGCGATCCGATTGGTCGGCGACCTTTCGTCACCAATTTGATACGATTGTTTTTACGACTTGGGAATAATAAATCCACTCTCATTCTCAAGACGAAGTAAATTAATTAAAACCTAGTTAGAACGTATATTTGAATTAGATTATCGGAGTTTTAACTCGGTGTATGGTGCGTTGAATGGGAATGTTGGGTCGTCACATATGAATTCAACGATTATTGCCTGGAAAACTGGTCAAAACTCGTTTCGAATAAGTTCGTGTGTTGTTGACATTGTAATTGAATATTGTCAACAGCGGGAATTCTCAGCCTGATGACCAAGGAGCCGAGTGACTCGGGTCTCAATGGGACCTGTTGGAGAACCAATCGTTCAAACACGCAGATTTAAAAAAAAACAGTGTGGGTAGATAGCGTCAGACAAATGTACATGTAGCAAGTGCAATTTGACACTGAAATGTACTAAGCTATATATGCATGTGTGGCTTTGGATTGGACTGGCTGCATTAGGCCTACACTGACTACATACAGGCCCTGCAGATTCAAATTCAACAAGTCTCAACAGTGACCCGTATAGTATTAAAATGACTAATTTCAAAATGTGTGGCCCAATATTAGATATATTTTTTTGTTGGGGGGAAGTGTAGATCATGCCATGAATGATCTCTACTCTGGGTAATATGATTATGAGAGGCCACATTCACATTTATATTGAATTGCACTTAAGTGCAATTGCATGTGCTTAAGGAAAATTTATTGCACCTAAGGGCAAACGATTGTGCATAAGTGCGATAAAATATTGTGCTTTAAGTACAAATAGGGCATTCATGCTTAAGCATTATGAGTTGCACTTAAGCATGATTAATTGTGCTCAAGTGCAATTAATTGTAACTACTATCTAACCTACCCATAAAATATTAATTGTCATAACCTGGAGTATCGCCTAGCATCACAAGAAGAGCATGTGCTAATTTTAACCTTTTTAAATAAGCCTAGTACAGTTACCTCTAACTGTATGTGTGCAACAATCAAAGATAATCCATAATGTCATATAATTATCAGCATCCCTTATATCAAAAAAATGGATGTCTCCTCTGGTATGTTTTAATATAATTTTTTAAAAGAATTTTTGCACAGATTTGGGCCATAGCTATGGTCATATAGCAATAATGTGGTGTCACTGTATGAGGGTTTGCTCACTTCATATGGTGTACTTATTGACTTAAATCGGGTGAAAAACCCTAAATATTGTCATATTATCAGCATCCCTGTCCCAAATATATGTGTTTCATTCCGGGAGCTTTGGTGTCTCACTCCTCGAGCTCTGGTAGTTTTATTAAATCAGCGTCTCTTGCACAGATCTATAGTATGTCCATGTCATAAACTGTAGCGCGAATATGGTGTCACTGAGGACCTGCTTCCCTCATATGGTGCACATGTATACCGGTATATACTCGAAAATCAAAGTTGCACCAACTAATACAGAAGTCAATGCTATCACGAAATGCCTGAACTAAAACAGAAGGTAATGCTATCGCGAGTCTATCAATAAAGAACTTAGACTTGCTCCCTACCCATCCAAACTAATGAAAACAAGAGGTGATATGTCAGCAAGAACTAAGGTTGAGTTATGGATAAACCTATTTATTCACCAGGGGTGTTTTATATAATAGTTACATATAACCATGAAATGCGCTTAAGATTAGCCAATTGATTGCGCACAGCAAGATTGATTGCGCTTAAGCACAAATAATTATGTTTTCAAGAACAAATTACTATGCTTAAGCGCAATCGACTGCACTTAAGATCAATGATTGCGCTTAAGAACAATGATAAGTTCAAGTAATTCTGCTTAAGTGTAATTATTTAAGCGCACTTCATTACTAAATATATATATATCCCAGAGGCTAATATATAATGCCCGTAGAAATCATATTGTACCAGTGAAAACCCTGTGCACTTTTTGAGGTTTTGATAGGGAACCTTATAAAGCTGAAAAAATAACACGGGAATATATTTCTTTGTTAATACCTGTCGCTCAACAGTTTATTCATAAGTAGGCGAAAGTGCCAGCTCGAGATGACATTATTTAACAGACTTGATGGGTGAATTTGCTATGCGCACTTACAATCATGGAATTTCCCCACGGTAATTAATTCAGTGTTTTTGTGATATCAGCTCACTAAAGCCACAAAAAGCATGCATTTTCGAGCTGGGACCAACCCATACTTTGAAGTTGATTATCGAGGAACAATTATAAACAAAGAAATATGTTCCCTGCCTTGTTTGTTCAATGTTATAAAGTTCCCTATCAAAACATAAAAAAGTTCCCAAGTTTTGTACTGATGGAATAAGATCTCTACAGGCGCTAAGCAGAGTAAAGATTCATGGCATGATCTAGGGGAGGGGGTTTCTTCAATTTCAACTAGATAGCTCCAGGTGGAGTCAACTCACGAATCAGTGGTTCATCATCGGACGAACTGAGCCACGTCTCCGTTATGAAAGTTATGTCTGCTGTGCTATTGATAACCAAGTTCAAAATTTTAGATGTCTTGTTACGAACAGACTGTGCATTGAACATGCCGATGGATAACATGTTCGGCCGACTGATTGCTTAGAATTTCTGGGAATTATAATAGACACTGAACAGATGCAATGTCGCTTACCTAACGACAAGCTAGCCAGGCTGCAGCAACTTATCAAATCATTTCTCCAAAGAGATACATGTACCAAACAAGAGTTATTAAGCCTCAGTCCTGGGCCACTTATCATTTGCGGAAAAGGTCGTGGTACCTGGGCGTTCCTTCATATCATACCTCATAGGTCTTTCCACTTCTGTCACCAAGCTCTGGCATCATGTCAATTTATCTGCAGCCTGCCGAATTGAACTCCAAATGTGGCACAAATTTTTAATCAACTGGAATGGAGTGTCCATGTTTCTAAATCAAGAGGCTATAAATTCGGATGAACTCTCCCTGTTCACCGATGCAAGCTCTATACATGGCGTTGCTGGTTATTATAAACCCCATTGGTTTTATGGCAGCTGGCCTGCAGGAGTGGAAAGTCTACGGGGAAAAGATTGGTCCATGGCTTTTCTTGAATTATACCCTATAGTTGCTTCATCTATATTATGGGGCCACATGTGGAAAGGCAAAAGAATTATATTTGTTTGCGACAATGAGGCAACTGTACAAATTATTAAGAAAGGCAGATCCAAAGTGCCATCCATAATGTCATTAATGAGGCAACTCACCTTCTCTGCTATGAATAACAATTTCATGTATTATTCCATTATATTCCATCTCACAAAAATATTATTGCTGACAGTCTTTCTCGTTGCCGTTTTCAGGAATTCCATCGGCTTGCACCAGAAGCAGACGAAATCCCCATGAAATGTCCTTCATTCACAGAGATGATGGCAGTTTGATCGGCAAAGCGGTCTGGCTGTGGTTAAACTCGGTATCTGATACTACTCGCGCTCAGTACAAAGTGGGCCTAAACTGGCTGCTCAAATTTGCTGTCATCAACAACATGATTCTGAGAGGGCCTCACCGACTGCCTGAATTAACTGAAACGGCACTGCTTCAGTTCGTTGTGTTTTGTAGCACGCACATCAAACTATCATATGCCACAATCAAAGTGTACCTCTCAGGAATAAGATTCTTCTATATAGCATATGGTGCGACCAATCCTTTGGAACAACCGAATGGCCAACCTTGGCCAAAATTGAAAGGAGTTTTGCGTAGTCTTAAAAAGCAGCAAGTGACCACAGCCCGTCCGCGATTGCCCATCACATTTGATATCTTATCCATGCTGTTTGACAAGTTGAAAGAAGAACCCCTTTCTCCATTTACTTGTCTAGTTATGAAGACAGCTCTTTCCATCGGATTTTTCGGTTTCCTCAGATGCGGCGAATTTACAGTCCGTAATGCTAAAAGCGCAAACACATTCATCGCCGTGGGTGATGTTCTAATCCATAAAAACGGTAAATCTGCCTCTATTCTTCTCAAACAGTCAAAGACCGACCCCTTCAGGAAAGGTGTTCTCACGAAGTATTTCTGTCTGCCATCCATGATGTTAGCGATGCGGCGTCAGTCAGCAGCTGCACTGTCTGGCCCCTTCATAATTTCAGAAGATGGGCAAGCATTGTCTAGAAGTTATTTCATAACAAAACAAAAACTTTTACTTAATCTATGCGGCATCCCTGCGCATAAATATTCAGGGAACAGTTCGTGCATAGGCGCCGCCACGTCTGTATGCGAAGCCAGACTCGAAGATCATCTTATTACGCCACACAGTGGTGTAAGCTGGTGTAGAGTTTTTCATATTCTGTGGTCGATCGATAATCCACTGGGCGACTGTATTATTATGGTTATTTCGTACTTGAGTATAAATCGTACCGGTAGAGTCACGATAGTACGACAAAGATTAGCACATGTGTTTACGTCACCGGTGTAATTGTGGGGGCATGTTTCTATTATGAAGGTTCGCTATTCTGAAGGTCCGCTATTCCGAAGGTTTTTGTTATTTTTAGGTTAATTCTATATTCTAAAGTATTGAGACTAATTTGAGAGGGTTCATTATCACAAGATTCTTTTTATGGAGTGTGCATGCGCTCACATCCGAACTGATCCTGCGCGCATACCGATACAGATACAGGAGGAAATAAACTTAACTTAGACCATTAAATGTGATTCTGTTAAGAATGTGTGTTAAGAATTTACAGCGCATTCCGAAACGCAGTAATACAATATTATCCCTATCACTACTCGGACTTCTCCCTATTGAGTATGAAATTCAGCGGAGAAAATTATTGTTTCTTGGAACACTGATTAACTTACCACGGAATCACAGAGCAGCTCTCGATGTATTCCTATTCAATTATCACGGTAATCGAATATACGGTCGCCCGATGACAGGATTTCTAAAAGATATATCTGATACTCTCCATAAATTCAACTTTTCCATTATCTTCCATCTTTTACGGAAACGGGTTTCTTCCCTACCCAGTCCACTTGGAAGAAAATTGTCAGAGATTGTCTCTCTGCTCACTACTCACGCGAAGTGAGTCAGCGTGGTCAGAGAGACGATTCTCTATCTTTTCTCTTCAAGGTAAAACCCGACAACCAGTCACTGTGGAAACTTTGGCAGCTCTCTCTCAAAGAACCTGAGTATTTTCCAATTTGTATCAAGATGGTCAATATTTTGACCAAAACCACGTTTGACAATGACGCTCAATGCAATCGCTGCAACCAAACATATTCAAATCTCTTGTTTCATAGATATCTCGAGTGTACATCTGAGTTTGCACAGATGGTACGGAACACATTTTGGTATTCACTGATTGACATATTTGGGATTGAAACTTTTACCTTTCTTGACAGCATGAATAGCGATACATTACTTGCGTTTTGCCTAGGCGGGTGTATCCCAATGCAAATTGAACTGATTTGTGATGAATATCGTCTTTTCAAGCGATGTGTGAGGTTTATTTTCATCCTGTGTTCTGACTAAGTTTTATGATGAAGACATCACATGAATGTTCGCTATTCCGAAGTTCACCAATCAGAAGGTTCGTTATTCCTAAGGTTTTTGTTATTTTAAGGTTAATTCTATATTCTAAAGTATTGGGAGGGTTCATTATCACGAAGATTCTTTTTATGAAGGAAATAACTTAAAACATTAAATGTGATTTTGTTTTGTTTTCGCGGGTTTTCTTGAGTTTAATGTCATTACGTATGACTTTATTTCTCATTACATATTCACACCAAGCAGCCCACACAATTGCTATGTTTCCATGCGATTTAATGTCATTACGTGTGACCTAATATCTCAATAATCTGAGGCAAGAGTACGCCTGCTAAAGGCGAATTATAACAGTGGGGCTATAACGCTCAATGCATACTGGGAACTATAACAAACTGCGCAGCAGAATATCGCTGATTAGACGAGTATGAGATGAGCCTAACTGCAATTGTGACTTTGTTTAAAGGTCCACTTAATTTTCGAGTCATTCATTTTTGTTATAGTATATACGGTTTTAATAACAATTTATGCCATAAAATTTGAATAAATTACTATAATTCATCACCATTTGAAACGCAGAATCCTTCTATCTCCTAGTTTGAAACACCTTTAAAATACCGCGACAAGTCGTGCGTCGTATATCTAGCAATTAGCAACTAACATATGTCCTCTTCGGCTTTCCATAGATTTCAACGTAATTTGATACTTATGGGTATTTGTATCCGGGAAGTGTTTTGGACGGGTCAAATCGTGAGCCCGACCTGACCTTGACCTTTAAAACTGTCAATGCAAGGTCAATTTGGGTAAAACGGACAAATTTCGGCGAAATTTGATACCTAGGGTTACTTTTGTCCGGGGAGTGTTTTGAACGGGTCAAATCGTGACATCGGCGTGACCTTGACCTTCAATGTGGTCAATCAAAGGTCAAATCGGGTAAAACGGATGGATTTCGACGAAATTTGATACATATGGGTACTTTTGTCGGGGGGGGGGGGGGGGTGTTTTGGACGGGTCAAATCATGACTCCGCCCTTACCTTGACCTTCAAAATTGTTAATTAAAGGTCAAGTCGGGTAAAACGGACGGATTTCGACGAAATTTGATACCTAGGGGTACTTTTCTCCGGGTGGGGGTGTTTTGGACGAGTCAAATCATGACCCCGACCTGACCTTGACTTTCGAAATAGTCATGTGTCATGTGTTGGGTTCTCTTCGCTTTCATATTTGGAATCGCCGCCATTACTTTCCTTTACAATTTCATCACACGCTTCAGTCAATGCATATCCCAAGAGATTCTGTCCTTTCTGGCCTGGTTACTAGGCTAGTAATTATGTCGATGTAAAAGTAAAAATGGGTCGCTTTAAAAGCTGTCGTCTTACCCGGCTGAATAAAAAAGTCCGACACAGATTAGCACATGTATATTGATATTACCACACCCTTTGGAAAGCATGCGATCGTGTGGTAATCAAAGATGGATTTCGACAAAATTTGACAATTAGAGGTACTTGTGTCCGGTGAATGTTTTGGACGGATCAAATCGTGACCCCGACCTCACCTTGACAATTGACAAGGTCAAATTGGGTAAAACGGACGGATTTCGACGAAATTTGATACATATGGCTACTTTTATCCGGGGAGTGTTTTGGACGGATCAAATCGTGATCCCGGCGTGACCTTGACCTTCAATATGGCCAATCAAAGGTCAAATCAGGTAAGACGGATTGATTTCGACGAAATATGATACCTAGGGGTATTTTTGTCGGGGGGTGTTTTGGACGGGCACAAATCGTGACCCCGACCTGACCTTGACCTTCGAAATGGTCAATTCAAGGTCAAATCGGGTAAAACGGACTGATTTCGACGAAATTTGATACCTAGGGGTACTTTTCTCCGGGGAGTGTTTTGGACGGGTCAGATCGTGACCCCGACCTGACCTTGACTTTCAAAATAGTCAATTCAAGGTCAAATCGCGCCTTTCGCCGGAAATCAGATGGGAAACAGCCCGGACGAAGTCGGGCCCACCAGCTAGTGTAATAAAAAAGACAGCTTGAAGAATGTAATGTATAACACGAGCAACGGGGAAAACTTGATATATGGATGTATCCAAATTCCCACATGGGATTTGAAAGCTAGTTTATATCATATTATTATAATTTCTATTTATGGCTAATAATATGATCTTGGTGGCGTTACCATTTCTGACTATGGTTTTCTTGTAAAAACACTGGGCAGGTGGGAGTCAAGACTGTTATACGCGTTACATTCATACTTCCAATGCAACATTATATGATGCCCACAGGGCATTAAGTAAATGTGTTCAAGTGTGAAGGGTATTTATGTTAACAATTATACTCTGTTATGGTGACCTATGATATTTCCCACCTATTGTTGTTTACGATATATCGGTTGTGTTCCCTGGTGGTGGTACCTTCCTTGGGGCTCTCCACTGGTAGCACCAGCTTCGTTGGGTAGGTCGCTTCACTCCGACCCCTCGTCGCAACTACTTGCACAAAAGCACACATAAATTAATTTAATTCAATAATTAATGACACAGTTTCTATGAAACGAACAGAAATATTTGATGTTAGAATGAGGACCTACCAGGAGAGCCCCATAAACCCAATTCAAGAGCATTGTCATGGTTAATTATATAATCATTTATCCATGATAGTTTTTGGCTTTCGAATAAGGCCTAGGTTATAAGAACCTAATTGAATAGATTGTATAATCCTGTTGTGAGTTAAATGTTAGTATAGTAGTATTACTTAATCATCTATGTCTATCATTGCATGAAAATTATTTTGCTATAATCAAATCATACTTGTGTCTTGTGCACATAGATACTAGTGTAGGCAAAGATTCTTAATTCATCAATTAAGTTACTAGTAGAAACTTCATTCTTCATGAGCACTATTAAACTCCTATAGAGAGCATTTCAGTCTATTATTTATACAAGTATTGTAATTATAAATCATTTCTGGTCATGTAACATTAGTTCTCAAGCAAGAGATTCTACCAAGATAGCACACGTACGTTGGGCCAACGTTGGAATAATTACGTTGGCCCACCGTCGGCTTTTGTGGTTGGTACGACGATGGCCCGACGTCGACTTGCGTTGGAATAATTACGTTGGCCCAACGTCAGCTTATGTGGTTGGTACGACGATGGCCAGACGTCGACTTGCGGTAGATCCTTCATGAAAGAATACACGAAATCATATATCTTTCTCTATATATATTATCGACACGGATACGTATACATATGTATTTGTTGTATATATATATATATATATATATATATATATATATATATATATATATATATATATATATATATATAGCTATATGGGTATGTAGGACACACCGACACCGCCATGCGCAAGTATGGATACTGTGTGTATATTCGTTCATACTCTGTCCAGGGCACACCGACACCGCCACATGTCCATATAGACGGTGTGCTTTATGTACATGTATGTATGTATACATTTAATTATACTCAGTCCAGGACACACCGACACCGCCAGTATATATACTCGTTCGTACTCTGTCCAGTGCATACCGACACCGACACATGCCCGTGTTTATAGACTGAATAGTCGAGTAGATTAAGTCCAATTTTCAAGGCAATTGTTAAATGTTTGACTAAAGCATGAAACATTGCACATATGTACATATTCACATACTAATTGATATTAGATATGGAGCCACGCTGAAATTTCACTTTAACCCCTCTTTTAAAGGGTTTTCCAAATTTAAAGAGCGTTTCGTGATTATATAATTTATTAACTGTCGCAATTAACCTTACCATGAAATATGTGATTTAAAATTTGGCATATACATTAAGTATGATTCTGTGAGATACATGTATAATGCCATACTTTTAGGGTCAAATTGGAACTCCTGCCCAAGATGGCCGTCAAAATGGTATCGTAAGTGGAAAATTTGACGTTTTTTCACTAATATCTTCTAGATCAGTTTCCGCTGTATGGAACTGTTTCAGATTTGTGACTTTATTTTTGTATTACTCATATTAACTAATCATTGGAGCAATGAAATATGCCATTCATGGGGTCCTAGCCCCTTTCAGTCCCTCAAGAGTTATATTTTACAGAACTCGGTATGAAATTTCACACAAAAATCACCGTTAGGATTCTAGTCATATTTTAACAAGAAATGGACAGAATTGTGCAAACTAAGTGAGGCATACCATGCCTTATGAATATTTCAACTCAATGGAACCAAAATTGTCACCTAGGCTCAAAATGGCGGCCAAAATATGGAAAATGGTAAATATTGTCCCAGCGTGCCATGCAATCGCTTAAAAGTTGTGGATGATGACTGAAATTGGCCGTTCTGTCATATACGTTGAGCACTATCATTTATGTTGAATCTTGAATAAGTGTTACTATTTAATTACCAAAATTATTGGAATTTTCTCTCAAAATCGGCAAAAAATCACTGTTCAGGGTTTCATGTAAATTGGAACCATCTTTGGTGTTTATTGTTTTAGTCCGTCTTCAATGCGCCACACTGATGTGTTTTTTAGAACAAGAGACCGGTCACGATCGGCAGATGTTTAACCCATTCCTTGGCGATAGTAAATTACTATGTGGGAATCATAAATTAAGAGTTTTGATGTTGAATTATAGATATAGTTTTATGTACTATTATAGACAAATGTACATAATAACACAAAGTATTGAAATTTATGGGTCAAACAGGGAGACTCGCATATGTAAGAGAATGCACTGGCACATGATCTGTATTGCCTCACCAGCTTGTATTAAATGTGGAAAGATGGACATGGAAATTCTTGGGTTAATAGAGTCCAATTTAAGTTTACAATGATAATGTATCAAATTCTACGGATAACACAGCCGCCAATATAAGCCACACACGGATGACCCGTTAATATCAGTTATATAGCAGAGCTTTCAACTAGTCAGTTGGTTTTGTTTATGCTGAATTTTGGCATCTGTATTTAAATGAACTAATTTGAGCCATGGATTAGTGAAAAATACACTCATTTACTTTATGAACGATGCAAACAACATGGTAATTATAATGAAAATGAATTAATGACTGGAGTCATAAATAGAGGATATGAAACAGGTGTTTCTCTCATATGATATTTATGAAACGAGTCTAAGAATTTTCAGTTTTCTCGAGAGTCCGGCGAGAGAAAACTGAGAATTCGTGACGAGTTTCATAAATATCATATGAGAGAAACACGAATTACATATTATTTTTATCATATGACACCTATAAATTGATTATGATGTCCAAAACGCACACAAATCACTAAATAGCTATATGACATCGGCAGCAAAAGGTTAATGTGACGTCACTTCATTGCACCGGAAGCCCAATTACACCTGGTGAACTAGCAGAAATAATATGCACGCGAAGATATAGTGCGCTATTATGTTCTCAGTTTGTGACATTATATCGTATGTTTATTAGATAAATACGAATGACATATTCTATTTATCGTATAACAATGTCCAAAACTATATATTTCAAGATTATAATTGCGAGAATTTCGGCATCGCGTTGATTCGTGTATTTGACGCGCACGAATTTGACCTGCATTTAGTCAGAGATGCGGCTCGGCCCCCGCCTGCCATTCAGCCAATCAGAACACACCTTTTTGTCAACAAACCAATCAAATTATCGGATTGAGTAAGTCATATGATAAATTCATTTTCATTATAATTACCATGTCGTTTTCATCGTTCATAGAGCATACGATTGTATTTTTCACTAATCCGGGGCTCAAATTCATTCATTTGTTGCATATATTCTGTTGAGTATCAAAGGTGATGGTCCCATAAATGACCGGATTTAGTGTACAGTACCCCTTTAATAGCATGTCTCTCATGTGTATTGTTGAAACATTTCTTTTAAATTTAGATACCATGGCTTTCTTTGTCTGCACATTGTCATAAGAGACATCAGAAAATGATATAGCTATATTAATAACCAAGTAGACCAAAGGTTGGAATGAAATTGGTCAATTTTGTTTAATGTCGCTCCAAACAAATTTACCATTACATAACACAAGATTATGTACGGATTTAAACCATATTTGGTGTGAAGAACTTGGGTTACCCTGACGGAGTTATAAATGGTGTAGTTTTTCAATTTTGTTAACTTAAAAAAATATAACAATTTAAATTGAGCAAGCAGATCAATCTGAATTAAATTAAAAAAAACAAAACATTTTGTTATTTAAAAAAAAATATACTGGCTTCGCCAAGATATCATACTCCACTAGTTCAAAACATGATAACTTTCTGTTGCTCTGACAGGGAAGTTTTATAACATTGAAAAAAAATGCAGTTAACATAATGCTCGGTTATAACTGTTCCGTAATAACATTGTATTTTATAGCAGGTAAAGGTCCTAACTCGAGTTTGCATGGTTTGGGGGACTTTAATTTAATTAATCGATTGTACTATGCGTCGCTTGGAAAGTTGGAATTTCATTGATGTTGGCTCACAAAGCTACACAAATCTTGCAACCTCGAGCTGGGAATTTATATTCAAGGAACAAGTATTAACACAGAAATATATTCCCTGCATGGTTTGTTCAATCTTCAACCCCATCAGAAGATAATAGAAAAGGCTCCCAGGGTTTGAACATATGGGAAATGATATATACGGGGGTACGGGAGCCTGATAAATTATTATGGAATGTTAACGTATTTGATGTCGAATTAGATGGGGCATCTTTAAATCAAGAAAGAAATATAGTAAGATATTGCTCACATACACTGTCCGAATCCAAAGCGCAACGACAAACTTTGGAAGAAACGTCCCTCAACTGGCGAGTCCTAATTCGAATTAAATAATAATTGAAATGTGTTGCTTTTCATCGTGGACATCACAAACTGTCCGTGCTGAACTGTGGGCGTGTACTCAGGTAATCAAGGCAGAGCTTTGGGCCAGACACAATTGATAGTTGGCTCCAACGACAATTCAATGAGTGGGTTTTAAGTCAGATAATATTCTCAGCGTCGGGAATTCGGTAAAGAATAGACTCGGGCAAGCCCTCGTCTATTCTTTTACCGAATTCCCTCTGCTTCGAACATTATCCTTTACATAACGCCATACGCGATGACATTAAATCGCACGGAAAGAGCAATAATTGTGTGGGCTGCCTGACGTGAATATGTATTGGAAAATAACGTCATACGTATTATAATGACATTAAATCTCAAGGAAACCCACGAAAAAAATTAAAAATAACATTTAATGTTTCAATGTTTTAAGTTATTTCCTTCATAAAAAAAGAGTCTTCGTGATAAAGAACCCTCTCAATACATGAATATAGAATTAACCTTTAAAAAAAAAAATCTTCGGAATAGCGAACCTTCGGAATAGTGAATCTTCGGAATAGCGAACCTTCGGAATAGAGACATGTTCCCATTATTAAATATGTCGGTGGAATATCATCAACGTTGAATATGATTGAATATGTGAGTGTATCATAGTTATTAGATGAAATGTGTTATATTGGAGACACAAAACTCGTAATGGCTACCACAGAACAAACAATAATTTATTGGCAGCTTAAAATTTTGATATACACTATGTTTGTGTAAAAACTGAACAACACATAATTGTGTAGCACAAAATTTTAAAGCAGCTGCCAATTTTTTATTATGGCAGCTGTTACGAGGTTTATGTCTCAAATAGAAAATATCTCATATATTAAATATAATATACTCACATATTCACTCATATTCAATGTTGAGAAAATTCCACCGACACATTTATGTCATGTTGCATTTCTACACAATTTTGTTTAAGATCAAATGTAACACATATTGTGTAGTATTATACACATTTGTTCTAAGAGTGCACCCCCTTTCGTTGACTAAAATGCTCAAGCTGCAAAACAGAGTTCAGTCCCCTCGCTACGGTGTCTGACGCCCTGTTTTGTCGGAGATTGATTTATGCATGGAGTTTGCCAAATGCTAAGTAACTATATTCGAACAACCTCCCCTTAATTCGGTATTTTCCAATCGGTACCTTAAATCCACTTGTCGGTTTGCGCTCCAATATACACCTAATAATATTCTCTTGTGGATTTTTCCCCCGTATCGAAATAGGTCGATAAATAAATGTCACAGAAAGATGCATTGAAGTCATAAAAAATACAAGATTGAACACGATGTTTGGGTACCAAGTTCCCAACCAAAAATCAGCTATTTACACGGAGCGTAACTATTCCTGATATGTTAGAAATAAAGAGCGTTCGTTTCACCTCTGTGCGAAAAATTTAAAACAGTGACAATGGAAAGTACTTACCAGAGCATATGACGCCAGTGTATCAATATTTTGTCAACCAGGCCATTCTTGTGTGATTACCAGTACATACTTAATCGGAGGGGGGGGGGGGGGGGCTTATATTGAGGTGTGAAAGGGTCTATCTGCTCTTTCGAGTATGATTCCCGGGGAAGTTTTTAAGTCTCTGAAATATGTACATGTACCTATTTATGGTCTCCGAATCAGTGACGTGGCTACATGGTCTTTGAATGGTGTGTCAACGTTGAATTTCCTCTTGAACCAGACACCAAACTCCTTCGCGAGTTTCCATTTGCACCCCCCCCCCCCCGCTTTGCATTGAAACTTTCCAACCGGCACCCAGGCTTTTCAACTGTTGGCAATTTCCAAATTGAATAAGACTGTAACATTTCCAGAATGGTGTTCATTTCAGACAACAATGTTTACTAAAGTCTAAAAGTTGAAAAAATATGATACCGGAGGTGTAAACAAAAATATTCCTGCTGATTGTTGGAAAATCAGACAATGAAACACGTACTTAAAGTTACCAAGTAACGATGTGTCAGACATGACATTTTCAACTCTTTTCTACAATGACTCACGTCACAGGGGTTTTAAACGCGCTCCGCTGCCCAGCAATGGGCATACACCCATAGTTGCAAAAAAATAATTTCATTTTACAAACTTTACATTACGTGCGTGTCATTTTACATTGTTTACGTCACAGAGGAAGTTATTACGTTGTCACAATAATTATTTCAGCTGTAGTGTAGGCCTATAGTCGTAACGTTGAGTAATATTAGGATTTATGTATTTGGTTGGGGTCAATTTGTGTGTTGATGCATCCCCCACAAATAGTCCAGTGCATTTATGAGAAAAAATGCCAAGCCCGGAACTAATTGCAACAGAATTTTTTTTTGCTGGAATAAGTACATAAACCCTCCATAAACAACATACTAAAAATCGGCAAAAATCGGAAAAAGGGAAATTGGTGAATTTCGTGAAATAAATTTGGGAAAATTTGGTCAAATCATCAATTTATGAATTTTCATGGATGTATATAAAAACAATCAAATTCACAAATCATACAAATAGCATGTGTATTGTGTCGACCACAATTTCCTGAACCCAGTTCTGAAAACCAGTCCCAGATTCATTACGTATTTTTCGAGTTGTGTGCCTTCAAAAACGCGAGTTTACCTGATTTCGGAGCCTTAATTTCGCAGAATGAGCCAAATGCCGTATTATATGGTTAATTATTTAAAAAACTAGAGCAAAATTAATGACTTTTTCACTGTTTTAGTAATTTCCTCACTAGATTAAACACAAAATATTATTAATATGTGCATCTATAATGAAGAAGAAGATTATATTCTCAAACAAAATGTGTGTTCCATTGTATGGACTTAGCAATTTTGCCTCGGACACTGAACGTGTGTGATGAAATGCAATATTTGAGGTCATGTAACTCAATAATTTAATACCCATATGCCATGCTTTTCTTATAACCTTTTAAGTATGTTGGATTGAACAAATTGTAAAGGTATTAAAGTAAACTTACACCATATAAGGTGCAGACGACATCTACACATTTGACTCCCAGCAATTGATTTAGGATGTCACATGTGGGCATTGAAATGTCATTGCCAAGTAGCTGTCTATGTCTCCGTTCTAAATATGCCAGAGTTTTTATTGGGGTTCTACATGGCCTGATGAACTCCTTGAAGCATGTATCTCCTAGATCGCCCTCATTGGATGGCAAACTATTATGTTGGAACATGAGGTCACCACTGGAACTCTGCCTCAATTCCTGACTTGGAGTGATCAGCTTATTCGCAGACTTCCCCCTGATTGGTCTTCCTGGAAGACCTGATTTAAATGGAGTCTCTTTGTGACAAAGTGGTCTTGATGGTGAGTATTCCTGCCCCTCGTCTATGTTATGAGGCGACCTTTGTCTTCTGAGAAAAGATGTGGAAGCACCATGCCTCTCCACGAGGTGTGTGTCCTGGTCACCCCCTGAAAGTGACTGCTTTGGTTCTGTCATCCATCTCTGTTCTGACCTTCCCGGAAGGTCACTTCTGGGCCCTTGGCCAAGGCTGCCTTGAAACCCATCTTCCTCCGTCCCGTTCAATTGGCCTCGACCGAGGATCCTGTCGACGACGCCAGTAAAGTAAACTTACACCATATAAGGTGCAGACGTCCCCGCAAGTCGTCGTCGAGAGTGTCCGTCGATTGGTATCACAGGCCGGCTGATGCAGATGGATAATCGTACAAGCAGGTCATTGGTGTGATCGTGGATCGGCGTGGTAATTCTCTCTGTCTATTTCCCGCGCATGCGCACTATGTCCGGAATTACCCAAATCTACTACAGTATTAACAGGACATTATTTAAGAAAATCAACTTATGGCCCTTTGAATACTTAGTCTTAGCTTGTTTCCAAAGATGCCAGTTTGAGGCATTTTTGTCCAGTATAAAAGGTTTTGGGCCATAAAAACAAAAAACAATGGGTGTTTTAATGTGTAAAATTATTTGAACTTTCCTCTCACAACACTTTAGTGATAAAAAATTAGCCTTACATTGGTTATGCCATAGTATGTCTCTTGATTTCTTTCATTTTTCAGGAAACTGACTCCAATTTTAACGTTGGTATAGGGGTAGGAAAAATCACAAAATGCAATCTTATCACCAAATTACAGCCATTTCAGACACAATGTTGTTTTCTTCCAGTTTGTGTACATTCCTGTTGCATTATAAAACTGCTTTACGTTATCGGACGTTGATTTAGAATTTTATGGTTATGTTGTATAAAAAACAATCTCAAACTGCCAATTTGACATTTCACTGCCAAATTATGACAAAAAATATTATAGCTCTGTCAATAAACATAAACAATGGAAATATGAAATTATATATGAAAGAACAATGTAAGCATAAGCTGTTGATATAAAGTTTTATGCTTCAAGATGCATAATTTTGAAGTTTTTGTTGATATGCTTTCCCCTACCCCATTTTTCTACCGTTCAAATTTGGAGTATGTTTCCACAATGATGAGTGAAATCCAGTGACATTCATTGGTATAACCATTGAAATGCTATTTTATCAACAAAAAAATGATTTAAGACGACAGATCACATAACTTTACACAATAAACTTTTGTTAATTTTTCTGAATATGCTTAAAATCCTTTTAAAATTGACAAAAACGCCCCACAATAGCATTTTCGGAAAAGAGGCTAGACTAAGAGTTCATAGGACCATAATTTTATTTTCTTCACCAATGTATTTGAAAATTCCTTCACAATTTGTTCAATCCAGTATTCTCAAAATGTTATGAGAAAAGCAGAGCATATGGATATTAATTTATTGAGTTACATCACCTCAAATATTGCATTTCATCACACGAGTTCTGTGTCAAGGCAAATTTTGCTAAGTCCATACAATGGAACACACATTTTGTTTGAGAATATTTTATTCTCCTTATTCATAGATGCACATATTAATAATATTTTGTGTTTTATCTAGTGAGGAAATTACTAAAACAGTGAAAAAGTCATTAATTTTGCTCTAGTTTTTTAAATAATTAACCATATAATACGGCATTTGGCTCATTCTGCGAAATTAAGGCTCCGAAATCAGGTAAACTCGCGTTTTTGAAGGCACACAACTCGAAAAATACTTGAGGAATCTAGGAATGGTTTCCAGTTCTGGATTCAGGAATATGTGGACAACAAAATAGGTATGATATTTGTAGAACTTGTAAATTTGAATTTTTTATATACAATCGTGAAAATCCATAAATTGATGATTTGACCAAATTTTCCCAATTTGTTTTCACGAAATTCACCTTCAGCACATTTTGAAAATCCTGTGTACCCTTCAGAACTTTTTTTGGTGACAGTGACCCCTTCAGCCTTAGTAATTGCTCATTTCATAATATGTCAACAGATAAAATTAATTGCTGTACATGGATGTATTGAATTTATATACTCAGAATCTACCGTATCATGGACTAATTAGAAAACGGATTGCAAAAACGCGATATTCTTTCTTATGTGACATTTTATATCACCATGCACAGAGTTCCCTTTGTATAATAGCACTGGTACGTACATGAGCAATTACTAGGTTTAATTTAATCATATGTACGTTGAGCCGTTTCAAATTTTGCACATCTACATCAGATCACCCTCCAGAAAAATGATGTTCGAAGAAGATGTAACCTGACCAAAATTTAAAGCCACATAATGTTTGAATATTTTGTTCCCAACATTATCGAGAGCACAAAATAGCACATTAAGCTGAAATAAACACATTTCTTTTGTATGGTAAAGGGATATATATAAGCTAACAAAAATATGTAGCATTTTCGATAACTTTATTCAGGAGACCAATAAAAAATATTTTTCTTTAGAGTGAGTAGATGGTCAAGATTCTTAAAATCAACATCTAATGACATGTCATTTTGTCTTTATTTAAATCGGCATTCACTTTTTTTTCTATATATGTTTCATTTTCTTCTGGTTTTATATTTGTGAATTTGAATGTTATTTCCAATTATAATACTTTGAAGTTGCAAACATTGTGTGGGACTTTAAATTTATTGGTATGTTGTATCTCATCGGATGTTAATTTTATAAGGACGACCTAATGTGAGGGGAATCGTCCCTACGAATGGAGCCTCGATCCGTCCCTGTCAATGCCCAAACACAACGTTGCCCCAACGTAGCATTGTTAGTGGAATTCACCGTTGATTCGACGTCGTTTCAACGTCGGTGCCCTACGGCGCACAAACGTCGGATCGACGTCGAACCACCGTCGGATCGACGTCGAACCACCGTCGAGTCGACGACGAGATCCGACGCCGAGCCAGCGGCAACAGCCATAGTTGGCACAACGTTGATAGAAATGACGTTGGCCCAACGTCGTATTATTAGTGGAATTCACAGTTGGTTCGACGTCGTTTCAACGTCGGATGCCTGACGGCACACCAACGTCGGCTCGAAGTCGAACCACCGTCGAGTCGACGACGGGACCCGACGCCGAGCCAGCGGCAACAGCCATAGTTGGCACAACGTTGGATTCCAACGTTGATAGAAATGACGTTGACCCAACGTCGTATTATTAGTGGAATTCACCGTTGGTTCGACGTCGTTTCAACGTCGGGTGCCCGACGGTGCACCAACGTCGGCTCGATGTCGAACCACCGTCGAGTCGACGACGGGATCCGACGCCGAGCCAGCGGCAACAGCCATTGTTGGCCCAACGTTGGCCCAACGATAGAAATGGCGTTGGCCCAACATAGGTGTGCTATCTTGGTAAGTATTTGCTCAATCGGTTAGGGGTACAACTCCAAGCGGTTTCGCCTTCCAGCGCTGGCGATAAGGGTTAAAATCCACATGTTTCAATCGTGGACTTTGTAACTCGAAATCATTATCTGGGAAAGTTGCCAGTTACTTGCCGATGGCCGGTGGTTTGCCGCACATGGTCGACGAGTTTATCAGCCATTGAAATCACTGTTAGATTAGCCGTAAGTGTGCGGATTTCCTCCACCATTAAAACTGGCAATGTCGTGATTATGGCCTTAGTGGCTAAAGCGACATAAAACCCGAACCAATCAATCAATCTAAGTATTTGAAATTGCATAATATTAAACGATTCCCCAAATCTTGACATTAACAATAATGTCGAAGTTAATTTAACCAAATGCTCCAGCTCAATACAAATACTGACCTAAAAATCTCAATACAGTTTTGTTTTATTATCAAAGATTAAGTCACAAGCTTTAAAGAATCTCAATACCCAATTTACTTATTACGATATTTATGTGCAATTATGTTTTATTAAGAATGATTCTTCACTTGGGACCTGTGAGGAGCTATTCACCCTACAGCATCTAGTGATTACTATTAAAGGACCTTTCTAACAGCCGGAGAGGTGTTTATAATTCACTGAAGCATAGTTCTAGTTGCTGTGGGATGAATGGATCGGCACATGCTTTGCGGGGGAAAACCATTACTTAGTTTTCTTATATGTATTTGACCAATATTACATTTCATATCTTTATTATCGCTTTATGTGCCAAAATACATATATATCAACTAGCTGGTGGACCCGACTTCGTCCGGGGTGTTTCCCCTCTGCTTTTCGCGAATTGACCTTGAATTGTCCATTTTGAAGGTCAAGGTGAGGTGGGGTCACGATTTGACCCATCCAAAACACTGCCCGGACAAAAGTACCCGTCGAAATCCATCCGCGATTTGACCTTGAATTGACCCGATTTCAAGGTCAAGGTCACGTCGCACGGGCAAACGAATAGGCTTACGACACTCCGCATTTGAAAGTATCCGCAGACACTAATTTTCATCGTGAAACTCGGGCGTTCGACCCTGATTTCAAGGTCACGTCGCACGGGCAAATTAATAGGCCCATGCCACTCCCCGGCCGAAATTACCCCCACATACCAAGTTTCATCGAAATCGGCTCGGCCGTTTTCGAGTCCATCGCGAACAGACAGACACACAGACAGATTTCCCAAAATATATAATAGACTAGCCGATGAGCCCGACGTTGTCCGGGCTATTCAAAACCCAAATTTCAAGTCGATAGCTCTACCCAGCCCGACGTTGTCTGGGCTATTCAAAAACCAAATTTCAAGTCGATAGCTCTACCCGTTTCCGAGATCTCGTCTGCGCATGCGCGAAGCTGGCGTCGCACGGGCTCGGCGACACGATAAAATTCGTATCCGGGGCAAGATACAGTCACATACCAAATTTCAAGTCGATAGCTCCATCCGTTTCCGAGATCTCGTCTGCGCATGCGCGAAGCTGGCGTCGCACGGGCTCGGCGACCCGATAAAATTCGCATCCGGGGCAAGATACATTCACATAGCAAATTTCAAGTCGATAGCTCCACCCGTTTCCGAGATCTCATCTGCGCATGCGCGAATCGGGCGCCGCACGGGCTCGCCAATACGACAACGTCCACCGCCTGGTCAAACTACACACACGTACCAAGTTTCGTCCCGATCGGTCGAGAATCGTAGATTTGTATAAATGACAAACAAACAAACAGACAAACAGACAGACAGAGGTCTTCAAAATATATGAGACTAGCATGTGGACCCGACTTCGTCCGGGCTGTTTCCCCTCTGCTTCTCAGCGAATTGCGCGATTTGACCTTGAATTGTCCATTTGAAGGTCAAGGTCAGGTGGGGTCACAATTTGACCCGTCCAAAACACTGCCCGGACAAAAGTATTGGTTACACTCGAGGCGTGAGCCTGCACATATAGTTGCCTGGGTTACTGATACGTTGATCCCAGTAGGAAATCATCAATTCACACTTATACTCTTCGAGAAAATACTGTTTTCATGGTTATACAACAAATTCTGAATTAATTTTGTAGGCAGGAATATTTTATGAGATTCTGACATGTTAACGTTTTTGAATCGGCAATTTTCGTTGTTTACTTGTTTTACAATGTTTTTTTTTTGGTATAAACAAGTAACGCTTGATCACACTTTGCATATGTTGTGCTTGAATTAATGTGTATACAGCATGTGTACCTGCCTGTCACTTGTTCTGTCAAATCCCATTTGGGTGTGATAAACAGGGAATACCTCTTCAATCCAATATCCAGTGAGGTTTGATAAGAGATAATAAATAATTGTTGCTTGAGTTATTGAAGCTCATATAAGGCCCCGCTTAATTCTTTTGGTGCTCGTGAAGTTCTTGGACCTCATGGAAGGCCCAAATTAGTTTGGGTGGTGCCAGCGAAGTTATTGGAGCTCTTAGGAAGCCCCACTTAATTTGTGGAATTGCTCGAGAAGTTATTGAAAATGATAGAAAGCCCCACACAATTCGAGTGTTGCTCGTTGAGTTATTGAAGCTCATAAAAGGCACACGTATTTCGGTCGGGCCTCGTGAAGTTATAATTGGACCACATGGAAGGCCCTACTTAATTTGGGTGGTGCCCGCGAAGTTATTGAAGCTCTTAGAAGTCCCCATTTAATTCGGGTGTTGCTCATGAAGTTTAATATTGAAGCTCTTAGAAGCCCCACTTTATTCAGGCGTGCCCAGTGCAGCTTATAGAAGGTCCCACTTAATTTCGGTGGTGCCCGTGAAGTTATTGAAGCTCATAGAAGGCCCCACTTATTTTCTGTGTTGAGTCGTGGCCATATTGGATTCAATCAGCCCCCTTTCCCCTGTGCTACAGGTCATTTCTGGAGGTGCATTCCATATATGGAACTTTAGAATATTTATGATTCCGTACATGGAATTCATGAATATTCAAAAGCTCCATATATGGAATCATGAATACTCAAAAGTGCCACATATGGAATGCACCTCCAGAACATTGACCTGCAGCACTTAAACCGCGGAACGGGGGCTGGATGAATCCAATGTGGCCACGACTCAGTGATCTTGCTTATTTGGAAGCCGAGGTAAGTAGTCAGATATCTTGCATAACTCATGTCAGCCACATGCTACTTATTACCTTTATATATAGCATTTTTTATTCATAAAATCTCTCATAATGGCCACTTTGATGTGAATACTAAATGGCTACTTTGATGTGAATATTAAATGGCTACTTTGATGTGAATATTAAAGATAACAATAACGGTATTAAAATTTTAATTTAAATAATTTGAAAATTGAAATATTGTTTTTACCTTAGTGCCCCTCAGACTCCCCGAGAGTTTTTCTTTGAGAAATGTTCTGATCTGAGACAAACTTTGATGACAAGAGAGTGCATTAAAACATTGATATACAGTAGAAATTCAGATTGAATTTTAATAAAACAGAATTTGAGATAATTATTTTCATCACATAGGTATAAAACTACAAAAATATGACTACTTTAGTAATAACATTATTAGTACAGCGGCCAAAAGCCAAAAGTGGTCGGGTACACCCCTACCCACGGTAGAACAAGTTAAAACCAACTTTTTTTGAAGGAGAAATATATACTGTTGACGAAAATGTTAGTGAAAAATAACGGAATTGGTGGTGGCTACCGGTATTCTCAAATCGACGATGAACGATACCCACCAGTGACTTTTCCCAGAAATTAATGATTTTGTTTAAGTGAGCCCTGCGGCTATGTCCTAAGTTATTTGCCCACATTGTTGTTGTTAAAATGACTACAACATACCATATCTGTACCTGATATGCAAGAAGTGTTGGTTAATTTGGATTTTCGTGCCATTTGGAGCCGAAACATTTATTTTTTGTTGAAAAATCGCTCTTTTTCAAAAATATTATATTTTTCGAACATTATCATTCAAACGGATATTACAAAGATATTGAAATATTAAGTCCATATGGTGTAGTAGTTATCTGGCAAGCATATGAAAGAGAAGTTAACAGAAATTTTGAACGGTTTGCGAGATATTGGATTTTAGCTACCCCTCCCCCAAACAAGTTTTTGGTCGAAAAAAATACATATTTTTGATAATGACAGTACAAGCATTTTCGAATTTATCTGAATGGGACCCAATATGGCTGAAGGGGTCACTCTCACCAAAAAAAGTGCTGAAGGGTACACAGGATTTGAAAATGTGCTGAAGGGTACACAGGGTTTGAAATGTCGTTCTAAATGATGTTTAGTTTACGTATCTGCCATGACTTCTGTTAGAGAATAATTGTTTACGTTCCAATGAACATTAAAATGAACTGAAAACAAACTGCTAATGGGCACCAGACTTTCAGAAACACAGTTTAAGTAACGATGTTAGTGGCAATCACAAACCCTGTGTACCCTTCAGCACATTTTCAAATCCTGTGTACCCTTCAGCACTTATTTTGGTGAGAGTGACCCATTCAGCCCCAATATGAATCTTGTACTGAAAGCGTTGTCCAGAGATGCCGTTTAATCGATTACAGATGTGTTCAGGCTTTCAGACCCCAAGTTACAACAACAACAACAATTATTTTATTGATAACAGGTAATTTTGCATGCATTAACATCGATGTTAAGTACTAAAACCTTTGTTATAAACAACACGTGACCAACTATATAATTCATATGGCTCAGTAGTTATCTGGGCATCACAATTAGAAAGAATTTGACAGAAATTGTCAACGGTTTTCAAGATATTGGAATTATGTACCGCTCCCCCGGACGCGATTTGGTAGAAAAACTACATATTTATGATAACAACAGACCTTTCTAAATTATTCTAATGGCATCTAATCATTACTCGTGTGATGGAAACCTGATCCGTAGACACCGCGAGTGTTATTTTAGATGGCCTCAGGTTTCCAAATAAACCCCAGTTACAACAACAACAAAAGATTTGATTTATGACATGTAATTTTATATTAACACATATTGACTTTGAGAAACTGAAGTATTTGTTCTAAACGACACATAATATAGACTAACATACTCATACAGAACAAAATCATTGTTGCTCCCCATCCTGTTAGATGTCCTGAACACACCACGAACTGAAAAAATATGATCTCAATATTAAGAATCATGTAACTATAAAGGACAGTTACAAAAGGAAATATACAATGTTTATGGATGGGTTTGTTCCCGAAACAGTGTGGCACTTTGCTTGGCAAATATGAAGAGCGAATTTGCTATATTGTTTTAGAACACTCTACCCAATTTAAAGACTTCAACGCAATACGAAATTAAGCTATATGATCTCTAAGTCTCTATATTAACTGAGTGAGACGGGAACGTTGTACTATCAGAGAATACATAATTTGTATGGATGGGTTGTGTATGTGTCGATTTACACAAAGTGGCTGATAAATAAGAAAGACGAATTTGCTGTTTTAGGACCCCCCCTACACAATTGTAGTGTTAAAGTTGAACAACTCACGAACTGAAATGATTGCTGTAAATGTTAACTGAGGATGTGGCCAAAAATAGTAATATCGGGGCGCATACATGATGTTGATGGATGGGTTGGTTGGATCCCGAAAGCCTTTAGCACTTTATATGCCCATTTAAACTCTTGAACACACCATGCGCCGAATATTCATGCTTTTATTATTAAATCACAGTGTGAACGAAAGGTAGTGCTATCAGGGAATATACATGTTATATGGGTAGTTTGGTTCCCAAAATCATAGGGTACTTTACAAAAGGCGGCTGGCAAAAACCAAAGCTGAATATTTTTTTTAGCACCCTACTCCATTTAAAGTCATAAATACACTAATGGATTGATATGTTCTCAATATTAACTGGGGTGTGGACAAATGGTATGTAATTCAGGAAATATACCTCTTCAGTGCATGATGGGTGGGTTGGCTTCCCAATGTCTGGGACATTTTACTCAAAGTGGCTAGCAAAGAGAAGGCGAAATTTCACTGTTTTGGGTACCCATAACCCTTCTAAGCTATTTAGCACACACTGAACCGAATCTATATGCTCTCATGTATTATTTACAATGTGTATGTGTGGTTTGGTTCTCGAAATCCTGGAACACTTTACAAAAGGCGGCTGTCAAATACGAAATGTGATTTGTTAGGCTGCACTACCCCATTTGCAGTCTTTGAATACACTATGAACCGAAAGGTTGTGTTCTCCCATTTTTAACTGCGTTTGTAGAGAAATGGACGATATATAAAGAGTATAGTATACCAGGGTCTTGAATGCCTGGGTCACTTTACAAAAAGTTGTTGGTGAAAGATAAAAGCGAATACTCACTGTTTTGGGGGGGACCCCATTAACCCATTTAATATCTTGACCAGAACTGAAGTTATATTCTCTCATACTTAGCTGAGTGTGTGATCGAAAGGTATTGCTATCATGGAATTATTAATTGATATATGGGTGATCTGGTTCCCCCGAAATCCTGGAACACTTTGCAAAAAGCGGCAGGAAACAAGAAAGGCGATTTTTCTATGTCTTGAGGACCCCACTATCCAACTTGAAGTCTTACAAAAATTATATGAAGTTTTGGAAAAATGGGATTATTATCTGGATATACGAATCTGTTATGGATGAGATGGTTCCCGAAAGCCTATGTCACTTTACAACAAGTGGTCGGCAAACGAAATGGCTAAATTTCACTCTCAGGGGACTCCATCCCTATTTGAAGTATTGAACACACTACTAGCTCAAGGCATAAGCTATCCATATTACCCGAGATTGTGGCCGAATGGCTGTTCTGTCAGAAAAGATGCAATGGTCTCGTGAAAACACCGTGGCACCTTACACAAAGCAGATGGCAAATGATGAAGGCGAATTGTAAGGGACCCCTACCCCATGTAAACCATTGAACCTACCACGAACTGAATGAATGTGCCATTAGGATCAAACGACGATCTGGACAAATGACTATTCTATTAAGAAATACACAATTGTTATAGATGGGTTAATACCCGACAGTCAGGGACACTTTACAAAAAGCGACTGAAAAATAAATAATGCGATTTTCAATGTTTGTATTACCCCCTTCCCAATTTGAAGACTAGAACACACCACGGACTGGAACGATATATCATCATTGACTACGTGTATGGACAATGGCGAGTTAGTTGTACAAGGACGTACACAATGTAAATAGATGGATATGGGTACTGAAAGAATGAGCACTTAACGAAAAGTGGCTGGAAAATAAGAAAGGCAAAATTTTGAGGACCCCTACTTTATTTGAAGTCTTGGATGACACCACATGGTGAAATGTCATATGACCTCAATATTAACCGAGGGCTTGACCAAAGGTTATTTTTTATCAGGATATACATATGTGTTGGTTCCCGAAAGTCTGCATCATGTGGCACTCCACAACAAGCGGGTGGCAAATGTTCACTGTTTTATGTACCCCTACCCTATTTGAAGTCTTGAACACATCATGTACTGGAGGGATTATGAATTCAATATCAACATATATTGTGGCCGAAACTATGCGATATATAAGGCTGTATTGGTTTCCGACCGCATGTGGCACTTTACAAACGAGAGGCCGATCACGATCGGCAGATGTTTAACCCATACCTTGGCGATAGCGATCTTTTTATGAGTGCAAGAATTTCAACAATTCACAGCGTACTATTATTTATTAGTTTCATAGTGGAATCAGACATATTGAGCAACTTGCTCATTTTAACACAATAGGAAGATGGATATGACATTCGATTTCAACCTATTCGGTCACTCCAACAGAGATACATGTATGTGTGATAGATTGATAAAGATAATTATACCCAAACACAGTCAGACAGATGCACCATAGCTGTTAAAGATATAATTGTTACAATATTAACATCATAATAACTCTATTTATTTAATTCTTACAATGGAACCTGAGTCATAACAGATTATGTTGTTGTGTTAGCTGCATAGTAAAAGTTATGGGATGATTGAGATTAGAGACCAACAAACACCTGAACATCTATATAAGTGAGGGGTGTATAGACCTTGATATTAAATATGATTGATAATGGTTGGATATAAAATATTTTAATACAGAATTATCAGATAACTAAAGGAGAGATATGAGAAGGGTCAAATTGAAAATATTAGAGTCATAACATTGGATCGCGTACAGTATACATGTACCTATGGTTAATTTTATTCTAAGCTGATCATTGGAAAGATACAATGTCTGTAACAGCAGAAATATTATTAAATATTGGGTTAATATTCTCAAAACCATTCAATCAATACCAAAATCTATACACATGAAGAATGTATCACAATCAACCTGAATGAGATTATAAAAGTGATTGGGTGAAAAATATTTTACCAAAAAGTCAGCTTCAAGAATACCAGAACCATTATTATTATCCTGCAGCCCAAATGCAATAGAGGGAATTTCAAAATAAGATATATCCTCAAATGATGAATATTCAATTGGTGGCTTATAATTAATAGAAATTCTTAGTGAACTTGGCCTAAGGCGAAAGAGATAATTTAAAATCTGCGTATCAGATATGATGTGTCTATGGAATAGGTTAATTTTAATCCTGAAATACATGCAAGTGAAAAGTGGATCACGATCAACCTGGACATAGAATAGGAGAATGGACATATGATGTGTGGAGAGTGTTAATCATTTTCAATGACATATTATGATGGAACTAATGTGTGGATAAATTGTTTTCTCAAGATAAGACAACAGTGTCTCTGTAAACAACAATTCTCTAAACAGCCATGCTCCAGAAAATCCTTCACATGGACAATGGACTATTTGTATTAATGCCATGAACATGTTTCAACAGGTTGGGTTAAATTACTATTGCACACAAACTGGAGTAAAGTATCATCAATCACTTAAATTTGACAGCTCTGGGAGCAGCAGTGGTTTAGCAAAGAGTATCCAGTGTCATTTTCTGATCCCAATAAAGCAGATTACTGTGTAAAGTTGTTTGTCTTAAATTCTCACAGGGCATATACAATAGGTAGTAAATTACTTGAATTATAAAGGGCCATAACTCTGTTAAAATATATCGGATCAAACCCAAATTTGAACTTGATCTGTATTTCGGGGTGAGGACCACATGTACCAAATTTGGTGTAGATCAGATGAAAAATGTTTTGAGTTCTAAGTAAACATAAGTTTGAAAAGGGTTAATTAAACGATACCAAAAACCATACAGATAAAGAACGTGCTAAGAAAAACCTTGGTAAGAAATATGAGGCATATCAGAAGAAAACAGTTTGACTTAGATGGATCAGATAGCATTTTTGTGCAGGGTTAATTATTTTCTAAACCGATCGATACCAAAAACTATACAGGTGAGGGGTGTGTCATTATAAACCTACATATCAAATATGAAAACAATCGGACAAAAAATAATTTGGTTACAGCATCGGATAGCTCATGCCTATGTGCGGATGCAAAGTGTTAATAATTTCTAAACCGATCAATACCAAAAACTATACAGGTGAGGAGTGTGTCATCATAAACATGGGAGTAAAAAATAACTCTAATTCCCATAATACAGATTTACTGCTCTCAGAGCTAAACTGATACCACTGGTAATTAATTGTAGACTGCTATGGTTATCTGTTCAATTCTTAGTTGAAAAAGGGCCATAACTCTGGTATAAAATGTTGGATATAACCCATATTCAAACTCGATCTGTATTTTGAGTTGAGAAACTCGCATACCAAATTTGGTTCCGATCAGATAAAAAAAAATTTGAGTTATGGCAGCATGCATGAATTCTAAGTCGAAAAAGGGCCATAACTCCATTGAAAAATATCGGATCAAACCCATATTCGAACTCGATCTGTATTTTGGTCCGAGAAACTTGCATACCAATTTTGATTCTGATCAGATAAAAAAATTTTGAGTTATGGTAGCATGCATGAATTCTAAGTCAAAAAAGGGCCATAACTCTGTGAAAAAAACTCGGATCGAACCCATATTCGAACTCGATCTGTATTTGGTGCTGACAAATTCATATACAAAATTTGGTTCCGATCAGATATAAAATGTTCGAGTTATCGCACCATGCGTAAAGTGTCTACAGACAGACAGACAGACAGACAGACAGACAGACAGACAGACAGACGGACGGACGGACGGACGGACGGACTAACGACGAGTGGTCAATCCGGGCAACGACACTATGTTTACCATACTATGGTATGGGTAAACATAAAAAGCGGCTGGCAAATAACAAAAATTCAATTTTAACTGTTTATGTGACAATTACGCTATTTTAAATCACGAAAACACCACGAACTTGATGAACATGCTCCCAGTTTTAACTCAGTCTGTGGAGATATGGTAGTTCTATCCGGAAGTGAACAATTTATCTGGGAGAGAGATTGTATGGGGAAAATTAGGATGTAATCCAGTTGGAACTGATTGGATACAATGATATACACATAGTTTCGTTGGAGGTGATTGGGCGCAATGATACACATAATATAATGTTGTTTTCGTCATTGATACGTCCGTCGCCGTGAGATTGCAGACGATCTGTTGGTAGTAAATGTCGCGCTCAGCAGGGTTTCAATGCTTTTCACGACGTTTTAACAAATGGCAGCGTTATGGAAATCGCTGTTTTCGAGATAAATGTCTGAACCCCATCAACTATTTTAATATTTTCGCGATGACTGAGTTGCTGTACATACAAAAGAGTATTTGTGATAAAATTAAATTCAGTATGGTGCATAGAAGTTCAGTCTTAGGACCACTGTATTCCAATAAGTAATGATATGCTTTTTCTATTTGCCACAATGACAGAGAGGGGACGTTTTAATGTGATTACTCAATTGGCCATAATGGATACTGCATTTCAATCTTAAACGAGAATGGAGTACTTGTGATATGCGACATTTACTGTATGTAATAGCAATTAAATGCGTTGTTGTTGTAATTTGGGGTCTGGAAGCCCGAACACGTCTTTAATCACTTACACAATGTCACCGGGCTCCATTTTCAGCAAAAATAATTATGTTGGGTCCCAGTATGATCAATTGGGAAATTTGGTAAAGTTCTGAACAAAAACATGTAAATTTGTTTACCAAAAACGTGTTTGGGGAGGGGTAGCTAAAATCCATTATTTCGCAAATTGTTCTAAATTTCTGTTAACTTCTTTCTTCATATGCTTGGCAGATAACTGCTTCACCATAAGAATTAAATATTTCGGCATTGTAACGATATCCATTTGAATAATAATGTTCGAAAAATAATATTTTTGTGAAAAAGTGCAATTTTTCAGCAAAAAATAAAAGTTTTGGCTCTAAATGGCAGGAAAATCTAAATTAACCAACACTTTTTTTCATATCAGGTAGAGGTATGGTATGGTGTATTAATTTTAACCCCAACAATATGGGCAAATAGGCTAGGACATAAGCCACAGGGCTCGCTTTACAAAAATCGTTAATTTCTGGAAAAAGTCACTGGAGGTTATCCTCATCGTCGATTTGTCAATAGCCACCACCAATTCCGTTATTTTTCAATTTTTGTCAAATTCTTTCTACTTGTGATGTCCATTTAACTACTGAGCCATATGAATTATATAGTTGGTCACGTGTTGTTTATAACAAAGATTTTAGTACTTAACATCGATGTTAAGGCATGCAAAATTACCTGTTATCAATAAAATAAGTGTTGTTGTTGTAACTGGGGGTCTGAAAGCCTGAACACATCTGTAATCGATTAAACGGCATCTCTGGACAACACTTTCAGTACAAGATTCATATTGGGTCCCATTCAGATCAATTCGAAAATGTTTGTAATGTCATTATCAAAAATATGTATTTTTTTCGACCAAAAACGTGTTTGGGGGAGGGGTAGCTAAAATCCAATATCTCGCAAACCGTTCAAAGATTTTGTAAACTTATTTCTTCATATGCTTGTCAGATAACCAATACACCATATGGACTAAATATTTCAATACTATTGTAATATCCGTTTGAATGATAATATTCGAAAAAACAAATTTATTTTGAAAAATAAATTTATTTTGAAAAAGAGCGATTTTTCAACAAAAAATAAATGTTTCGGCTCCAAATGGCACGAAAATCCAAATTAACTGACACTTCTTGCATATCAGGTACAGATATGGTATGCTGTGGTCATTTTAACACCAACAATGTGGGCAAATAACTAAGGACATAGCCACAGGGCTCACTTTACCAAAATCGTTAATTTCTGGGAAAAGTCACTGGTGGGTATCGTTCATCGTCGATTTGAGAATAGCTACCACCAATTCCGTTATTTTTCACTACCATTTTCGTAAAGAGTATATATTTCTCCTTTAAAATAAGTTAGTTTTAACTTGTTCTACCGTGGGTAGGGGTATCTCGAAAACTATAGCTCTTTTTCGATTTGGCCGCTGTACTATATATATATAGTTGAATGTGGAAAAAAAAGCATTAGCAATACTGATAGTTAAGGAAATATTTTGATTTGTCATTGAATATCTTAAGTAACTATTAGGACAATATTAAAAAAAATACCTAATTTGCATTCCCTTCCGTTCCTAGCCCTCTCCTCAATTTTATTTTATTTGGATATCTTTTATGTAAACTTTTTTCTCATGCCTTAATAACAATCAAATTACATGTCAATGACCCATTAATCAGTTTTTTTTTTATCAAATTGGACAATCTAAATTACCCTGTATTATATAAGATAGAATACTGCTTCAATATTCAGAACTGTCCATAACCATTTATGTTAGGAAGAATAAAATTAAATTCCAAAAAATTCACCCTCCAGCCCCATTCTTCTGAAAAAGATGGAGGTAAATCTAGTAATTTATATTGGCCTGATCACATTAACATTTTTGAACATGTATGATCATGAATTGACATGGAATAAATGCAAACAAAATAGATATGAGGATTATGTGTGAACACTTTTGCAGGTTAATTGTTTTATGATGAGTGAAAGTGTCCACAAGAGTATATCTTAAAAATCAAGAGTTTTTTTTTACACTAATGGGACTACGGATACCCCCCTGTTTTTAAAATACTAAGATGTTTCACATGTCAGTAAACATTTAGTTAAAATAATAAAATAACAGTTCCCATTGCAGGTGTACAACCATAACCCTAATCTTATACCTATTGAAATAAAAGGAATAAAAGCTTGGACAAAATTATGTATGTTGCGAAAAAAATTCTAAGTCGAAAAAGGGGAATAACTCCACACAAAAAATGTCGGACAGACATCATAATCGCAGGTGCACAGGTTCCCATGGTACTAAATATCAGTGCCAAGATTAAAAAACATTGACCGAAAAATGTAGAAATAAAAGCTCGGACAAAATTATGCATGTTGCAAAAAACAATTCTAAGTCGAAAAAGGGGGGATAACTCCACCAAAAAATGTCGGACAGATGTCATAATTGCAGGTGCACAAGTTCCCATCGTACTAAATATCTGTGCCACGTTTTAAACAAATTGACCGAAAAATGTAGGAATAAAAGCTCGGACAAAAGTATACATGTTGCGAAAATTTTCTAAGTCAAAAAGGGGGGATAACTCCACCAAAAAATGTCGGACAAACGTCATAATCGCAGGTGCACAGGTTCCCATGGTGGTTGATGTCTGTGCCAAGTTTCATGGAAATTGATAAAAAAACGACTGAGAAAAACTCTGGACAAATTTGTGTCCACGGACGGACGAACGGTACGACAGGTTGACTCCAGTATACCCCCCCTAACTTCGTTGCGGGGGGTATAATGAGGCCTCAATATGTGCCAATGTAATGGAGCTTTTTTTAACAACTACGATTTCAAGTATTAATTATATGCTAGCTTTCTATATCAGTGCAACATTTTATCTCCCACTCCCCCCCCCCCAGTCTTTCACATATAGCCAGTTTCTTGAAATTTTGCCATGATATTTCATATCGGATCCAGTGGAACACCACAAGCTTCCTGCTTTAGACCTATGGAGATAGTGCTTAAGTTGTCTGCCATAAGGGGCATTGCCATGCCACTAATTTCCGACAGCACGACAACTGATGCTGTGTCAAAGTTCAAAGTGTGATTTTTGAAAATGAAAATTTTTCCAATCAAAATTTATCACATGCTACCCATTCTAGAATCCGTGAATTAACCAGAACATATTTGCAAGGTTTATGCAGACACATACAGGGCTTGTTTTGTCATGTGTGATGATGCATTTATTTTATGGTTGAAGCAAAGGTAATTTACACCATGTGATGTGTGAACAGTATATGTATGGCAAACCAATTTGTTATTACGACACACCAAGAACAAGTCCAGGAACAAGTGTGTAATATTAAAAGGGTATTATATGAGGGGGGACTTGTGTTTATAAAAGTTGGTAGTTTGTGTTTCGAAATTATGTAAGTTGTAAGTCGGCAAGTAAATTTTAAAAATGCCTAGACGAACATATCTGTGATTAATCAAGATTGTTCGAATTTGAAAAATGTTTTCAATAATTCCAATGACTCTCTCCATTTGCGTGATCGCGTGAAAAATTAAAATATACTGTATTACTGCCACGTTGATGAGAAATATGAATACGCAAGACAAAACAGCAATTATGCTAAAAAACAAGCGTTATTCTAATAGACCTATAGTTAGTTTTGAAATATAAAACAAGGCAAATTAAACCTCGCATACTTTTTCACACACAAGAATGTGATAGGATAGTTCGAAAATATTTTAATCCTATGATCAAATCAGATATTGACTCCCCGATTTGCAAATCAAATCTCGAATGTTAGCAGGGCCCTGTCGAGACCCGATTTCCATTCTGTCCTAAGTGACATGCTGGTACGAAACGTCCGTATGGGTATCGTTGGAATCGGCATCAAATTCCGAGTCTAACGGTACCGGCCCCTAAGCGGTATCTGTATTTTTCGCAGTGATATTAGCTATTCTTTTCTGTCCGTTCTGCATAAAAACACTATTTCTTAGAACCATTATGTCCTATAAATAAAACATACTTATAAAGCCCGTTATATCCTGTCATTTAAAAACAAAGATGATTTCTATCTTGAGTTTCAGACACAACAGATAATTATTCAGATCGATGTTGTTCCATGTGCAGTCCGGCTTTACGAACTGTCACTTACTACAGGATGGAACTGAAATATTTTGCTAAATTCTCTCACATGAACAGGTTGCAACTCAAGTTGCGATCGAACAGAAAACAAAAATTCCCGCAAAAAGACACACACATAGTCGAGGAGATATATTATTTGGTCGACCTCTGCCCCCCCAGGACTCAACTTCACCCCACTAATTTTCTTTCTTAATGTCTCCTCTAATTTTTTTCGGTTGTTAACAAGAACAAAAAGTGGTCACAGAGACTCCAGACAAGATGGCGTCCATCATGGCGTCCATTTTTGTATATGCACCAGGTCTCTTTGATTGCCGTTATAGTAAAGATGATATCAAATGCGGTCTTGTTTTTTGCTCGATTCGTTATGCCAATATATAACCTTTACAAATTAGCTAAAAGTCCGACACCATCTAATATGGCCGCCGAAATGTGAAAATATGCTATTTTTCTGACATTTCACCACTTTTTGTTTGTCTCTATGGGAATATATATATTAATTGTGGGATATGTTTGTCCGATATCACGTTTTTCCAAATGCCGATATAATAGGTCAAAGCCGAATCGACGCTAATAACGTGATGTAATGTTTCGAATCAATGAAAGTTATTGCTATCACAACAACACCCATGCATATATGTGCAGGAGATACTCGAGCTATGATTCCTCTTATACCTGAGTTGATGAATATTCACCCAAATCCAAGATGGCGGCCAAAATGGCCACCACAAATAGAAAAATTGCCGAAAATCACTGATTTTAACATCAGTGAGCGTTATTGTCACGACAACTCCACACCTGCCTATTATTGTGAATTGGGAACACTTAGACGAAGAACTGTCATTTTACCATATCCAAATAAAAGTTTCCAAAATGGCGCCACAATGCCCTCATATTCACATCATTGGATACTATTGTCGAGACAACTCCATCCATGCTTACAGTTGAGTTGAAAATACTGGGGTACAAGAATTGTTTTTCCAAATCGAACATGACGGCCAAAATGGCCACCGACATTTTAAAACACGCCTGCATTCCTTAATTTCATATACTTTCTTACAATGGGCGTTAATGTTTCGCGATTTCTACCCTCCATTATATGTTGAAATGGAATATTGATATGAAGTATTCATTTGAGTTTGGAAATTGATACTCACAGTCAAGATGGCGGCTAAATTGGGGGCAAGAAATTGAAAAGAAATTGATATTTTCACATACTAATTTCAACTTTTTGTCATAATATCAATATGTGTGGATGAAACTGTACATAAACAATCTATTAGTTTAACTTAATAAGTATCAAAATGCATAAAATGGCTCATATCCTTCTGGAAAGTCGAAAACCCACCATTAATATCGCGATGTGGCATTTCGAAATCCATTCTCCACTTAGCACCGATAATGGCCGTAACCGTAGGTGCGCCGAATAGTAATATTAGAACAATTACCTGATAACAGATTCTGATTTACCACATCACGTCCATAATTATCTGGACCAGCTTCCATTTCTTTGTCTGGTAAATCTGGGTCGCCCACACCGACAAAGTATTCAACATCTCCTGGGAGAAGGGTCCCTCTAATCATAACGTTTCAAACAATTCATTCTCCGGTGTCTCGCTTGCGATTTAAAATATGCTAAATATGGGATTTGTGTGTCGTCTTGAACTAGAAAGGCATATAATCGATGCGTATACAAGCTTGCATAATGTCATCTCTATCTATGTGTCTCATACCCCATGGGGATAATGACATGAACACCTGGCGAACCAATTAGCTAGTTACTTCTCAATAGATGGTTCGTCAACTCACAAACTTAGCAAACGCATTGGCATATGTGGACAACTTCGGCATTGTTTCGAAGGTTGCTAGCTGTCTCATTCCCTTGGACAGTTGTATATCTGCTAAGGAGAAGACCATAATGTACCGACTACCCACACTTCTTGGCCATGACCCTAAGGAAACTGTGTTGATGTCCCGCAGTCGTCTCGTCGAATAGCTCCCAGCAGAGAAGAACAATACTAGCGGTGTTAGTTTGTGGACATACGCCATGATAGTGGGAATGAAATAAATTGGCCATAGTAAAATGGTCGGAATGGTGATGTTGCCAAGAAATCACTTGGTGTACCCAACATATGTTGAACTGAATGCAAGATCTCATCAACGTAACATTCCTCTGGATGTTCTTTGCGTTGAACATTTCACCCTTGTGTTGATGGCATTTGTACTTTCTTGAACCATACCGACCACCACCCAGTGTGTGTATCAGATATCAACCAACTATGAAAGGCATCGTCTTTAAGACTCTACCCTAGTCTGGGTGGGGCTTATATAGTAGTAGCCAGTGGTACACGCCTGGTCCAGTTGATTGTGAACGGCTTCCAAACGGATGGGAACAATCTTAGCATACAAGGAAAGCAAAGCCACACATGAGATCATGTCTGAATCTAAAACATACCCAAAGAAGGGCGGTGCAGTCATGGTCCAATTTCATTTCCACTATCATGACACATGCCCACAAACTAGCACCGTGCGTATTGTTATTATCTGCTTGAATTTGTTCGGTGAGACAATTGCTGTACGCAACAAGATTTTTCTTCTGTTCATGGTCAAGACGTGTGGGTATGTTATGTATTATGGTCTTCTACGCCTTAGCAGAAAGGCATCCGTCAAATGTCTGGCTTTCAACATTCGAAGCTATATACATAAGTTGTCAGGGTACGTCAGTGCATTAGTTGAGTATGTGAATTGATGAACCATATATTGAGAAGTGGCTGTTTGGTAAGATCACCAGGTGTATATGTTTTTATCCCCATTAGGTCACCAAAGCTGAAAATACGCAGATAGCGAGGTCCTTCTGATAGCTAGTATACGCATCGACCACATTCCTTTCTAGTTTATCGCACAAAATAACGCCCAGATCCCATATGTAGCATCTGAATTATACCATAAGCTATACCACGAATGAAGATCGCCAAGAATAAGGATAAGAATTTTTCGAGACAAACACGTGAGCTGGACACCGGCATATGTATTGTTTGAAATATTCCGATTAGTGGGACCTTTCTAAAAAGAAGTGTAGAAAACTGTGATGGTGTGACAGAGATAGATTAATCTGAAGAAGAGGCGGAAACTGGTCCATGCAGATAATGCTGAATGTGGCAAATCAGAATAAGCTCAGGTACTGTTGTTTTGATTTTTGGAGGCCATACTATGGCTATTTGGCTCACCTAAACGGCCATTATGGGCGCTTATGGTGGACAATGGATTTCGAAATGCCACATCGCGATGATTAATTGTGGGTTTTCATCTTTCCAGAAGGCTACGACTTATGTTGAAACTAATAAATGGCCTATAGTATGTACAGTGTCGTCCATACGTATCGTTATAATGACAAAAAGTTAAAATTAGTATGTGATAATATCGACTTCTTTTCAATTTCTGGCCGCCAGTTTGGCCACCATCTTGACTGAGAGTTTACCATATGAACATGTAATTGTGGGCAGAATTCGCGTAACAATAATGACCATTGTAAGAAAGTAAAGGAATGTGAGCTTGATTTCAAATTTCGGTCTCCATTTTGGCCGCCATCTTCGATTTGGAAAACAATTTATTGTATGAGATGCAAGGTAATTACTTCACCTCAGTATTTCCAAATCAACTGTCCGCATTTGTGCAGTTGTCTTGAAAATAATGCCCAATGATGTGAATATGAGGGAATTTCGGTGATTTTTCATAATCTTTCCGCCATTGTGGGTGCCATTTTAGATCTGGGGAACTTTTATTTGGATATGGTATAATGAAAGTACTTCGCCTAAGTGTTCCCAACTCACAATATTTAACAGGTGTGGAGTTGTCGTGACAATAACGCTCACTGATGTTAAAATCAGCGATTTTTCTATTTCTGGTGGCCATTTTGGCCACCGTCTTGGATTTGGATAAATATTCCACAACTCAGGTATAAGAGGAATCGTAGCTCGAGTATCTCCTGCCCATATATATGCATGGGTGTTGTTATGATAGCAATAACTTTTATTGATTCGAAACATTACATCGCGTTATTAGTGTTGATTCGGCTTTGACCTATTATACCGGCATTTGGGAAACGTGTTATTGGAGAAAATATCCCGCTATTATGATTCCATTGTGTTCATCAATGACTCTTTTATATACGATAAATGTATAAATTTACGCCAAGATGCCAATATTTTCCAATAGAGACAAACGAAAGGTGGTAAAATGTAAGAAAAATAGCATATATTCACATTTCGGCGGCCATCTTGACCGCCACATTGAATTCTGGTGTTGGACTTTTGGCTAATTTGTGAGGGTTGTATATTAGTATAACGAATCGAGCGGAAAACAAGACCGCTTTTATATCATCCTTACTATAACGGCGATCAAAGAGACCTGATGAATATAAACAAAATGGCCGCCACGATGGACACCATCTTGTCTGAAGTCTCTGCGGCCACTTTTTTTTCTTGTTAACAACCGAGACAAATTAGAGGAGACATTAAGAAAGAAAATTAGTGGGGTGAAGTTGAGTCCTGGGGGGGGGGGGGGGGGAGGGGGGTCAGATGTCGACCAATATCTC
Organism: Siphonodentalium dalli; assembly: GCA_032622095.1. Taxonomy (NCBI): domain Eukaryota; kingdom Metazoa; phylum Mollusca; class Scaphopoda; order Gadilida; family Siphonodentaliidae; genus Siphonodentalium; species Siphonodentalium dalli. The sequence continues at coordinate 137,608,581 of CP136063.1, read as the reverse complement.
CTGGACTAATATATACGCGTCAAATTCGCAATGTAACATTAACGAAGAGTACATTCCATGAAGCCATATCAACATTACGTATGCAGTATATCATCAAGAGTCGCGTGCTTTCCATACAACACCAATTCAAAATGCTTGTTTCTATGTCGATGTGCTGACCAACTGTTCCAAAGAATGCACACATCACACTCTGCTCACATTGTAATCTCTAATTCTATCATGTTATAAGGTAAATTGAGACTAAATATTTCTTCATGTTGTCCCAAGTGCGTATTATCTCTTTTATAATCACCACTTGGAACAGACCGGTCCTGAAAAAATTTCCGTTTCCATAATGTCCCACGAAAAATATTCTACTAAGACTGAGTCCATATTGTGCTAAATGCAAAAAATCGCACCCCACATCCCGAATCTGGTCGAAATATCATATAAGAAAGAGCATCTCCTTATCGAAGTTGATGGTTATTGGCAGAATGAATACTGATTTCTCGGCAGATACCAGGATATCCACCATAAGTCTAATAACAATCAATTGCCAGAACTTTGAAATTTAAAAATTGATTTACTCGGAAACACAAAAAATGCACTTAGGACAGAATGGAAATCAGGTCGCGATGTGTTCCAGTGAAAGTTGTTAAGCCAGTGACTATGCTTGTTCAAGTTTTTTTTTCTGAAGGACTGTGTGTAATTACCCTCCAATGCCTAAAGGCCCTTCCACACGGCGTTTGTCACGAGTAAGGCACATCATGTGTGGCAACTGCGTTTTCTGCGGTTACTTGTATGTTTCCATTGAACTCTTGGTTTTTTGGTTTTTCACATATTTTTGTTTAATCTCTTCGCTGCTAAATGACATTATGATGTCATGTGCTGGGCTGTTGACATTATTGCCATTTTTCCAGTGCAAAAATATAAAGGGAATATCACAAGAACCATAAAACTGACTCAGTTGAAAGGCTATTATCATGGAACATCATGCACTGAAAGAAACTTCGAGATAGTTATTCTGATGCACCAATCTCTGAGTTCCAGTTATGAATAATGGCCTACTGCTAATGTGCTGAAGTAGGTCCATAGATACTACGACCATATAGCACACGATGTGCACATTTACATCCGTAATATTTATGGATGTCATAGCAGCGAAGAGGTTAAATTGACTGCATGGTGAAGCGATGCACAATCACAGTCCAAAACTGACCTAGACCGAAAAATGTTGTGCTTCCAGTGTCTTTGTTTTATACTCTCATTACAAATGGCAGATTTTACTGAACAACCTCAGACAAAAACGTGCTGTACGTCCAGCACAGCACCACCAGATTAGGCGATGTAATCCTGCAACAGCAATGTCACCCATATCGCACAGTGTGTGCAAGCACTCATTACCTCCAGTGTGTTCTAATTTGATGTATCTCGTGGCATGCCGCGCCATAAACGCTGTGTGGAAGTTAGAGCATTAATTGACAGAACAAGATTCATGATGTGTCTTTAGAACATACAGATGTGCCTAATCAGATTTCGTTATTACACTAAATCTTCCTGACTTGACCTCATTCTCTTCAGAATGTGTGCCTCCATTGAAGAGCAGGTTACTCAGTCTGATAGCACCTTGGTTACTATCTGGTCTATCCTCTGTTATAGGTTGATATATCAGCGATGATCGGCTACCAGGCTTTGAGCCATTTTTCATGAGTTGTTCCTGGCTCCCGATTCTGCTACTAGGTGAACTATTGTTGTTAATTGATGGGTATGAGCCCTTTCTGCCATTCAGGAACTCTTTCTTTGTCAACTGACCAGGCCAAACCGAAATTGAATGATTGGGTTTGGTTTGAGGGGTGTCATGAATCACAGAATCGACATAAGGCCAGGTGTTCCGTCTCATTCCTTTCCCATTTTTGCTTGGAACAGCACTCATAGAACTAGGTTGGATAACATACCTAAAATATTAAATTGGCAATTAAAAATAGACCACAAATACAAAAGCTTGGATGTCGCCAGGTGGATACGCCCATGTGACATACTGCCTGGTGTTGTCATACCCAGATAAATAAAGTAGAATAAATCTAGAAATAACTAGAGGTGTGACTGTCCCAATGGGACTACGGATACCCCCCTGTTTTAAAAATACTAAGATGTTTCATATGTCAGTAAACATTTAGTTAAAATAATAAAATAACAGTTCCCATTGCAGGTGTACAACCATATTAAACCCTAATCTTAAACCTATTGACCGAAAAATGTAGGAATAAAAGCTTGGACAAAATTATGTATGTTGCGAAAAAATTTCTAAGTCGAAAAAGGGGAATAACTCCACACAAATAATGTCGGACAGACGTCATAATCGCAGGTGCACAGGTTCCCATGGTACTAAATATCAGTGCCAAGATTAAAAAAGATTGACCGAAAAATGTAGGAATAAAAGCTCGGACAAAATTAAGCATGTTGCAAAAAAAGTTTCTAAGTCGAAAAAGGGGGATAACTCCACAAAAAAATGTCGGACATACGTCATAATCGCAGGTGCACAAGTTTCCATGGTACTAAATATCTGTGCCACGTTTTTAAAAAATTGACCGAAAAATGTAGGAATAAAAGCTCGGACAAAAGTATAAATGTTGCGAAAATTTTCTAAGTCGAAAAAGGGGGGATAACTCAAAAAAAAGTCAAGTCCGACAGACGTCATAATCGCAGGTGCACAGGTTCCCATGGTGGTTGATGTCTGTGCCAAGTTTCACGGAAATTGATCAAAAAACGACTGAGAAAAACTCCGGACAAATTTGTGTCCACGGACGGACGACGGACAAGCTGACCCCCCCCCTAACTTCGTTGCGGGGGGGTATAATAAAAGGTTGTTGACCAAAATGTCCCCCGACCAAGGTGGCAGGTTTGGAGGATTTATGGTTTCAGATCCCTATACTACAAACTGTAGGAGGAATTGATTACACCAATGTAATAAAGTGCACAAAATATGTTGCTCATCTTCAATGTGTCGAGAAAGTGTCAACAACTCTAAAATCTATGTGGAAAAAAATGGCAATAAGTCCGCCAAAATGACTGACTGAACTCAAAATTGCAGGTGTGCAGGTTCCCATTCTTGTTGACATTTGTGCCAAGTTTAACAAACATTGACTGGAAAATGAGGGAATACAGGCTCGGACAAAATATGAGTCCCAGGATGTACGATTCTATGTCTAAAAAGGGCAAAAACTCTGCAAAAATGAGTCTGACTGAAATCAAAATCACAGGTGCAGGTTCCCATGCTGGTTGACATCTGTACCAAGTTTTAAAAAATTTGACTGGAAAATGACGGAATTCAGGCTCAGACAAAAGGTATCCCAGGATGCAGATTCTGTGGAAAGAGGGCAATAACTCCACCAAAATGAGTCCGACCGAACTCAAAATCACAGGGACGCAGGTTCCTATGCTGATTGATATGTGCCAAGATTGAAAACAATTGACCAGAAAGTTCCAGACTGATGGACAAACACACACACAGACACACACATGGATGGACGAGGGTCATTACTATAGTCCTCTGACGGAATGCCGGGGACAATAATATAAAAAACATCAACAGATCTTATTAAAGCTCTTGCTCATCAAACAATACTGGTTGATAATGCATTTACAATGGAAATGTAAGATGGCAAAAGTTATGTATCTGGTCGATATTTCTGTTGATGACCAACCAGTAGGCAGTAGTTCAATTGATTCTGATCCTCATATATATTGATACTGTAAACCATTAAAATAGAAACAATTTCAATTTTGCCAATTAAAATAGAATCAATTTCAATTTTACCATGTATTTATATAAATAGATTGTTCTTAAGGCCCGTTTTATATGTCGAGCCAGACACAGGTCGCGCCAGCCTAATTAGTGTGAAAATGACAAATTTAAAGTCCAAGATAGCGCGACTGGAGCACGACATATAAAACCAACTGGCTCGTCAGAATTTCTCTGGCATGACACATCTGTGGCTCTACGCATTTTTATATGACGTGATAGACACGGGTCGAGCTAAGATGATTCAGGGAAAATCACTCCTCATTTCGGACCCCTTTGGTGGAGAGCATGCCCTGGGTCATCCTAGCTATCTTATAAAACAGTGTCAGGCCACAGTCTTGGCCGTTGTCAAAATACATTGACCAGGCTATGGAACGGGACATGCATGTATTGAATGACAAGGGACGTTTCATCAAATTTGGGAATAGATATTTTGCAGAGATATTTAAATGAAGGTTCAAGGAATGAAAAGATCCCAATTTTGTGAAGAAAAAAATGCGTTTCAAAGATTAATGAACTGTATTATAAAGTATTATAAAGACACAACGAGGACCAGTTTATAGTGCATTGTCAGAGCGGCGTATTTTCATGAACATCAATAGAAAATAGAATCGTTTTCACTAGACTGCGAATAAGTAATCATACATTAGCTATTGAAAAGGGACGCCACACACAACTGCCGACGGCAGTGGAACAAAGGTTTTGTATATTTTGTTCCGATAATGCTATTGAAGACGAAAAACATTTTCTTTTAGAGTGCAGCGCTTACCGCACACATGTCTCGAGCTCACAAACCTTATGAAGACACAGTTCTCAGACTTTGAAAGCATGACCCAAACTGAACAGCTTGTCAAAATCTTATCCAACAATGTTTCAAATACATGCACTTCAATTTGTCATATGATCCGAAGATTATTCTCCGCACGTGATGAGCATCGTATCATAAATCAATGAACAAATACAGAATAAATGATTCATTGCACATTCAGCTTGACCTTATATTAATATCATTTATTATACTGTTCAATACACAATGTACAATTATATGTTATTATGTATGCATACTATCCTGATAAGGATGTTTTTTGCCAAATAAACTTATCTTATCTATGAACTTTCCAAGGGAAATGATTATAGCAGATGGCATTCTGTATCAGAAATGCTAAATAAAATTAAATATATGATTATGGATCATTATAGCAGTGCCAGCTGGCTTGATGTATAAATCAAAGGCATGTAACTCATGCCAGAGTCATGCCAATGTCGAGCCAAGCGCTGATAGCACGAACCATGTTTGGTGCGATGTATAAAACGGTTTCAGTGACTAACCTACATCGCTAAAAAATTATAATCAGCCCTAATATCAGGCGGGTTTTAAGACCGTTTATTTTGGTAATAACTGTATGACAACAAACACAAAAATCATTTTTGTGAAAAGATTCAATCTGTATATAGAGTAAGAATTAGGTACCATTTTTATTTTCAATGACTTTTTATTTTCGATGAACATTATACAAATATAAACTAGAGAATTATGTCATTCCCATTTAATTGGAGTTTCCGCTTTCAGTTTCCAAAACTAATTGAGTTCTCTATGATCTGCGAGCATCGGAGTCACAATTATAAGTTCATTTTGAATAAATATTTACTAATAATGATATCTGATTAATATATTTTATCATTTATTTAGTGTTTGTTTGAAAAATACATGGGGTTTTCTGGGTATAATAAATGAAAAGGGGTTTTCTGGGTATAATAAATGAAAAGCAGAGTGCTCTCATATGATGATCATTGCGGCAATATATACACAGAACGACACGATGTGTAAATGGTTTGTCGATACGGCACGAGTGCTGTCGCGGAAGGATAGAACGAGAGGAGCTTGCGCCTTCAGGTCTATCCTTCCGCGACAGCACGAGTGTCGTATCGACAAACCCATTTACACATCGTGTCGTTCTGTGTTTATTACATGCTTCGCATCCTAGAATCCATGCATTAATGAAAGTGTCAATGACACTGTAGCTCAACTTAGGTAGGGGAATAATTTAATGGTTGACAGTAAATGGAGGAATAGGAAAAGTGCTAATTGAAATGTCTAAGTAAGACTAGATGTTCATGTCAATATCAACATTCATAACAGGTTTCATAATGATCGGATCAGGGATGTGGTGATTATGGTGTGACAAAGGATTTATTGATGCAAAGTGTAAATTCAAAAATGGCCACCGGCAGCCATGTTTTTTTCCGAATTACCCCAAAATGACTTGTTCCCATCTACAGCCTTTACAAATCTCATAATGATCTGATCAAAGGTATGACCTGTAGCCTGTGCCAATGGATTTAGTCATGCAAAGAGTAAAATCCAAGATGGCTGCTGGCGGCCATGTTTTTCGGCCAAACGACCCCAAAATGACTCGTTTCCCATCTACATGTCATTGTCAACATACATGACAAATTTCTTGAAGTTCCGACCAAAGCTACGACCTGTAGCCCGCACCAAAGGATTTATTCATGCAAAGAGTAAAATCCAATATGGCTGCTGGCGGACATGTTTTTTAGCCAAACGACCCCAAAATGACTCGTTCCCATCTACATGTTAATATTAACATCCATGATAAATATCATGATGATCAGACAAACAGTACGACCTGTAGCCCGTGCCAATGGATTGAATTTTGAAATCCAAGATGGCTGCCAGCGGCCATGTTTTTTGGCCGTATGACCCCAAAATGACTCGTTCCCATATACATGTCAATATCAATATTCATGACAAATTTCATGAAGTTCTGACCAAAGCTACAACCTGTAGCCCTCGCCAAAGAATTTAGTCATGCAAAGAGTAAAATCCAAGATGGCTGCTGGCGGCCATGTTTTTCGGCCGAACGACCCCAAAATGACTCGTTTCCCATCTACATGTCATTGTCAACATACATGACAAATTTCTTGAAGTTCCGACCAAAGCTACGACCTGTAGCCCGCACCAAAGGATTTATTCATGCAAAGAGTAAAATCCAATATGGCTGCTGGCGGACATGTTTTTTAGCCAAACGACCCCAAAATGACTCGTTCCCATCTACATGTTAATATTAACATCCATGATAAATATCATGATGATCAGACAAACAGTACGACCTGTAGCCCGTGCCAATGGATTGAATTTTGAAATCCAAGATGGCTGCCAGCGGCCATGTTTTTTGGCCGTATGACCCCAAAATGACTCGTTCCCATATACATGTCAATATCAATATTCATGACAAATTTCATAAAGGTCAGACCAAAGGTACGACCTGTAACCCGCGCCAAATGATTTAGTCATTGAAAGAGTAAAATCCAAGATGGCTGCTGGCGGCCATGTTTTTTGGCCGAACGACCCCCAAAATCACTCGTTCCCATCTACATGTCATTGTTAACATCCATGACAAATTTCATGAAGTTCTGACCAAAGCTACAACCTGTAGCCCTCGCCAAAGAATTTAGTCATGCAAAGAGTAAAATCCAAGATGGCTGCTGGCGGCCATGTTTTTTGGCCGAATGACCCCAAAATGACTCGTTCCCATCTACATGTCAATGTCAACATTCATGACAAAATTCATAAAGATCAGACTATAGGTACGACCTGTAGCCCGCGCCAAAGGATTTAGTCATGCAAAGAGTAAAATCCATGATGGCTGCTGGCAGCCATGTTTTTTGGCCGAACAACCCCCAAAATGACTCGTTTCCCATCTACATGTCATTGTTAACATACATGACAAATTTCATGATGATCAAACGAACAGTACGACCTGTAGCCCGCGCCAATGGATTGAATTTTGAAATCCAAGATGGCCACCAGCGGCCATGTTTTTTGGCCGAATGACCCCAAAATGACTCGTTCCCATCTACATGTCAATGTCAACATTCATGCAAAATTTCATAAAGATCAGACCAAAGGTACGACCTGTAGCCCGCGCCAAAGGAAATTGTTGACGGACACACGCACACACGGATGACGGACGCCAAGCCATGGCAATAGCTCAAACTTACAAAAGTAAGTTGAGCTAAAAATACAGGCTTAGGTTTATTTAGGCACATAGAGGGCGTGTTTTGTCATGTGTGATGATGCTTTTATTTTATAGTTCCGGTTTCATGGTTGAGGCGAGATGCGTATGGAACATATGTTCCATACGTATTTGTAAATATGGAACAGCAATAACACTGTACTTCTGGGAACAGTGTTAATAAATATAAATAATGTATAGACAGCCTTGATTATGTAAAAGTACTCACACCAAGTCACCATGTCTGAGCTTTCGTGTTGGAGAAGGGTTAACAATCACATAGGAGACACTGTCTTTCTGAGCATATGATTCATCTGTGGAGATAAAAAGAGGAATGCTTAAGAAATGGATGTTGATTTGCTTGCGTTCCATAGAGTATGGATGCAAGTTGGTCTGACATTTTGTTGAAAGCATTCCACACATATAAATGTCAGACCAACTTGCATCCATACTCTACGGAACGCAACAAAATCAACACACATTACTTTATATATTTACACTCAACCGAGTCATCTGGCAGATTAAATGAGCATTAAGCGCCCATTTCCAATGTTATTCCTGTGACTTGATGCAAGTTGCGTCTACACTAAAATGGATGCAAGTAGGGGTCAGCGTGCGACATCATGTGATGTAATTTCGACCAACCAACATCCTGCATTCATGTTCCACAACGTGAATACATGTGTGAGTGTAAATATACTCATTTATTTTAATATTGGTTCTACATGAAAACAAAACAAGTGCAATGCCAAGCATGGCATATGCCCCTGATGCTTAGTTTAGAGAGTGGGCAATACTTATATTTGTATGGATGGAAAGTTTGGTTATTTTCTAAAATCAACTTGAAGAAGGTCCGACAATCTCAGGAATTCAATGGATAAACCAATTGTATCCTTTCCCTAAAAATGACCAATCACTATTCCAAAGATATTCAAATCCAACTGTTGGTACATGAATAACGATGCTGACTGAAGCAAAGATGGAGAATCTTGCTATTTCCAAAAAGGGCAATAACTCTGACAAGAGCTGTCAGTATCCTTCCATCAATCCTGGTCTATGGAAACAATGAATGGATGAACTCCATAGTCAGTGGGTATCCTTTCCCCTAAACTGGGCTATCAACATAACAAAGACAACCAAATTCGATGATCAATGACCGAGTTTAATGCAAGCTGAAAACCAGCTTCATAATTATTGGTAAGACACACGTGTAATATTAGCGCGTGCGATGACGTCATGCCATTATTTAAATGACTTGCGATTGCTGAAGTTTATGATTGTTGTTTTCACGTTAATTTGATAATGTGATAAAAGGTATCTCAAACTCGTTCTATTTTATACATAACTTATCAACATCGTCCACTAAATTCTATTTGAGCCTTGGTAAACCTCGGCTCAAATAGAATTTAGTGAACTCAGTTGATAAATTCCGTATAAAATAGAAACTCATGTGAGATCCTCTATATATGAAACATTATATCTCATTTGCATAATATTTTGAAGACAGCCAAAAAAACAGTTATCTTACAGCTAAAATGCAGCTCCATTACAGCTACAAAACAGCCATAAATCATGAGCTTGATAATCGTGATTTTCTGAATACAGCTATAAAACAGTTACATCACAGCTAAGAAACAGCTATTAGGAGTTCAAGAAAATAGTCATTTGCATATTCATGAGATTTGACAGAGCTCATTACGCATTTCTGAAATGACTGTAACACGACTGTGTTCAAGCTGTAATATAGCTGGAATTTTGTTCGCTAATTAATAATCATATCAATTTAGGGCAATTTTGCATTGAAAGGTATCTTAACTTATTACAGCTAACAAACAGTTTAGCTGTAACATAGCTGTAACATTTTCCGGACACAAAAAACTTTTTCTGGCACACACACTGTAATATAGCTGGAATATAACTGGACTTTAGCTGGAAACTAGCTGTAAGATAACTGTCACTCCAGCTGTAATGTAGCTGGAAAGTAACTGTAATTCCTAACTGTAATGTAGCTGTATTTTAGCAGGGGAATGCTGGATGCCATCCCCTGCCAAAATACAGCTACATTACAGTTGTATTCCAGTTACATTCCAGCGAATTACAGTTACATTCCAGCTACATTACAGCTGGATTTGCAGTTATCTTACAGCTAGTTTCCAGCTAAATTACAGTGTTTAAAGTTTTTTATGTCTGGAAAAAGTTTCAGCCATGTTACAGCTAAACTGTTTCTTAGCTGAAATAAGTTAAGATACCTTTCAATGCAAAATTGCCCTAATTGATATGAATATTAATTAGCGAACAAAATTCCAGCTATATTACAGCTATATTACAGTCAATTTACAGCCGTTTCAAAAATGCGTAATGAGCTCTGTCAAATCTCATGAATATGCAAATGACTATTTTCTTGAACTCCTAATAGCTGTTTCATAGCTGTAATGTAATTATTTTATAGCTGTATTCAGAAAGTCACAAATATCAAGCTTATGAGTTATGGCTGTTTTGTAGCTGTAATGTAGCTGCATTTTAGCTGTAAGATAACTGTTTTGTGGCTGTCTTCAAAATGTTATGCAAATGAGATATAAATCAGCAGGGCAGTTTCATATCTGTATTTAATGAAAATCATGACTGTTTTGTAGCTGTAAAGTAGCTGCTTTATAGCTGTAATCAGGACCGTTTGATATATCATATGAATCATGGCTGTTTTGTAGCTGTTTTGTAGCTGTTTATAGCTGCAATCATGACCCTTTGATATAGCATATGAATCAGGCTGGTTTGATATATCTAACAAGACGACTGAATCCTCAGTAAGTATTTATTACTAGAACCCACCAAGTGGTTACAACTGAAAGTATACACAACAAACATTACATATATAATAACATTCGTACACACACAATAAACACATAGTTAACAATCTCATCCTTTCTTCTTTCATAAATGTTGACACACAAAAGAAATATATGTTACCTTACACATAATGTCCAAGTCGTTCCATACCATATAATGTGGTAATCACATAACACATGAGATTACTAACAAACACATTTTATGAACATATTATGACAGAACATTTTTGTCAATTTTACCCTTTTCCAAGCATGACAATAACTTTTGATGAGAAGCACCTTTCTTTGTGAGAACATCAGCAAGCTGATTAGAAGTACCAGTCCACTGTATATTACTAATTTCCTTCCTTTCTAACATTTGCTTAAGAGAGGAAATTTCCAAACGTAACCTTTTCTCCGTGACACGCTTGCCGGAGTGAATTGCCTCATAAAGATCCTTATTGTCTACTACACATTTAACTGGAACAATTTTATTTACATTGTTGTAGAGCAATTCACCAAGTAACATACTGAGAGAAAGTCCACAATCTACTCCATCAGCTAAAGCCAGAGCCTCCCCTGCTAGTGTACTCCTAACAACCCTCTTTACCTTCCTAGATTGCCATGTTAAAGGGTTAACCTTGCCACCTTTACCTCCCAGAAATATTACATACCCACCTTGACTACCGCCGTCAGCAAGATTCCCAAAAGAGGAATCAGTGAATACAAGCACTTCCAGATGTTGTCCGAGATCTTGGAAACTTAAAGTAACCATCTCTGATTGAACTCTCTTGATAATTCTGTTTAACGTCTTCAGATCATCAACTGTGCTCTTCGTCACTCTTGAAGCTAAAGTGACAACGTCAAAAGCAATATCTGGTCGTGTTTGGGTGACAAGCCAGAGTAACTGACCAATTTTTGACCTCAACATGGTTTGTTCCTCAGATGTCAGTGATGAAGTCTTCTCTCGATTTCTTTCTAACTTTACTGGTGTCAAGTTGATGGCATAGTCGTTTTGGCTCAGCATAATAGTGTTCTCATCTTGTGACAACTGCAGACCAATATACTTGAAGGAGTCTGACGATTCTTTACCAACATGCAACTGCTGTCTGATCCTGTTAATCACTGTATTTTCAAATGTTGTTGTTCCTGACCACAGGAAGTCATCTACATGTACAGCAACTAAGCCAGTGAGCCCGGTTTTATCGTGCCAGTAAAATACTGCAGGGTCCACTGTTGACATCTTTGCACCACATGATAGAAGCGTTTTCTTGACTTTTTCATACCACATCAGTGACGCATCTGTAAGCCCATAGACACATTTGTTAAGAAGCCAGATCTTCCCTGATGCATTAGCTTCTTTTGGTGGTCGAAGATACACTTCCCTTTGCAGTTTCTCTCCTTGCAGAAATGCTCTCTTTATATCCAATGTATGAATCCTCCATTTCTTGTTCAAGACAATTGAAAATATGAGTCTAAGTGATTGCTTTTCACATGTAGGAGAGTTTTTCTGGATATCAGCCAAGCAATCCTCTTCAAAGCCCCTTGCGACGAGCCTGGACTTCATGTTCATGACACCATCACTTTCCTTTATTGTGTTGACCCATCGAGTTGAGATACATTTTTGTCCACTGTCTATGATTTCTTGGAATACATTGTGGTCCTTCCAATTCTTCAACTCTGTTTTCTTCGTATCATCGAAATTTACATTGACATTAAGAATCTCTTCCTGCAATCCTTCAGTGGGGACATTCATAACCATCAAATCTTCTACAGTACTGAGATCAATAGACCGGCAATCTCCTTTCTTCTGATGGGGTTTTTGGTATTCTATGTTGTACCAGTATTTTGTAGCTGTGTTGGCCTTTCCAGCTCGTCCAATAATAACTGCTTCGTGGGTACCTTCATTTGGAACACTGAAACTAATTACTTGATCCTTCTTTAATCTTATATCAGGTGCTGCTGTTCGACTGCCACTGGGAGGAACTACCATACCTTGCTGTGCGTTTGCAGCAGCCTCTTCGTCCAAATTCACATCATCGGGTAGCTGATCATCCGCTGAGTTATACTCTTCATCTTGTGAATCTTGATGAATGGAGTGTTCAGAGTGTTCATCATTTATATGATCTCTTGGCGTGATGTCATTGTCTTTGTCTTCGTCTTCATCGTTACTATCTGCTTCACTGTCAGCTCTAGTTTCTGTATCTTGTGTAACTGGATCTGAAATTTCAGAAATTAACTCACCTGATAATGCTGAATCCTGGTTACTTTGTACACTTCCATGGTTACCTGTAGGCATTTGAAGATCCCTTAAAAGCCTACTCTCATGCACACGTACATAAGTCCCACCATAACGTACGAAAACCACAACATTATCCTGCCCAATTACACAACCAGGACCCTTCCATTTATTGTCCCTCAAAAAATATACCTTATCTCCAGTTTTAAATTTCTCCCCAGATGGGCGAATCTGTTTGCGCAATGCTCGTCTTACCTTTTCAGAGGACTCTGCTGCTATAAAAGCTTTACGAGCCTCGTGCAAACCAGTAAGATGGGTACCCATAGTTTGACTAATAGTACATCCCTCTAATGCAGGTGGCTTGCTGACAATGGCTGATGGGAGATTTGGATTTCTTCCATATACAATTTGATATGGGCTGTAACCATAAACATTAAGGAGCGAATTTTTAGCATTGACAGCCCAACTGATAGCAGTTTCCCATGACAGTTTTGAGTTTTGTCTGATTTTAGATATTGTTTCTGTCAAAGTAGCGTTGTGTCTTTCCACAACCCCATTTGACCAAGGACTGTATGCAGCTGTGGATTTTACAGACATGTTTAAGTTTTCTGCCATATCCCTGAAAATTTGAGAATTAAATTCTCCACCATTGTCCGTAAATACACCAATCTCTGGGGCACCATAAATGCCCACCCAAATCTGCATAAATTTGTCAACAATTGTCTGTGAATCCTTTTTCCTTATGATAACAGCGGCACTCAATCGACTGAACAAATCTATAATGTGCAGATACCAAAAGTTCTTGTCGATCTCATGCAAGTCCATAGCAACGACCTGGTTGAAGTCATTCGCCATAGAGAATGCTACGATTGGTTTGGCATGAGGATGTTTGAATCTATGGCATATTTCGCACTTTGAACAAACATTGGACACTATTTGCTTCACATCTGATTCTACAGTCCCAGCACTCTTCAAGAGAGTGAGAAGTTTTTCTGATGACGCGTGGCCAAACTGTTTGTGCAACTTAGATATGATCAACCTCTTTTTGTGCTTTGGCATATTAGCATCTACAACAAGAACTTCTTCAATGTCACTCGTGGATTTTCTGTTATCAACAGGCTGTTGACCAGCTTTGTCCTTCTTAATGCTAACACAATAGTGCCCACTTGATGTAAAGTGAACATCTACAGGTCGACCAAACATTGAAACTTTGTCCTTACTCAAGTCTAATATGGTTCCCGCTCTCTTTAGTGAGTCCTTACTTAACAAAAGTGGAATGTCACATTTGACCACTTCGCTGTCAATGAAACAGTTAACAGTACCAATTTTTGCAGGGAACTTAACACACTCTTCTGAGTAAACAGATGCACCATCTCCAAATCTGAATGGAGTATGACTTTTTCGCCGTTCGGTTTGTGACAACGAAACCTCATCCATGGAGTTCATAAAGTTGTTTAACCATTTCAACCCACACACTGTCTTCGTGCAGGCTGTATCAATCACAGCAGAATCATAAGCTTCAGTTACGAACACTTCCATTGGACCTATCTGCGGCCGAGAGTTAAACAGTGTGATATTTACAGTCTCATCATGCTGAAACTCCTCTTCCTCAGTGAACTTTACATCCTGCGACTTATGTGGGCAACTTTTAAGCCAATGAAACTTGGAATCGCAGAATCTACATCGTGTTACTACCCCATTAAATGCTGGATTCATCTTAACAACTCTATTATTCTGTGATCTGTCCATGCGATTACGAGGGAATCCTCTTCTGCTGGAACGACCTCTATCTGAGAACGATCTCCTCTCAGTAGTGAAATTCACTGACTCTTCTTTCACTTGTATCACATCATTCGAAACAATACTCGGAAGTCTGCTTCCAAATATACGGTTTAAACACGATTTCATCGTTTCAAACTTGAGGTCTGAACAAGCTGTGAGTGCTAGCTGGCGGTCAGTGTTGTTGAGACCAGCACTGTCCAACAGTTTGAACGCGAGAATAGCATCAGGGAGAGGCATTTCATACCTTTTTGCTCGATTGTAGTTTTGCTCAAAATCAACTATATAATCTGATATGTTCATTGTCGAGGATCTACGAAATTGATCAAAGGATGTATACGCAGCATACGCTTGATCTATTTTGTCCTTTTCAAATAACTTGTCTAATTCTGTGATGAGTATCGCAACACCACCATCAACATTCAGGGCAGCGGCATTCAATTCAGAAGCAACTTCTCTTGCCTTTCCCTGCAGAGTAAGCGCCAGTGCAAGCCCTTGTTTGTTTTTATACAGGTTTGTGACTCTCTCCCACATGTCTACTTCATTCTTCCATTGATGGTAGTTCTTTTCACCATCCAAACTCGGTGGGTTCCTGTAGTTGGCAGCAGCCATTGTCATCCGACTTTTAGCTCTGGTACCATTAACAAGACGACTGAATCCTCAGTAAGTATTTATTACTAGAACCCACCAAGTGGTTACAACTGAAAGTATACACAACAAACATTACATATATAATAACATTCGTACACACACAATAAACACATAGTTAACAATATCTTTGATACAAATTTCATAATGATCCGACCAAAGGTACGACCTGTAGCCTGTATTGTTGACGCCTTACGTACACACGCACACACGGACGACAAAGCCATGGCAATAGCTCAAACTTTACAAAGTAAAGTTGAGCTAAAAATGGATCAAACCCAAATTCGAACTCTATCTGTATTTTGGGCTGAGAAACTCACATACACAATTTACATACATCTCAATAAAATGAGATATATCAGATGAAAGGTATTTCTACTAAGTATCAGGAATGTTGAGAATTAAGGGTTAATTTAACCAAAAAAATCCATACAAGTGAAAGGGATATAATAGGAGAATGATTACATGAAAAATATACAAAAGCATAAAATTGATGACCAGGGTTAACAATTTTAACTCTATAAAATTAGGTGACTGAACCAGGTATGAACACTGCATTGATATGCTAAACCAGAGAGCTATATGGAAATACAATAAACAACAGATGGTCCTCTGTCCAATTACACCTTTCACTGTGTGCTGACAATATGATGGCTAAAAATAACTCTACTCCCAATAATACAGCTTAATCTATTCTCTCTCAGAGCTAACTGATATCACAGGTGTTAGCTGCTATGGTTCTTTTTGATAAGCATAAAAATATAGAATCTGTTCATTGCTTAGTTAAAAAGGGCCATAACTCTGGTATAAAAAACAGGATCTAACCCATATTCAAACTTGATCTGTATTTTGAGTTGAGAAACTCACATACCAAATTTGGTTCCTATCAGATGAAAACTGGTTGATTTATGGAAGCATGCATGAACTCTATATCAAAGGGCCATAATCTGATCAAACCCATATTCGAACTCGAACTGTATTTTAGAATAAGATAGAGAAACTCACAAACCAAATTTGGTTCTCATCAGATAATTTTTTTTTTAGTTATCATAGCATTCATGAATTCTAAGTCGAAAAAGGGCCATAACTGCGTAAAAAAAACTCAGATCAAACCCATATTCGAACTCGATCTGTAATTTGGTTTGAGAACCTCATATAAAAAATTGGTTCTGATCAGTTAGAAAATGTTCGAGTTATCGCACCATGCGTAAAGTGTCTACGGACAGACGGACGGACAGACGACGGACGGACTAACGACGAGTGGTCAATCCGGACGTCGACATTATGTGTACCATACTATGGTATGGGTACACATAAAAACACATATTCATTGTATTGCTTTCACATCGCCAAGCATTAGTGAAACAAAGGAAGGACACATATCCTATAATATATCAGACTTTGCATAAACCTACAATATTGTGTACCCGTGTCGACTGTACCAACATTTAATCAAAGACAGTACGTTCCACATTTAAACTTATTAATGAAAATTGCAATTGAAGGCCCTCCAATGTTAGACTTTAATTTTGGTAAAGCATTTAATAAATGGGCAGATGTCAAATCTTGCAGAATTTTCAATATTTGGTAATAATATTGTTGTTAATATTTTCGTTGTTTTACCTACCAGAACCTGTTATATTATATTAGAATAAATATAGTTAATTAGCCTGCGTTGTTCTTTGAATATGTTTAAATCAAAGTGGCTCCAAAAATATGGGTTGAAAAAAATGTGGCACAAGCAAATGAAAAGTGGCTCAAAAAAATTCACAAGTGGCTAAGGTGGTGGCTCAAAATATTTTTTGGCCCAGTGTGAACACTGGCGACACCTAATGCATTTACATTCTTGTTGGTTTTGAATAGATTGACAGCATCGTGTGGATAATCTGTATGTTTACAATAGATGGTCCTTCGTTCGAGAGCATGTAATGTCTTCATGAGTCTGATTCCCTTTTCTTAATCTATTAAGCACTTCTGCAAAGATTTTATTCTCTCTTTGGCACATCATTTCTGTGAGCTCAAACAGACTAAAATGTTCAAACCAGAGATTCGTAGCAAAGGATCCGCAGTCCAAATCAAGTGGCCGGAAAACCCATTCATCAAATACAGGTTTCAGTTGGAACATGTCACTGACTGCTATAATACTAACTCCTCCAAAGTTTCCTTTTATTTCTCTCAACCTCATGTTGATGAATTTAACATTCTGTTTCCAAATATAGATATTTCATCAGAAAATATCAATTTGATAGATCCATACTTAGGGACCGTCGCGAAATGCAAAAACCGATACCGACCGATAACCGATACCGACCGATGACCGATTGTAATAAATTCATCGGTCATTCTATCGGTTCCATCGGTCATTCTATCTGTTCCATCGATGGAACAGATGAATAACCGATGGAACCGATAGAATGACCGATGGAAGCGATACTCGTGCATATAACCTTGAAATCTATGCTTATAAAGTCAATTCGAATGACTATCGATCGCGCTGAGCATAATATACATATTTATCCATGCACTGTAGTTTATCTATAGTTGTACACGCAAAATATTGTTTGAGAGAAATCACTTACTATCATAGCCTAGTTCGATAGGCCTAGGTCTCAATCCGTAATTAGACATGTATTTACCCATACCGAGAAAGAATTTAATTGTGTTTATAAATGAATGCGTCATACTTTATCAGTTTATTTGTATAATCGCTATCTGACTTCCCGTTCGCGAAGGGTAATATTTCTTTAAGGAAAATTATTGACCTATATAAATTTCCCCGCATTCAAATGACGGCAACTTAATAGACTCAATTGTGAAGTTTTATGAAAACTTTCGGACAGTTGTCAAATGACCTACTGCATTTAAAACGATTGCATTGATCTTTGCCGACGAATCAGTCATGTTCGCGTGCTTACCGGAATACACATCTTTTACTGTGCCAGTGTGGGGTTCCTTTTAGGCACAAGATATTTTCGTTTTAATTATCTCAATCAAACACTCAATAATGCCATAATCCGATAATTTTATTTTAGAGCTTTTATAAAATATATGGATCATTGAAAGTGTAATAAAATGTTACTTTATAGTTGGGAAGCGCCCCACCCGGACATTTACCCACCGGAAATTTCCCCACCCTGCTAATAAAATGCAGACATCAAAGAATGTTTTGACTGATCAGTGAAGCCTGGTCAGTGAGGCCATCTCAAGCGATGTCAACTCAGCCGATGTAATGTTTTGACAGACACGAAAGCGTGTTCTGACAAACATGAAAGAGTGTTTTGACGATAGTTTGGGACATCAACGCAATAGAAACAATGTGGTGACAATTATGATCACAGTATGAATTCTAGTGAGTGAATTCTATATAGACAGCTATATAACCTTAGCAAAGTTATCATGGAATCATATCTTCAATCATGGAACTGATTAAGAACAATCGTGGTGGTGACAAATTATGTTTCGAAAGTCATGCTTATACCAAAAAGAAAGTCAACAAATCGTCAATCAGATGGGAGTGTTCGCAGTGACGAACTCTCACATGCAAGGGGTGTGTCACAACTGATGACGAGGTAAGTCTCAATTTCCACAATGTTAATTCATTTTCTGAGAAACAGATATAAAGAGAAATCTTAGTTAATTATCCAGTAATATGTGTGCAAATTTCCATAAGGAGCATTTAATTTGATATGTTTTTAATATGTAAAAACTCAAACATCGGGGCCTCATTACGCACTGTCTTTAGGGAATTTCTGTAAAAAAAAATGTTGTTTCGCTGCGAGAACATGGCGGACACTTTTTGTCAACAAAAAATAAATATATATAATCTTGCGGAGAAGAAAAAGCCTGCCGAGTTATGTATAAAATATAAAAATTTCACATCCTCACTGTTATTTTATAAACATTTGCTGGGAATTCTCCCCTGCATTTGGGTCTGCCAGCTGGTCAGCACGTTTATTTGGAGCCCGAGAGTAGTATCGTACCGGTACCTCAATATTGGAATGATAACACGGAAACATTTATTTGGTATTAACTATTTTAATTGATTTATTGAATTACAACTAGATACCTATCCATCCTTAGTGTATCCATCCTTGGGTGTTTCATTACCGTTTTTCCTTCGAAGTTTGGTGAACGGCTTGAATCCTTCCGTTGTGTCTGTGAATTTTCAACTTACCTGAGGCTGAGAAATAGACCTCAATGGGCTGGAATTTTACTCCATCTTTGGGTTAGCCTACCTGTGTTTAAGTGCAATTTTGGTCTGTAAAGACACATTTTTCCCAATTCGATCGGACCCTGACCCATTCCCAAAATAGGCAAAAATCCCTGGGCCCGCGCACTATAGGACTCAATCAGTAATTAGATATTTATTTACCCATATATACCGTAAAATAATCGAAGAATTGAATTGTGTTTATAAATGAATGCGTCATACTTGATCGCCTCGTGACTTCCCGTTCGCGAAGTGTAATATTTCTTACGGAAGAATATTGACCTATAGATTTTCGCGCAATCACGGCAACTTAATAGACTCAATTGTGAAGTTTTATGAAAACTTTCGGACAGTTGTCAAATGACACACTGTAGTAGGGCCTATATAGTGCATTGAAAACGATTGCATTGATCTTTGCTGACGATTCACTGTCATTGAATGTATAAAAATCTGTGCCAAAATTTTCTTCAAAATCAAAGATCAGATACATTGCTGACATCGTAAAATGTCGCACATTTCCAGTTTCGGGGCAATTTTCACTGGGCAATGGATATGCCACATATGGATTGAGAATATTACAGTTGTATTTAATATGCACATTTGTCCATATAATAGCCACTCGAATAAAACTTGGGAATAATTTAATTTACTAATTCTCGGCTATGGTGTCATAGTATACTACATTAGAACAAAATATCGGTAAGCTCCTCCCACAGCCAACCAATTAAAGCAGAGAATAAAATCTCACTAAATAATCCGGGATTATTGACAGGTTTATGTCGACGTGATGGCATGCGCGCGGGAACGATGCATCGGTATTTTTATGTTTGACAACAAAGTCCCATTAAAATCGTTAGATCGTTGAAACAGTGGGGTTAAATATAAATGTGATTCGTCATAATGACCACAAAGCCGATGTTATGTACAAATTTAAATTTCCTTTAATTAAAAATACTAACCTTCGTATATTTCTACTATAAAATACTTGTTTTAAACTCGAAAAAAAAGACGATACAAACCCGGCAGAAATATATCCCCGGTCGGCCTGGTGTACATGCCGTTCGGCTGCAGTGACTTGACAGTTTAATTCTATCTGAGATAAATTTATTTCACTATCGAGCGTCACTGTATTTAATTAATAGATAAGAATGACGGCTTTTGTTGTCAATTTGGATACATTTGTAAAAATTACTACTTTGAGCTAGATTATTCTCCATTTCTATTTTATCACCCTGTCGGAGTGTTTCAAATCACTTTAAGACTAATTTAGAGGACAATTAATTGTGTTTATACAATGTTTTGTCATAAGAACACTGTATTTAGCGGACAGTATATAATTGTGTTTCCAAAACATTTTTCCATGCACGTGCGCCGTCTCGTCAAGGAAGTCCTTGTATTCCCGCACACAAGGATTAATTGAAGTGATAATAAAAGTCAAGATAGAATTCAATATGATTTTTTTTATAAATACGAATAAAATAACCCATACAAATCCCAACCAAGAATTATTATATGACCGTCCACATGAGACAAGTCGTCCCAAACACAAAATCACCGTCGGGGCGAGTTATCTCCCGTCTAGTTGCTCCGTTTCCTTCGTGGACACATGCATTCGAATGCTGGTAGCTGGTGATGGATTATTACCTGTACGTTTATCTGGATGCGAAGAGCGATAGTCATAGCACTGGCTTACAAACATGACGTTATGGCGTCGTAATTTAAGTCCATCGGTCAACCATCGGTTATTTTGAACGTCGCCATCGGTCAAATAATGTACGCCATCGGTCGACCCATCGGTCGTTTTTCACGTTGGTCGCATCGGTCGACCGATGATTTAACCGATGTACATCGGCTATCGGTCGGTATCGGTTTTTGCATTTCGCTACGGTCCCTTACTGTGGAATGTATTCAACAAATCACCATAATCCAAGATTTTATATTTGAGTGACTGACAGACAGGTATGGAAAAAATACTGTGAAGTGTTCGGCCATTTATATTGTGAGCAGCCTTACCAGTTGGAGCCACAAGCAGAACATTCTTCAGGTTGAAATCACCACTTTCTTCACTGGTCATGTAATTTATGATGGCATGACATAGTGCTCAGTGTCACAATAAATCTTTTTTTTTGTTCATCCTTCTCATGAGACTTCTAAAACTCAGTTTCAGTGAATACAGTCTCAATGTCATCATCTTCAACTTACACTGTGACTCCAACACCCAGGTCTTCTGCAAAGTCATATGTGATTTTCGGACCTTCTGTCACAGCTATCATTCCTATATCTTCATCTATGTCATCTTGATGTTGAGTGGTAGAAGCAACAATGATGTCATCATCCATGTTATCTCTGTTATGTAAGTCAATCATAGCATCATTGAAGGCATCCTGACAAGGTGCATGGAGTTTCAACTGTTCATTTATAGCCCCTTTCAGTTGTAAATATATGTCTTCATATTAGTGTAGTCTCCTGGTCCAGGGTTGTGTGCATAAAATGTACCCTCATTATCACTTCAGATGTTGATAGCGGAATGACTATTGATTGATTTTCTTTTGATCAGGTGATCTGGTTCATGGTCATTTTCCTGCCATTTTGAAATCCAAGATAGCCACCTTTCTCATTTTTGGAAATCCAATTTACTTTTTTTTTTATTAAATCTTGAATTGAGCACATGTAAAGTAAAGAATGATGACCCAAAGTGTACTGAAACTGATTTACTGTTGAATGTTCTATATTTATCCATTTTTATTTATATGACTCACCTTGCCTCTGATATCACAGGAGAAATGAATAAAATAAAAGAAAAATTTAGTTGATGGTTAATTAATGTTAAATTGAAACTATGCTCACCATAATCTTTGGTGTCAAGATTAAGAGACGCCATTCTCTCATGGATATGATCTGTAACCTCAGTTTGTGAAAGTAGGTCACCTCGGAATTTGTGACCCATATAGAAGAAGGCACTGGGCTTCTTACAGTTTTTCTTTCCATTTAACAACCTGACATCTATACCAGCCTGACTAGGTCCCTAAAGCAATTAGAAAGAAGAGTTAGCAGACACTTGAACAACTTTCCCCAATGGGCGACAAAGATGAAGAATTTGAATTATTCAATAATCTAAACTCATGTTGCACATCTTCAATATTTTAATAAGCATATGTCTTAACACTTCTCTGTAGTATAAACTGAATGGATAGTTAATTACACCATGGAAGTATCCATATCTAAATAAAAAATTCTGGACAGCTACCCATCTTTGTTTAAGTGATGAACATGTCAACATGTGATAAATCATCACATAAAGTATCAAATCACTACATATGAAACTGCAGTTGGAATTTCGGATTTCTAAAATCCTGGATTTAATTTAATTTAATACCTAGATATTAATTAATGAAGTAGTGTGAAATTGAAATATTTTTGGCTTCAATCATTATAGATACTTATCATCATTTTAATAGAGAGGACAGAAAAACTCTTTTGTTTGTCCGCTTATAGGCGACAAAAAGGCTAGACCATCAGAGCTGAACATTTCTATGTATATATAGGTAATTTGACCTGGTGAGCTTTATTAAATAGATCCCTTTCACCTCAGATGTCTTAAAACAGGGAACTATCGATAATTATTATACATATATATTTTGGCTAGAGGTGACCAACCGGTTAGACCCTCGGGGCTGAAAATTTGTACATATGGGTAATTTGACTCGGGGAATCCTATTAGATAGGTCACGTTGACCTCAGATGTCTTAAAAGGGCACTAATAATTAATTTAACTAAATAGTTCAATGTATACCCAGAATGGTTGCAATCTGGTAAGTGAAAATTGAAACACATGGGATAAATTGACAGGTAGAGTGTCATGAGATAGATGTTGTTGACCTCAGATGACTTAAAGGGGGCAAATATGAGCAATAAAGAGCGTTCCTTATCTGCTTAGAAGATATGTAGGAAAATTGGTACATATGGGTCACCTGACCAGGGGAATAGGATGTGTTAGGCTCTTTTGAAGTCAAATGATTCAAAGAGGCACTAATAATTAGCAATATAAAAGAGAATTTATTATCAACTTAAAAATAGATGTAACTTTAACTGGAAAGTCAATGTTCTCATGCAATAGGTGCTGTTTACACCAGATGATTAGTAATTATTTTTAATGACTTGAAGGGACACTAATAGTTTACACATTCTTCACACGAGCAATGCTGGGTACCCCAGCTAGTGATTTATTTAAGGGAGCTGGTGAAGTCATAGATCATGAATCAAGATAGCATCACAATCTAATTGATCATCCAACTTAATCCATTTATCTGTGATGACAAGCTTATAAACAAATATGACCATATAGTTCATCAAGCAAAGTATCATATGGAAGGAAAAATGTATATCATGTACACCTAGATGTCATTGCCATCATTAAAAAGTTTATGAAGTTTATGATAACAATGTGGGTTGCATTGGCTGAATGAAAGTTGGCAAACACATATTTTCTCCTATAATCCTGAAATTTTGCAAAAACCCTGTGCCAATGCATTCAGTTATATATGCGAGTCTCCCATAGGGAGCCTCAAATATATAAGAGAATACATTGCCCTAATAACATTTACCTTGACATTGTAAGCCAGTGTATTATCTTATATATGCGAGGCTCCCTATGGAGCATATATAAGATCATGCACTGGCACATGATCTTTAATGCTGCACCTGTGCAGCTTCCATCATGAAAGGGTTAACTCATATCTTGGACTACCTAAAATCAAGCATGTGAAATATCATGTCGATTGACTTGAGATGATGCCAAAGGTAACTAGAGGTGTGACTGTCCCAATGGGACTAAGGATACCCCCCCCCCCCCCCCCCCCCCCCCGTATTTTTAAAAATACTAAGATGTTTCACATGTCAGTAAACATTTAGTTAAAATAATAAAATAACAGTTCCCATTGCAAGTACACAAACCTAACCGTAATCTTAAACCTATTGACCAAAAAATGTAGGAATAAAAGCTCGGACAAAATTATGCAAAGGGGAATAACTCCACAAAAAAAGTCGGACAGACATCATAATCGCAGGTGCACAGGTTCCCTTGGTACTAAATATCAGTGCCAAGATTAAAAAACATTGACCTAAAAATGTAGAAATAAAAGCTTGGACAAAATTAGGCATGTTGCAAAAAAATGTCTAAGTAAAAAAAGGGGAATAACTCCACCAAAAAATGCCGGACAGACGTCATAATCGCAGGTGCACAGGTTCCCATGGTACTAAATGTCTGTGCCAAGTTAAAACAAAATTGACCTAGAAATGTAGGAATAAAAGCTCGGACAAAATTATACATGTTGCAAATATTTTCTAAGTCGAAAAAGGGGGAATAACTCCAACAAAAAAAGTCCGACAGATGTCATAATCGCAGGTGCACAGGTTCCCATGGTGGTTGATGCCTGTGCCAAGTTTCACGGAAATTGATAAAAAAAACAGCTGAGAAAAACTCCGGACAAATTTGTATCCACGGACAGACGGACGACGGACGGACGGACAAGCTGACTCCAGTATACCCCCCTAACTTCGTTGCGGGGGGGTATAATGAAAGGTGTACATGGCAGCAAGTAATGAGACCAACCAATGATGAAATATAATAAGGATGCTCCAAGATTTGCTAACCTTAGGGCATTTTTTTATTTTGTTGGTTTACAATTCCTCCTAGCAAAATTCACCAAATTAGAAAAAAAAATTTTATTTGCAATTAGCACATTTCTGATGCACCTTGATTAATTTTTACCACTAAAATTACCAGAATTATGGGATTTTTCTATCACAAAAGTAAAATGGAACTATCTTTGGTATCAAAGGTGCTTATTATTTTGATCTATCTTAAATGTGTCACACTGAGGTGTTTTAGACAAAATTACTCAAGATGGCTTGCAAAATGGCAACCACATTTATTCAGAACATTAATCTCTGCTGTTCCGAAAAGGTAGCAAATTGTGAATCACTTGGTTATTATACATGCTACTTTAATAATCACTGACAACTAAATGTTATATTCTGGTTGTCCAAGTAACTTATGAGGCATGACAAATCATTTTAAGGGATGCAGTATGGATTTTGCCAAAAACTTCTTTTGGGACTCGGGCAGAACATTGAAATGGAACTGAGAGGGATCATATTATGTGACTAATCTGGCCCATTAGCATCAAAAGTTAATTATTAACTTATAAACTATTGTCAGGCAAACCATTTACTTCATATTACATATAAAGGTGGCCGGATCACCATTAAGGTGGAGAATACTCTGATATTACCTCTCTATCGGTTAACATATCCTTGAGTTATAGCGATAGGAAAGCGATAGTCACCCAGAGTTACACCAGTACTAGTACAACTCGCAGATGACCATGCAGTCACTCCATGTATACATGAACACCATATAAATGACCATGTGCCACTCACTTTATACACCTCACCCATTACCATACAGCCACACTTGGGTATACCATACACCCAATATAGCAGTGGGTAACCATGCAGGCACACCAGGTAATATACTCCTACACCTCACCCATGACCATATAGTCATGACCTCTATACCTATTGAGTATTCTCTACATTCATGAACATACAGTAACCTCTTGTGTACCTATTCGACTCATCATTGGTCATACAGTCACTCCATTTATATATATTTGCCACAAGCATGGCCATATAGCCACTCAAGATATACATATACATCCCACCCATGACCATATAGTTACTCCTGGTATACCTGTTCGCCACATTCATGATCATTCATCGCTTCTTGTATACATATCTGCCTTACCAGTGGTCATAGAGTCACTCCCTTGTATATATATTTGCACCACCCATGGCCATACAGCCACTCAAGATATACATATACACCCAACCCAAAACCATAGTCACTCCAGGTATATATAGTATAAACCTCACCTTACAGCCCTTCTAGATATACCAATGTCCCGCACCGCGCACACAGCCATTCATACACTCCAGACTTGCATATACAACTCACCCATGACAATTCAGCCTCTCGCTGTATACTTATACACCCCATCCATGAGCATTCAGCTATGCACTGTATACCTGTACACACAACAATGCCAATACAGTCAAACTTCGTTAAGTAGAACGTCGGTAACTCGAATACCCCACTTAAGTCGAAGCCATTGCCTGGTCCCGGCTGAGCTTGTATGCAAAGCCAATAAAATAATCATGGTTAAGTCGAAGGTGGATATTAAGTCGAAATTCCCCCTTAATGCGAAACAAAATTTGGTCCCACAAGCCAGCTTATAACACTAATTACTATGTTAAGTCAAAGTGCCGTCGGCTACGCATCGCCATGTGATTATAACTCAGTGTGCTTCCATTCAATTGAACAAAAAAGCTGTGAAGATTTCCACCATGTGAGGATCAGTAGTGTTGACAGACGAAATAAAAAAACATATTTAAACCGCTTGATATAGAGAATAATTTCATTCAGTCATGTCTTCCCAAAATGAAAACGATTGGTGGCAAAGTAACGCAAGATGACGCAATGCACGGCTGTGACCTTGTAATGTGATATATGATGATGCAAGCAAACACGGCCGACAACCTAATGAAAATGCTGGAAATCAGCGATAAACTGAAGAAAGATTCAACGACTAAATATATGCAGAAATCAGTCCTTGATCACCAGTCATTTCTAGTCCTGAATCCTAATTTTTTTTAAATATTATTCATTGTAACCACTTCCGGGTCAAATGAAATGTACTTTTGTTATCTCTACCTCAAAATTTGTTGATTTTTTTGCTGTCATATTCTGTGTTTTTATTACATTATTCAATAAATAATCAGAACAAATATTATCCCATCCGTTGTATGTGATCAGCATAGTCGCTGACTATGAGTATAGCATGCACAATCTAGCTTGTAACTAGAGGTGTGACTGTCCCAATGGGACTACGGATACCCCCCTGTTTTTAAAATACTAAGATGTTTCACATGTCAGTAAACATTTAGTTAAAATAATAAAATAACAGTTCCCATTGCAGGTGTACAACCATAACCCTAATCTTAAACCTATTGACCAAAAAATGCAGGAATAAAAGCTTGGACAAAATTATGTATGTTGCGAAAAAAATTATAAGTCGAAAAAGGGGAATAACTCCACACAAAAAATGTCGGACAGACGTCATAATCGCAGGTGCACAGGTTCCCATGGTACTAAATATCAGTGCCAAGATTAAAAAACATTGACCGAAAAATGTAGGAATAAAAGCTCGGACAAAATTATGCATGTTGCAAAACAAGTTTCTAAGTCGAAAAAGGGGGATAACTCCACCAAAAAATGTCGGACAGACGTCATAATCGCAGGTGCACAAGTTCCCATGGTACTAAATATCTGTGCCACGTTTTAAAAAAATTGACCGAAAAATGTAGAAATAAAAGCTCGGACAAAAGTATACATGTTGCGAAAATTTTCTAAGTCGAAAAAGGGGCGATAACTCCACCAAAAAAAGTCCGACAGATGTCATAATCGCAGGTGCACAGGTTCTCATGGTGGTTGATGTCTGTGCCAAGTTTCACGGAAATTGATCAAAAACGACTGAGAAAAACTCCGGACAAATTTGTGTCCACGGACGAACGGACGGACGACGGACGGACGGACAAGCTGACTCCAGTATATCCCCCCTAACTTCGTTGCGGGGGGTAAAATTATAGCGTGCACAAGGTTGAAAACAATTATTTTCGGGTCGAAATTAATTCGACTAGTTGGAATTTGGGGTCACCAAATGGTCGAAATGGTTAAGTCGAACACATGGATAACTCAATCCAACGGTCCCTTGCGATTTGACTTAACGAAGTTTAACTGTACAGCCACAACAGATAAACATATACATCCCACCCATGACCATGAGGTCACTCTCTATATACACAAGCCCGCTATTAAATGACCATCAAACTGTACTTCAGGCATGCATATACACTTAAATACCAATGGCCCTGCAGTCATTCCATGTACACATATATACATTGCCCATAACCATACAACCACTCCCTATTTATCCATACACCCCATCCATTACCATACAGCCAACACATGTATACATATACACCCACCCATGACAATACAGTCACTACATATATATATAAACAATACAAAGGTGGACAATGTAGCTACTCTCATTATACCCATACACCACTGACCAGACAGCCACTCCCTCTATAAATGTTCACCTTACAGCTACTCCTTATATACCTATACATCTCAACATGGACCATATAGTCACACATTATATAATTATTCACATAATTCACAAATACATGAACTGCCTGTATACCTTCTCACCTATGGCCATACAGTCAACAGACATACACACTGTATTAAGTTGATCAATGTTGATACTAAAGTGCCAGAGTAGACACACAATATGATCCCTCTCAGTTCTGTTTCAACGTTCTGCCCATTTCCGTTCAAAAACATGGACAGAATCCCAAAAGAAGTTTTTGGCAAAATCCATACTGCATCCTTTAAAATGAACTTGTCATGCCTCAAAAAAGGTACTGGGACTGTGGGACAAGGAAATAGAACATTTAGTTGATTAAGTAGCATGTTTCATAACCAAGTGAGTTGCTACCTTTTCGGAACAGAGAATAATGTTCGGAATATATGTGACAAATTTTTACCAAATTTGGTTGCCATTTTGCAAGCCATCTTGAGTAACATTCTCTAAAACACCTCAGTGTGACACATTTAAGACAGATCAAAACAAAAAAACACCCTTGATACCAAAAATAGTTCCATTTTACTTAAAAAAAATTATTCAAACCTGAACAGTGATTTTTTGCCGATTTTGATTTCAAGTTTGTGACAGAAAAAATTCAAATAATTCTGGTAATTTCAGTGGTCAAAATAGTAACAATTATAGTCTAGGCAAATATGGACATAGGTGTCGCCTCGAGAGGGAATTTATGAGACCTACATTTAACATAAGCACTTAACTTTCTGGATCCGTATGTTGGATTTGTCAGATAGGCGGACTATAATTTTCTCACCGCGTGGTTTTATTGAGGAATCTGATGACAAAATTGATCATTTTTTAAATAAAGCTGACATATTTGACAGAGTATATTCACACCTTTCGAGAAGAGATATTCGTCCAATTTTGATACCTCAGAATGGGGCGATATATATATATAACCAGAGTAAGGTAAGACATGTAACCATTGAATCCCGGAATGACAGTCATGACGTCATGTCGCATAAAATAATTTTTAGGGTGAGAAGAATATGACGATTCATGCAAAGCTTTGTCTTTCCTTTCTTATAAAACAAAAAGTAAGACGGTTATGCCCCATTATTTTATACCATAGGAAACTTCTGCTAATTAGCTATGTTCTAATATATCATTTATTGCTGTTGGCCGCTTTATTTTTTATCAAAGGTAGAAAAATCAGCTCTCCCCTAAAGCTAAGGAGTCAGGTTGTGGTATAAGGCACACAGAACGCACAATTATCTGCCATATTGCGTAATTAAAACAATGGCCATTGATGGACTGCTAAGGTATTGTCTAACATATAGGATTCGATCTACATAGTCGAACATTAAGGTAACAATATTACATATTGTAGCTAATAAATATTAGATTATTCCCCAAAAAATAATCTAAAACGCATTTTGTCTTCTTCCCGGATGGCAAACAAGAAAATAATGTAGTAAGGGTGGAGATAATTAGTGTATGCGGTAATTTCGTTCTGTCTTGGTTTAAAAACTGGCCTAATACCCCAAGATGGCTGCCAATATGGTGGTCGTATATAGGTGGGAATAGTGAAATGTGCAAGAATGCACTATTACTTACCAAATGGCTTAACTAACACAACGGCCGTTGATAAACTGCTACATTATTATTTAATATATACATCCCGATCCATCGACTAGAACATTTAAGTGAAAATGCTACACAATGCACCTCCTGGCCACAATTTTTTTTATCAAATTTAGTTAGTTTAGTACAAAAATAATCGAAAACCTATCTTTGTTATCTCTCGAAATGCATAAAGAAAATAATGTAGCGTTGGTGGAGATAATTGGTATGTATGATAATTTCATGCCGCCGGGGGTTACTACATGACCTACTAACCCTAAGATATACTGGTGGCCGGTATATGGATGGAAATTTTTTAATCTGTCATGTCGCAATTAACACCACCATCGCAATGCAATGTCTTATGCAACCAATAATCCTATAATATTCATTGCATTTTGCAATACTAGGACGTAACGGTGACCAGTTCTATTAAAAATGGCACTCACGAGTGAGACGATTGAAAAAAAAATTGCATTCATTCGTGCTCAAGTAATATATGACATGTCGTGCAAATTATTTCACAATATTAAACTTGATGGGTTTAAGGCAGATGGCTTTTGAAACAATGATCGACATTGTTAGTCTGTGACTGCCTTTGAAAAATGAATAAAGGAAATATGTGGGTTATATTAAATTTAAGCATATATATTCTGGCACTCTCTATGACTATTTGTTTCAAAATGTGACCGCGAATAACAGAATTAACCAATTTGGATATATATCTCATCAAATAGTTCATGTTGGTACGAATCGTTAGTTACCTTCTATCAATGAGGCGTGGTTACAAGAATGGAGCTACTAATACAATGGGTCTCATGTATACCATCCTAAAAGTAAGTTTAATGGATCTCATGGATCAATAGCAATCCCTTATATTTTCTAAGTGTACACTTTCATTGTAAGTGTAGTTCAGGTACACACTTATAGTACACTTGTAGCTTTTGTTTTTTTAATTCAGTACACTTGTACCACACTCATATTTTTCGAAATGTACACTTATTTCGTAAGTGTAGTGTAAGTGTTGTAATAAGTGTACACTTGCTCTACACTTTTGAGACTTTGAAAATCTTTGGGCATGCTGCCCACACTTACAGCTACACTTATGGTACTTTGAAAATTTCTCTCTACACTTATGACACACTGATGATACTTATACTTTTAAAATGTTTTGGGAACACTGCCCCACACTTAAAGGTACACTTATGGAACGACCATGGTACGAAACGTCTAGAAGCCATTCAGGAATACTGCTCAGAGCCTCGCACATTTGTACTATATAATTGCCGTTTTATATTAAATATAAACTTTTTCGGTATTTCGTTTTTCTGTTATTTATATTCCGATAGTAATAAATTTTATGAATCTTTTGTGCTAAAATAAAGATATATGAGTATGTATATCTACAATTTATTAACTGCAAAATGTTTGTCATAGAAACAATGAAAATTGGTCGCTATCACGTATATTGAAATTGGCGTATATGAAAGCTTCAATGATTGTGTTTCCAAACACACCTGCAGTCAAAAAATGGCCATTACGAATATAGAAATGTTGTATGATAGTAGTTTGACGACGCAGATCAGAATTAAGTATAATAAAAATCGTTTCTAAACCCGTAATTTTGACGTGCAATACTCCCAAATATAATTATTTTTATCGGGGTTTTTTTTATGGCAAAACTTCGATAGTTAGCGTAACTTCGTGACAATAAAATAATGATGAACAGATAAAAATTGTTTTTAACATTCTCGGAGAAGTACGTATATGTACCTGCTATTTGTTTTTAATTTAACGTAAAATGTATCAAAAATAACAAAGTTAAACTGTATATACGTGTGATTATCGACCCACTGTAAATCTCCCAAAGTAAATGCTTGCGGCTTTCTGCCCACGTGTTCGTGTATGGGGAATTTAATCCCATCTCGCTGTGTGTAAACATTGTCCTCTGATGTCATCATTTTATTGGGAAATCCCTCATTCTGAACTCCTCGACCTGTGACCTCTGCAGGCCTCTGAAACGGTGACGGAATCTGACGAGGTTTGCCGAATGGGAAATCCCTGTCTAAATCAAGTGGTATCCAAGAACTGAGCATACGATTGGCTAAAAGCTAACACGTGACTGTGACGGTGACTACATGCGCATGCGCAGACCACATTCCGGTCATTCGGCGGTCAAGAAATCAAATTTAAATTTCATCTGCATTTTATTTGACAACAGCTTTCATTTACGAAAATGACGGCGAGAAAAGCCAAAACAATTCAACAATTTGGCAAAAAGAAGAAAGAACTAAACACACTAGAGATAGAACAGGTGGTAGGAGGCTGAATTCGGCAAATAATTACGCAAATAGGCGAAGTTTGTTGCCAATTCCACCGGTGATCCTACAATGACACGATGACATTGAGAAATTAAATGTCAACAGTAAAGTCACACTGGATGCATACAGATTATAACCGATGGAAACGTGTGCTAAATTCAGATATACAACATACATTTATTTACAAGTGATAATTCTCAATCGGAGAGTGATGCCTGTCGTCCAGCTGATTCAGTGATTGATCTCTCGCATGTTTCATTGTTGCCCAATGTTGGCAAGACTCGCCAAGAGGACTGATCACGGATTCAATTTCAATCACCTTGACGTCTTGTCCAAATGCTTGTGATACCGGACAAAACTAATTTTGGTGGAGGGGTAGACTGGGCACATTGGAATTTGGATCATCGCAGAGACAATGTGAAATCAGAAGAAGAAAAAAATTACTCACTTACAGCTTTTTTGGCAAAAAAAAAATGGAATCGGTCATGCCAACGTTTGCAAATTTCTCTCACTCTCCGTGCTAAACTAAACATCCCACAGCAGGCACTGCATGCTTTAAATGGGACATGGTACTGAATATGACATGGACATCATGACATGAGTGGAGTAAAGACTAACGGGAAGAGACAAGCTTGAAGATACTTCAGCTCATTCAAACTTCGCATATCAGCACCAGATTTATGAAATATATTTATTGAGCCAAGGAACCTAATCGATAGATGATTTATATATTAAAACATTATTAATATAATATAATAAAGTATTTTATCAGTCTAAATCATTGTGAATGTGATTCCCTTGATTAATGCATCAATTGCCATCTTTGATAGTGAAATTTAATATGTGCATGCCATCTATGATATACACTTATTTTACTAATACATGTACTATACACTTAATTTTATATAATACACTTGCATCACAATCACCATTGTACACTTACAATACACTTACAACCCCATTCAGAACTTACACTTATAAAACACTTACACTTATATTACACTTGCCAACATACACTTATACCACACTTTAGAATCATACACTTATATGACACTCACCTCATTTACATAGTTGGAACGTACACTTACTGTACACTTATGTTACACTTGCTTGCACTACACTTACTGCCACTGTTGGACTTGTACACTTGGTTGTAAGTGCACACTTAGAGGAAAAATTTTCCTACACTTATGCAACACTTATTTGACACTTATAACACACTTGGGAAATGTAAGGGATAGCTGCCCAAAGTCTGCAAAAGGGCATATCCAGCAAACTATCAAATCATACTGGTTTGTTCAGTTTCATATATGTCCCGGATTAACTTGATACATTGAATGTAATACTTTGGGTTGTATAAGACATTGCATGGCGGCGATGGTGGCGATTAAGTGAAACATGACATATTTCACCATTTATTCTGACCACCGGCCAATGGTTGTATATAGTAAGCCATTTTGTAATCCAAAAACGACATTGAATTATCGTACACAAAAAATATCTCCGCCATGCTACAATCTGCGCTTTATGCCTTCCGAGAAGATGACAAAAATGGCTTTAGATTATTTTTAGAGGAAAATACCTACATTTGATCAAAATTTGGTGCCAGGAGTGTGTAATATGTTCACTTTAATGTTCGAGTTTGTAGATCGGGATCTATACCTTAAACTATAGTCTAGCAGTTTATTAACGACCGTTGTGTTAGTTAGGGAGCATGTCAAAACCTCTTGAGCATATGCGAAAATATTGTCGATAATGTTGAAAAAGTTTTGACGTAAATGTGCAATAACGAAATGTCGGAATTGACGAAAAATAATGCGATAACGTCGAAAGCGACGGGCCATAAAAGTTTGATAACGTCGAAACCACAACAGACCAAAATTTCCGTAAAATGTCGAAACTTTCGACAACGCGAAAGTCGCGACGTCGAAACATTGATCGATATTCGCAAACGATGAAAAGTTAAAACATCCATACGATGTTGTCGCGCTTCATAAATCCGCGCATTTATTTTTGCCTTCTGCGTAATCAGATGCCAGCTGAATTTTTATTGGCTGTCAGCCAAAGGCCATACAAACAACTCTATGCGGTTAACACACAAGTACAATGACTTGACAGTTCGACTGTTTTGATAGCTATGAGTTCGCACAAGGCCTAATTAAACAATAGTCAACCCATTCCAAATGTGTGAAGGGGTGACATTTAGCAAAAGGCTATACAAACATATAGGTCTACTGACATATAATGACGTATATACCGGTCCCTCACAACTATGCGTGAACTGTGCGACAGTTTTGTTGTTGTCGTGATGTCTTCTCAATTAGTGAACAATGGTTTAACTCGTTGGACAAAAACAACACATCTGATATATAAAATTCCAAAATGAAGCGACTTGATGTAATAATATCAGTTCGATCATGGCTAGAAACAGTGATGAAATCGAATAGATCTATCGGTAGCGGACATATACGCAGTTGGGAAAATATTAGACCAGCAGTTTACACAGGTCGACAGTACGAAGAAGTTATGGTTTTCACAACCCCAGGTATCACACATCTAACAGAAAAAAGATGAAATCACACAGAAATTTGAAACCAGCTGCACCCACCCACAACGGGAGCGACAACCGTCCATCCACATGATCCAGCATTTGAAGCAATAGGCCCGATATAGAACAAGCCCTCATCACATTGTATCAACGCCAGACATATATAGAGCCATACCCCCAAAGTTCATTGTTTTATAATGGTATGTTATCCATATTTTTATTATTCATTCAATAAAGAATCGAGAAAAACAATACACTCAACTCCTCTGTCAGTCAATGCTACCCACAAACGAAACTAGGATTGGCCTGGCAAATTAGTGCTAAAAATAGCACAACATAACATGATTGTGCAATTTGTGGAAATTCCAAACTATTATATAATATGTTTTGTATTAACTTAACTTTGTCGCATCTGATCGCTGATATATATTGAATAAAATGTGTAGATTTGAAATAAAAGTATAAAAGTCGCCGACGAATTAATCATGATGACGCTGCGCTTCCGATATCTAACAATGATTTCATACTTATATTGCGAAAATTAAAGCATTGTTTACGACTGTCCGACGATGCCGTAAACACCCTGATTTGCGTCCACATTAAAATATGTGTCTGGTCTAGAAAGACAGATTGAAACTGTAGAAATTAACTCTACGTGGCATACAGAAAGTATACTATAAATCGGGGTTGTGGAATAATTTATTGTCGTCCTCGGCTGTATTCTTTTATTCATAATAGTTCGCACAATTAAATGGTGACGGTTTACCCAAAGTGAAGACAAGTTACATAATCACACACAAAAACGATTTTCGAAATCAAAATTTGCATTGTTTACGGTACCACTCTACAGTATTAATGCGACGGTGTAGCAATTATTGCTCGAGATTTAGGGGGACTTCAACCTGTACTGTAATATTTACTGTAAACCAGTGATGCAATATCACTGCTATAAACCCACGGATTTGCGGGCACCGTGTGACATCAAAACGTAGGAAATGATTGTGTTGGCCTATCCTATTATATAAATTGGGTCTGGGAATAATTTATTTGGGACTTTAAATAATCTTCTATTAATAATAGTTTACATGTATTATTAAACAAAGTTTGAATTGTCCGATATTAACCAAATCGGAGATTTCAGTAGACCTACATTTATAAACTTCGATCAAATCGGAAATGTTTTCATATCGGAGAATACTCCGATTAAATCAATGGAATTCTTATGATAAGAACTCCGATCTGAGAAATTTCAGCATGGACACCGACATCTTCCCGTTCGCGACACATCAGTATAAAACTGCGACTATGGAGTATTTATTGAACACAAACTGTCACTCCGATCTGAGAAATTTCAGCATGGACATCGACATCTTCTCGTTCGCGATACATCAGTATAAAACTGCGACTATGGAGTATTTATTGAACACAAACTGTCCTGCCAATCATATCGACACAACAGCAATATTGACGGATATAATGCTGCGATCTTGACGAAAACAAACACTGCGAAAATATGTCGAAACAGAACAGCGAATATTTGAGCAAAACTGCTAAACAAAACTGCGATAATTGCGAAAACATCGAACCAAGACAGCGAAAATGACAAAATTGACGAAAACGTACAACGTTACGGCGTGCGATAATGACTCCGATAATGTCGAAAAAACGACGTCAATGATGCCACATTTTTCGCAATTTTTTCGCATATGCGAAAGAGGTTTTGACATGCTGCCTAAGCCACTTAAGAAAGTAATCGTGCGTTCATACATATTTCACAATTTCCACCTATATTCCGGCCACCATATTGGGGTTAGTATGTCATTTTTTAATCCAAGATGGAATGAAATTGCTGTATATACCAATTACCTCCACCCTCACTACATTATTTTCTTTTTTGCCTTTGGGAAAATAAACAAAGTGCGTTTTAATTCATTTTTTGGGGAAAAAATCTAAAATTTATTAAAATTTCGGTCAGGGGGCACATTATATACTGTTTTTACATTAATGTTCGAGTCTTTAGACAGAAACCTATATATTATTAAATTCTTTAGCAGAAATTCAAGGGCCGTTGTGTTAATTTAGCCATTTGACACATAATCGTGAATTATGTGTGCCTTATACCACAGCTTGGCGCATCTTAACTTTAGGGGGAGTTTTCTGCCTCTGATCAAAAATAATGCGGCCTATAGCGATAAATTATATATCAAAATATAGCTAATTGGCAGTAGTTTCTCATGGTATAAAATAATGGGGCATAGCCTCTTACTTCAGGATTTATAAGAAACGAAAGACAACGCTTTGTGTCGATCGTCATATTCATCTCACCCAAAATATTATTTTACGTCACATGGCGTCATGACTGCCATTCCGAGATTCAATGGTTACATGTATTACCTTACTCTGGTTATCGCCCCATTCTCAGGTATCACAATTGGACGAATATTTCTTCTCAAAATGGCAGCTATCTTGAATTACACAAAATGCTCAAAGTGGATTTTGCATATGTTTGGATATATTCCTATTGAACGATCAAAATTGCTAAAAATAGACAAATTAGGCCCTTAACTCTCGTATAAAAGATTGGACAAACCTTGTTTTTGAACTCGAGTAGGATATTGTTGCAACAGACCCATATATACCAGATATCAATTAAATTAGTTGACGTTTGTTTGAGCTATCATGCTAACAGTCTCGTGGCCGTCCAGATGCCAGCCTCGCCAAAGCATATTAAACTAGACTAAAATTCTGACAAACTTGGTTTTGAACTCAATCAAGATATTGTTGTTAAAGATATATATACCCAAATGATTGGAGTCGGTTGACATTTGTTAAAATTTTTGCATTAACAGTCATAAAATTGCTAAAAATAGACTAACTAAGGGCCGTAACACAGGTAAAATAATTGAACAAACCTGGTTTTCGAACTCATTATGATGTTGTTGTGATAGGTCCACATATCAAATATGAATGTAATCGGTTGACATAAATATTTGTTCAAGTTTTTGTACTAACGGTCATAAAATTGCTAAAAAAATAGACAAACTAATGACCAAAATCAGGTAAAAAGGAT
Organism: Siphonodentalium dalli; assembly: GCA_032622095.1. Taxonomy (NCBI): domain Eukaryota; kingdom Metazoa; phylum Mollusca; class Scaphopoda; order Gadilida; family Siphonodentaliidae; genus Siphonodentalium; species Siphonodentalium dalli. The sequence goes on along the minus strand of CP136063.1, from coordinate 137,570,273 downwards.
CTGACAAATCTGCTTTTTGAACTCGTTCGAAATATTGTTGTGAAAATCCATATTCCAAATATGAATGAAATTGGTTGAAGTTTGTTCAAGTTATCGCGCTAACTATGAAACCTAAAATATCCCAAAAAATTGCTAAAAATAGACTAACTGTTAAATAGTAACTCAGGTAAAAATAATCAGACAAACCTGGTTTTTGAACTCGATCAAGATATTGTCATGAGATATCCATATACCAAATATGAATGAAATTAATCAACGTTTGTTCAATTTGTTTGTTCAAATTTCTATAAAAAGAAAGAAATTGCATAATTCTGGTTAGAAAATCGGGGCAGACCCGATATTTTATGTCACACATGACAAGTAACTCACATACCAGAAATTGTCAGAATCCATCAATAAACGGCTATGTTATATAGGTTTGTTGATTCCTGCCAACCGCCCCCTTGTCATATCAATACTAGTAGTCAAGTTTTGATAAAAAAAACAACTTGACTAAATATTAGTAATAATAGTTATCGATCAAGCCAGATATAAAATAAAACTATTTCGGATTTGCTGTAATTGGGATTAACATCCCAGAAATTCCCTTGTACACAAATCGCTATTGCAGCACTATATCATACTTTGCTAAAACCCCTGTCACACTCGCTGTGATCAGGCCGATGCTTTCATTGCGCTGAAAAAGTATCCAAATATGAGTGACACGCAGGATGAGCGCGGAAAACTATCCAAAATTGTCAAACTTTTAAAATGAAAGTGTCAATGACACTGTAGCTCAACTTGGAAAGGGAAAAATTTAATTTGTTACAGTCAATGGAGCGATTAGGAATGTGGAAAGTTGAATGTCTAATAATAGTTTATAGACATGAAGAGAAAAGTAAAATCCAAGATGGCTGCTGGCGGCCATGTTTTTTGTCGAATGACCCCAAAATGACTCGTTCCCATCTACATTCCAATTTCAACAACCATGACAAATTTTATGATGATCAGACTAAAGGTACGACCTGTAGCCCGTGCTAAAGGATTTAGTCATACAAAGAATAAAATCCAAGATGGCTGCTGGTGGCCATGTTTTTTGGCCGAATGACCCGAAAATGACTAGTTCCCATCTACATGTCATTGTTAATATCCATGACAAATTTTATGATGATCAGACTAAAGGTACGACCTGCACCCCGTGCTAATGGATCAAATTTTGAAATCCAAGATGGCCGCTGGTGGCCATGTTTTTTGTAGGAATGACCCCAAAATGACTCGTTCCCATCTACATTCCAATTTCAACAGCCATGACAAATTTTATGATGATCAGACTAAAGGTACCACCTGTAGCCCGTGCTAAAGGATTTAGTCATACAAAGAGTAAAATCCAAGATGGCTGCTGGTGGCCATGTTTTTCGGCCGAATGACCCCAAAATGACTCGTTCCCATCTACATGTCATTATTAACATTCCTGACAAATTTCATGATGATCAGACTAAAGGTACGACCTGCAGCCCGTGCTAAAGAATTTAGTCATACAAAGAGTAAAATCCAAGATGGCTGCTGGCGACCATGTTTTTTGGCCGAATGACCCCAAAATTACTCGTTCCCATCTACATGTCAATATTATCATCCATGACAAATTTCATGATGATCAGACGAACAGTACGACCTGTGGCCCGTGCTAATGGATTAAATTTTGAAATCCAAGATGGCCACTGGCGGCCATGTTTTTTGTCCGAATGACCCCAAAATGACTCGTTCCCATCTACATTCCAAGTTCAACAGCCATGACAAATTTTATGATGATCAGACTAAAGGTACGACCTGTAGCCCGTGCTAAAGGATTTAGTCATACAAAGAGTAAAATCCAAGATGGCTGCTGGCGGCCATGTTTTTTGGCCGAATGACCCCAAAATGACTCGTTCCCATCTACATGTCATTATTAATATTCTTTACAAATTTTATGATGATCAGACTAAAAGTAGGACCTGTAGCCCGTGCTAAAGGATTTAGTCATACAAAGAGTAAAATCCAAGATGGCTGCTGGCGACCATGTTTTTTGTCCGAATGACCCCAAAATGACTCGTTCCCATCTACATGTCATTGTTAATATCCATGACAAATTTTATGATGATCAGACTAAAGGTACGACCTGCAGCCCGTGCTAAAAGTATTTAGTCATACAAGAGTAAAATCGAAGATGGCTGCTGGCGGCCATGTTTTTTGGCCGAATGACCCCAAAATTACTCGTTCCCATCTACATGTCAATATTATCATCCATGACAAATTTCATGATGATCAGACGAACAGTACGACCTGTGGCCCGTGCTAATGGATTAAATTTTGAAATCCAAGATGGCCACTGGCGGCCATGTTTTTTGTCCGAATGACCCCAAAATGACTCGTTCCCATCTACATTCCAATTTCAACAGCCATGACAAATTTTATGATGATCAGACTAAAGGTACGACCTGTAGCCCGTGCTAAAGGATTTAGTCATACAAAGAGTAAAATCCAAGATGGCTGCTGGCGGCCATGTTTTTTGGCCGAATGACCCCAAAATGACTTGTTCCCATCTACATGTCATTTTTAATATTCTTGACAAATTTTATGATGATCAGACTAAAAGTAGGGCCTGTAGCCCGTGCTAAAGAATTTAGTCATACAAAGAGTAAAATCCAAGATGGCTGCTGGCGGCCATGTTTTTGGGCCGAATGACCCCAAAATGACTTGTTCCCATCTACATGTCATTTTTAATATTCTTGACAAATTTTATGATGATCAGACTAAAAGTAGGGCCTGTAGCCCGTGCTAAAGGATTTAGTCATACAAAGAGTAAAATCCAAGATGGCTGCTGGCGACCATGTTTTTTGTCCGAATGACCCATAAATGACTCGTTCCCATCTACATGTCATTGTTAATATCCATGACAAATTTTATGATGATCAGACTAAAGGTACGACCTGCAGCCCGTGCTAAAGAATTTAGTCATACAAAGAGTAAAATCGAAGATGGCTGCTGGCGGCCATGTTTTTTGGCCGAATGACCCCAAAATTACTCGTTCTCATCTACATGTCAATATTATCATCCACGACAAATTTCATGATGATCAGACGAACAGTACGACCTGTGGCCCGTGCTAATGGATTAAATTTTGAAATCAAAGATGGCCACTGGCGGCCATGTTTTTTGTCCGAATGACCCCAAAATGACTCGTTCCCATCTACATTCCAATTTCAACAGCCATGACAAATTTTATGATGATCAGACTAAAGGTACGACCTGTAGCCCGTGCTAAAGGATTTAGTCATACAAAGAGTAAAATCCAAGATGGCTGCTGGCGGCCATGTTTTTTGGCCGAATGACCCCAAAATGACTCGTTTCCCATCTACATGTCATTATTAACATTCTTGACAAATTTTATGATGATCAGACAAAAAGTACGACCTGTAGCCCGTGCTAAAGAATTTAGTCATACAAAGAGTAAAATCCAAGATGGCTGCTGGCGGCCATGTTTTTGGGCCGAATGACCCCAAAATTACTCGTTCCCATCTACATGTCAATATTAACATCCATGACAAATTTCATGATGATCAGACAAACAGTGCGGCCTGTAGCCCGTGCTAATGGATTGAATTTTGAAATCCAATATGGCCACTGGTGGCCATGTTTTTTTTCCGAATGACCCCAAAATGAATCATTCTGGTCTAAATGTTGATGTCAACAGCTATGACAAATTTCATAATGATCCGACCAAAGGTACGACCTGTAGCCTGCATTGTTGACGCCTTACGTACACACGTACACAGGCACACACAGACGACGGACGACAAAGCCATGGCAATAGCTCAAACTTTACAAAGTAAAGTTGAGCTAACAAGGTATGCTCATATCCCGCTTATCACATTTTCATTGTGCTCTTAGTACATGTATGACCCATTGCATTCTTACTTTGTCAAGTCTCATGCTCTGATGCACTCTCACTGAACTTCCTCTGTGCTGTAAACATTCTTAGTGCATCTATAAAGTCGCTGTCATTGTGTTGCTAGTACGTTCTCAATATGTTTGCAAAACATTCTCTGCATGGGTGCAGAGTGTATAAAATAGAGCTTGCTCCAGTCATAGTTTGAATTTTTAGGTTGTGGGAATATACCAAACAATCCACAATAGACTAGTTGTCCATGTATCATGTTCCTACATTGCTTGGATAGTCATAATTTAAATATAGTATGACAGTGATAATGAGGAATTTCATCAGGGAACAGCGTGATTAAATAGATCGGCATAATATATACCATTTTTTATTTTTGAATGGCATGACATATGGAGGCCGACAGCACCATTTCCATGGTTGTTATTGCTTGTTTACATGTATATATGGAATACTTTGGATTCCATTTGGGTGCCACTTCACGTGCACTATTCTTATTGCATATTTCATGCTATCTATATGCCACATTTGTGAGGGAATACATTGGATTCCAGTTTAAATTTGCATATCGTATGCAAACTCCGATGGTGTGGGTGAGCATATCGCATTTCAAAGTGGGATCATACCGTAAACCTGCTGCAAACGTTGGAAGAACGCCATTTGTCACACTTGGGTGTACAATGAGTGCCATAGTCGCAGTGGCTGCTAATGTGGACGTTCTATGAGTGGGAAGCAGTCCATAATGCCTCTGGGCAGCACAATAAGATCGGGAGAGAGATACAGTGAGAATAATAAGGACGGAAAAGGGACATACTGAGAGTCTGATTAAGCTTACTGCAGTCCAAGACAAGATTGATTTCTTGTTGCGACCATGAGTAGCTTGTATGCATCCTTGCTACGTCAACGGGGTGCTCACGTCGCTTGCTTTGTGTTGCCATGGCGATAGTACTGCACCCTAGTCAGAACGCCGAATCTATATGCTTGTTTTGTGCATGAACAAAACAAGCGCGGCTCTCTGGCGATCAGGGGCGACCATGGGGAACCTTTCCCATGCTAGCCATGCAGTGTCCACTGCGTCTCAAATCGGTTCTTGGAGACCTTATTGGATTTAGCTTGGCGCTTTGATACTTTTTTCAGCACAATGCAAGCACCGGCCTGATCGCATCGGAGTGTGACAGGAGTTTAACTCTTTTGCTGCCACCCGCCACATGGACATACACCCAGTGCCAAGCATTCTGGATGTAAATTCATGTATTTTGTGTATACATTGGTAATGCAATGACTATCGGGTAATTATTGATGTATTTAGTTGAAACTTCACATGGGAGTATGTATGGTAATGATCGACCTATCACCAGCCACCGTGGAAATCAATTCAATGTCATAGGGGTCATCATATGGTTCACATTATCATGTGACCTTGATGGCCATCTTGGATTTGCTTTAATTTATGTTTTTAGGCAGTTTGTTTTATCATAGTATTACTATAGTATAACTATGGTATATCATAGATGCATAGTATTTTATACTGTAGTAAAACTATAATCTACCATAGTATAACATTGTATACTATAGTAATACTCTAGTGTAGTTTAGTACAACTACTTTACATAAAACAAATGTATTTTTTCATATGGGAACAATCAGTGTTCACGCTGTCGGTAGCCAAATTAGCCAATGGCTAATATTTTTAAAATTTGGCTAATAAAAATTTCATTTGGCTAAACTTTTGGCTAAACTTGTTTTTACCCCAAATGGAGACTGAAAGCATGGAGTCAGAAAGCTAATTCATAAAAGCGCTCAATAGATCGACATTCAAGACGAAGTTAGGTGACGAAAGTATTTCATTAATTTCGCACTTATGAAATATCGTTCCGTAACAGCAAAAGGTAAGCTCTAACATTTAGTGTACAGTAAACATATTTTTATTTCCAAATCTAACATAAATTTTGGCAAGTGGGTTTTCAATTCTGTGATGTGAACGATCTAGTCCGAAAATATCGAAAGTGGGAATATATGGCCGACTGTACAAAGGGAAACCCGATCGCGGACAGTACAAAGGGAAACCCGATCGACAACTCTACTATGATCAACCAAGCGATCACCACCATAAGTGAATTTGTCAACGGTTTATTCTGGCTTGGACTGTACTCATAGAATTTCAGGAGTAGCATGACCTTGATTGACCTTTCTTCTAAATTATCAGCGCATACCATCACTCTATAGAAAATTATCGAACCCCCTTCCTAATGTAAAAAAAAACAATAAAATTATATCCCTTATACCAGATGAACCCCCGAATTCGCATAAATGCGCTATTGGCAGTGACTGGGTAACTCGCATTTATCCGAGATTGGCAGTGAAAGAGTTAATATTTTAACATACTCACCAAAGGCCTTTTTTTTACATCTATTACAGACTTATTTCATTTAAAATATATATGTATTTGATTTTTTTTTATAAAATGAACAATAAAAATTCAAAACCAATTCTATTTTAAATTCGTTTTCCTCCTACCCTATCCTTTAAAATAATTATTCCTAAACCAACAAATAAAAAAACTTGTGTTAAGATTTCTATATGTGATAGAAAATTATTCAGTATTACCTCTGCCTGCGATGGTGGATTTATATGCTTAATTACTTTCTCTGTTCTATATATAGCGATAGGAATTTCTCCTGTTGATGACACAAGCCCGCTGTACAGTTCTCCGTAAGTGACAAATCTTGCTAGGGTGCATCTCCTGACTCGTATCTACAAATTGTAAGTTATAGGATTTATACAGTCTAGAAACCACTAAACACAATCGGAAAGCCCTCCGCATAATAAATATTCTGAAAAACAAATATATAATACAACCACCGGCTAGGTATTTCATTTGTTGTTTTTTGCAAGTTATTTCCAAATTCTCAGTCATTCGTATATTCGAATGCCATGCCACATACAAATCACGCATTATGCGATACCTTGAAAAAGACAACCCAGTTCATAATTGAAAACGCTCTTTATTGTCTGCCGCTTTTGGACAATGGAAGCATGGACACTCTTTATATTAAAATATCACATTACCACATACAAAATCACCCATGATACCTCAAAAATGATCACAACGTTCATAATTGAGAACCCTCTTAATTGTCTACTGCTTTTGGGCGATGAAAGCATTGACGCCTTTTATTAGAGGCGATCATTGGATTTTTTCTAAGCTGACAACATTTAAAAACTTCATCTCTTGAAAGTTGATATCTGCCTTCAAAACATAAAAAAATAAATACTGTGATTCCAAAATGCCTAATTAATAATTATTGTAGTTTCGACAGTCTGTTGTGTATTAGAGTTAGTTCTTTTGTTCACGGAATATCTTGACTGGAGAGATTTTGCAAGTGGTCCAAAGAGACAAATCATAATTTTTTCGGGCGAACTGAAGTGGTTCCTTCAAAATCATTAAAAATATTATAGCGTATAGCTATGGCTTGTGATCGAACCAACCCTCTGTTAATTGGTATGTGTCTTGGTATTGTGATTTTAGTAATGTTAAATTTACTGGCAGTTGTGTACTTCACCACACAAAAGGTTTTACAGGAAAAACGGATATGAAGAATAATTATGATGAATATAAGCCATCATGATGTTTTAACACCATTTTAATCATGCCCCATTGGTTTTTAATTGCACCCAACTTTATTCTTGCAGAAACAGCTCAATTTTGTTTCGCACTATATTCCGCTCATTGGATTTCCACATAAATTATCACATTTCACTCCATTTTTATTATTTCAAAGTACACTAGCAAATCCAGATAGATCTATTCGATTTCATCACTGTTTCTAGCCATGATCGAACTGATATTATGACATCAAGTCGCTTCATTTTGGAATTTTATATATCAGATGTGTTGTTTTTGTCCAACGAGTTAAACCATTGTTCACTAATTGAGAAGACATCACGACAACAACAACAAAACTGTCGCACAGTTCACGCATAGAACTTTGTGAGGGACCGGTATATACGTCATTATATGTCAGTAGGCCTATATGTTTGTATAGCCTTTTGCTAAATGTCACCCCTTCACACATTTGGAATGGGTTGACTATTGTTTAATTAGGCCTTGTGCGAACTCATAGCTATCAAAACAGTCGAACTATCAAGTCGTTGTACTTGTGTGTTAACCACATAGAGTTGTTTGTATGGCCTTTGGCTGAACTTTATTTTCCTTCACACAATGCAGCCAATAAAAATTCAGCTGGCATCTGATTTACGCAGAAGGCAAAAATAAATGCGCGAATTTATGAAATGCGACAACATCGTATCGATGTTTTAACTTTTCGTCAACTTTTCGTCGTTTGCGAATATCGATCAATGTTTCGACGTCGCGACTTTCGCGTTGTCGAAAGTTTCGACATTTTACGGAAATTATGGTCTATTGTGGTTTCGACGTTATTGCACTTTTATGGCCAGTTGCTTTCGACGTTATCGCATTATTTTTCGTCATTTCCGACATTTCGTTTTTGCACATTTACGTCAAAACTTTTTCAACATTATCGACAATATTTTCGCATATGCGAAAGAGGTAAAATCTACAAAATAATACAAATATTATCTAATTGATTTTAAAATGGGTCTTTTAGACATATATAATTAGTATTATGAAGTGAAAACAAACATTTTTTGACAAAATAATTCCTTTAAAAGGTAAATTAGTTTGTTTGTAATTAAGGATCAGCCAAGAGTGAGATAAGGACACTTTGTCTCTCTGATGTGTATCATTATTTCCTCATAGGCGGGAGAAGTGACCCTGTTGCTTCAGTGGAACAGAATTATGTAATGTCTAGGAAGTAAAGGTTTAATTAACAAAATGTTGATACAGTTACTATTTTATACTCAATGTTTGTTTTCGTCATGATGATCATTAATATACAAAGGTACATTCAGGAACAATTAAGAACTGAAATTGTCACCAGTCATTTACGAAAATATTTTGTCAGTTTTGAATTCGTGCGGCAAGGTGAGCGAGAGCGAATTCAATGTGCGTGAATTCAAAACTGAAAACGTCCACTGCTTTGCAGATCATATGGCATGTTTAATATAAGGGGTTGATGTTATTCATAAGATATGTGAATTTTTCCTTACTGGAAAATGAATTATTCAATGCACTTATATCAGAGTAAAGGTTGATTCTCTCTTTTGTATATAAGCTGCAGGGTATTAAAAAGTGTTCTTTGATTCCTAACAATTTTAATGGTGCAATATTTACAAAGCCGTTCATTCTCGTCTAGCGGCTGAGGTTGTCGGTGTTTCCCTTTTTCAATCATCAGGCAGTGGTCTTGTGAATAGTGCACAGAGTTCAGGACTCACAATTCAGTAAATATGGTTCAACAAGATAGGAGCATTTAAACAGGTGATAAGTGCATTGTTCCATTCAATGAAATTCTATTAAAAGTATTCTTATAAACAGATACAGGGAGCCTGTCTTGAACAGGCAATCAGAATGTTTGTTTCATTTTCACAGTGGATCAACGGACACAAACGAAAACCGGAAGTTGCAGAGTCCGAGGCGAGGAATTTGTGTTGTCAAAGTTTGCAGACACTTTTTGACACCGTTTTTTGCTGCTAATAAACACATTTCTAAATAGTTTAAGGTAAGTGAATATTTCATCACTAATATTCGACAACTGACGATCATTTAGAATCAGTTGTCAGTGCTCTACCATGGAAAAAATGCAATTTAATCATTGCCGGCCTACAATTTCTTCCACAATATATCCCAGAAAATGTTAATTTTCACAATCATCTCAGCCACTTTTCACCACAACCATTATACCAATCAAAACGCCTGTCATCCTCCCACAAATGCATATATTGAGTATTGTCATGGAATGTCTCAGGATTCCAAATTTCCAATTTATATACAGGTACCGCTTCGAAATTACTGTACGGTTATCCCAAACATTTTAATCAGTAGTCGCTAAATATTTGTCCGCTTTAATAGTCGTGATTCGACTGAAGAGTACCCTCAACAATTTATTGTGGAAAACATTTGTTTTTTGCAGATTATATATGGTCTTCATTTTATTTTTGTGTGGCGATGATGGTTATGGTGTCCAGGATCTTTATATTTCCCCGGCTACAACATGATCTTTAAGCAGTGTCTTATACACGCAACACTGAAACTGATATCCAACCCTGAAGTCTGACCATGGTCAGTTCTAGATATTTCTTTATGATAACAGACTGATTAATGTGTCATTAAAACGTTATTTGACGATTAAGGCATAAGAACTTAAGGCGTACGAGCGATAAACTTCTTAATTTATCATTTACCAGTAGCATGCAGGGGGATTATGCAACTGACTATAAATTGCTCTAAATTAGCCTTCAAATATCTGTCAAGAATCAGCCCTGTATTCCACAGCTCTGATATTTATAAAGCGATAACACAATCTTCAATAAACACATATTCTGTAATTCCAAAATGTGTCACCCAAAATATATAATAGATAGCCATCTATGAGGAATTTGATGACAATTTGACGATTTTTGCCATCTGCGGAACGTAGCTTAACAGACAGACAGATGCACGATGCGACGATTTTCCTTTCGAAATGGGGGTAAGGGAAATATATGATATTAATTCTATATCCAAATGAAACAGGTTTTGCTGTTCATTATAACTATGGAATTATGGAAAGCCATTTAAAATTGTCCTCGTTATCTGATTGGATATCATTAAATGGGTATTTCTTTCTTCTGGTACCTGGACAGTTTTTACATGCGTTGCCCACTTTTGGTATACCAATTACTATATATCATCTTATAGTCGAACATTTGTATGTTCGTGTGTGGTACTATATGTACAGCGTGTCATCACAATGACATGAAACTAATGTGTAGAGAGACAACATTTATTATTTGTTACAATGTGGTATGTGTGCGATTTTGTATTGCCATATGCCGATTTATTTACGAATAAAGTGAACAAAATTGATATTCTATTTTCTATGTTATGTATTCCAACCAAATTTTCAGTGGGAAAACAATAACGAGTTATAAATGCCATATATTTACCGATTTCGGATAGGAGTCGTGTTTTTTTTATTTATGCTCATTATTTTGAAGGGTTATTATAACGAAAATATTAGAAGGCCCTAAACTAAATTACACCCATTTAACTAATGTGGCGTACACTTGAAAATATGATTTTTCCATGTATTGATTCAAAATAATCATATTAATTAATGTAGATATAGGAATTTCAAATTTTTCAAAACAGTAGAAATTGGGCTGACATTAAATTTTGGCAACAGTCTATAATAATTTCAACGTACAGCATTGGTCGTAAATAAGACCAGTCCTGACAAGCTTGATACCCCGATCCACATCCAATACAATAAGCTATATTTGTTTGGATATGCTTTCCAGTTAATCATTCAGCATTTCGTGCCTACAGAGAGTGATAACATATGTCAAATATGCCAATTATCCCAAATATCTTACATTGTTTCAATTTCATTTCATTTTCAGAATATGTATAAGCATCGATGCCAGAGACGAGGCTAGATGGTCTATGTTTGACCAGCTTCAAAAGTACGAGAAATTCCATTCGTACCCTCCACCGGTCGGAATTTTCCAACGGATACCGGTACCTTAAAGTTTACAACTGTTGGAAAGTTCCAACCTAACACCGCCCTAAGGCGGGAATTTTTCAACTGGTTACCATTTGAATCAAACAATTGACTGAACGTACACAATTATTCCAATTTTGTTCTAAATGTTCCAAATTTCACACTAAATACTGGTTTGAAATATCAAACTACTGAAAAATATATCCCGACCCCAACAAATCTTGTAGCTACAGCCCTGCATGTTGGGGATGACATTGTAGCTTCTATAGTACTGAAATTATTTCTTTATAAATACTTTTATTAATGAGCTTACATGCATTCTGAGGGAATGTTTAATATACTATTAGATTGCCACTTCAATGATATCAAATTCAATACCGACCTTCCGTGAACATACTGTTAGTTATATTATTCTAAAATCAAGTGTATGTATGTACCGGGACTAAGAGTCTATCTGACTCGTTCTGTTTTATTTATTATGATTATTATGATTAGGACTATAATGTTTGGAGAAAAAAATGAGCAAAATGTGGTTGGTAACAAAACTAAAACAGCATACGCATTGCAACAGAGAAAATGTAGGCCAAATGTGTCAATGTTGACGAAAGGAAGTCAACAAAATAACCCAGTTCGACTCTGTATATACACCTGTATATTAATAGGAAATTTGGAATACTGAGATATTCCATGGCAATACTCAATATAATTATGCATTTGTGGGAGGAGGACAGGCGCTTCGATTGGTATAATGGTTGTGGCGAAAAGTTGCAGAGATGATTGTGAAAATTTACATTTTCTGGGATATTTTGTGGAAGAAATCATCGCGCAGCGATGATTAAATTGCATTTTTCCATGGTAGAGCAACTGATTCTAACCGATTGTCGGGGTTGAATATTAGTGACGAAATATTCACTTACCTTAAACTGTTTAGAAGTGGTGTCTAAATGTGTTTATTAGCAGCAAAAACGGTGTCAGAAAGTGTCTGCAAACTTTGGGCTAGGTCTTCATGTAAGACGCACGAAATCATATATATTTCTCCATATATATTATCGACACGGATATGTATGTATATATATATATATTTAATATACATATATGTATAGCTATATGTGTACGTAGGACACCGACACGCGCAAGTATGGTTACTGTTTGCTGAAGTATCTCAGAACCCAACTCTATATGTGTGTGCCATATACATGTACATATATATTCGTTTCGTGATTAAATAAGTTATTCAATATCGCAATTAATCCTACCATGAAATATGCGAATTAAAATTAGTCATATAGGTAGGTATGACTCTGAGAGATATGATGCCACATTTGTAGGGTAAAACTGGAACCCCCTGTCCAAGACGGCCGTCAAAATGGCAGCTGAAAGAGGAAATTTGACGTTTTTTCACTAATATCTTCTAGATCAGGTTCGCTGTATGGAACTGGTTTGGAGATGGGACTTTATTTTGTATTGTTCGTGTTAACTGATCATTAGAGCAATGAAATATGCCATTCGTGTGATTCCAGTCCCTTCCGATCCCTCAATAATTTGATTATACAGAACTCGGTATGACATTTCACCGAAAATCACCATTAGGATTCTAGTCACATTTTAACAAGAAATTGACAGAACTGTGCAAATTAAGTGAGGCATACAATTAATTACGAATATTTGAACTCAATCAACAAAAATTGTCACTTTGTCGGAAAATGGCTGCCAAAATGGCGGCCAAAACCTGGAAAATGGTAAATATTGCCCCAGCATGCCATGTAATCGCTTACAAGTTGTGATTGACGAATACAATTGGCTATGCTGTCTAAATTAAATTTTAGCATTTTTGATGCACATTTGTTAAGTGTTACTAATGTAACCAATGACATTGCCAGAATTATTGGATTTTTATATCACAAGCTTGACATCAAAATTGGCAAAAATTTACTTTTCGAGTCTGGACCAATAATTCAAGTAAATGGGACTATCTTTGGTATCAAAGATGTTTATTGTTTTTGGTCTGTCTTAAATGCGTCACACTAATGTGTTTTAAGACAACATTACTCAAGATGGCTTCCAAAATGGCAACCACATTTGGTAATTTTGTTTTACATATATCCCGAGTAGTATTCTCTGTTCCCAAGAGTTAGCAAATTGTAACTCACTTGGTTAGTAACCATATTACTTAATCCACTGACTACTACGTGTTTCATTCTCGTTGTCCCTGTACCTTATGGGGCATGATTAATTCATTTAAATGATGTACTGCAGTGTGGACTTTTGCCAAAAATGTCTTTTGGGACTCTGGCCATATATTTTAACGGAAAAAGGCAGAATATCTAAACGGAACAGTGAAACCATATTAGCATAAAAAATCAACTTAATTATATGGTGTATATCAAAATGGTAGCCAGGGAGTTATTGTATGGTCATGAATGGTGCGAATGAGTAGCCTATACGGTGATGGGGTGGTGTGTCCATGGTGAGATGTATATGTATACAAGGGGTGACTGTATGGTCATGTGTGAGGTGATTAGCTATACAAGGATTATGTGTATGGTTATTGGAGTGGTGTATTCAGTATAGTACAGTAGGTAGTCATTGTATGTCTCTTTCTTCGGTCTATAGCATGACATTAACCAATGCCCGTGTGATTTGACTTCTGAAAGGTTGAGGCGTTGGCAGCATTTCACTGATTGAGGGATTGTACCACATTTGTGTGTGGTACAATTCCGAATATCTAGGGTTACACTCCATAGTTTCGAATGATCAGTAGGGGTGATTTTATGGATATAAAGTGCTAGTGGTTTCTGGCACCATTCATGTGGTATGTATATTAAGACGAGGTGGGATATGAATTTGTGTAATTTTAGAAGGTGTTCTAGACTGATGAAAAAAATAAGTGCAAGTGACCTTGACCCCACCCATAGACAGCAGTAGCGTTTTCTGCGAAACAGTGGCTCTAGATACTGGGTCCATTTTGTAGCACCCAAAATTTGTCATCTGCATTAAAAATTGATTTTCTGGTATTTTTAACGGCGAAAGTTTGAAATTTTTTCACATTGATGTTGGAAGCCAGAGGCCTTTAAACGAAACATAGGTGACCATGCTTGAAAAAATCTGGTATTCGTGCCCCTTGGGTATGAAAATGCAATATTTTGGTAGTTTTTTGAATAAAAATCACATTTTCAATCAAAAGATCAAGGGCCATAACTATTGATAGCCTATATATTATGGAAATTATGTATCAAATTCTGAATGCCTATTCTGTACTAATTTCAGACATATATATATTGTCTATATGGTTTGGGATCATAATCCAGATAAATTTCAATGAATCTATGGGCCCCCTATTTTTGGGCCCATTCCTGTTGAAACTGGGGAGTGTCACCTAGAATTGTACCACAAAACGACGTTCGTGTCTCCATGGGAATACATTATATTGACCAATCAGGACGAGCCTTGTATGTAGGTTAAGGCAAGGTCGTATTACAAGTATATATATATAGTGACTGTATGGTAATGTGTGGGATATACATGCCTACATTGGGTGACTATTGTCACGGATGGGTGTATATGTATGCATATGTTGGCTGTATGATCACGTATGGGACTGCGGGTGTATGCATATATAGGGAGTGGTTGTATGCTTATGTGCAATGTATATAGGTGTACATGGAATGACTGTATCATGATTGTTGAAGTGTACATGCATACCTGGAGCATAGTTGGATGGTCTTTGGTGGTGTATGGGTATATATGAAGTGCCCATGTGGTCATAGACCATTTTACAGATAGCGAGAATAATGCATTGTGGGCCAGAAAGTATCCAAACAAAGCCACGTGCTTTACGGCCGCATGCATTTACTATGGGGGATTTAGGGTGGGTCTATAAAACTAATTATAACTTTGGTATCTGTCATAGTTTACACGAGAAATTTTAAACACATATCAGGGACATATACCCCTTCTAGAATGTTCAAAAACATTTCCAGTTGCTTGTTTTGCGGTTTTAGTAAACGCCTGATAAAAGTCGTTCTATTGGGAATTTTTACACCAAATTTTCAGAGAATATAGAGTAAACACAGTACTATCGGAATATCATAAAGGAGTTCTGTGCATTTGGTATTAATTAACCCTCAGACTGCCGAAGCTGCCGTCAATAAATTCGCTTTTTCGTGTTCGCTGAAAATGAAACTTGTCTGTTTAAAGGTCCCATTTTCGTGTCGAATGGTGATAGAATCTCCATTTGTCAATTTCGTGGATAAATTACGTCACACTTAATTGGCTTATGTCCGCGGCCATAAACCTGTGTTTTTATAACAATTTATTTGAGACAAACTGTTGCGCGCATACGCAGCAGTCGGCGCTTATCAGTTGAAGTTAATAATCGTGAAGCCTGTGTAACAAATGTTCAAATACAACAGAAAAAAAAATACGTAAAATAAATAGCGTGACCAATGAGCATTCACAAAACAATATACATCAGTTTTGAAAACGAGTAAAAATGATTATAAATGAAAACACTCTTTATCGTGTACCGGCGCTTTTGCGCAAGAAGGTTTTTAATGGACGCAATCATTGGATTTTGTTCTAGGCTAAAAAAAACAAACAATACAAAATGTGTTCAAACTTCCTCTTTTGAAAGTTGAAGTAAAACATCACGGGTGTTGTTACAGTCTATTGTGATTCTTTGGTGAGCACGCAATGAACACAAGTCACACTTTGCCAAATTCATGCCGTATATCACACATGTTTAGTATACATGACACGTCTTCACTTTCGGTGAATTGTTGAAACACAAGTGAGAACATCTAACGGAAGTTTTATGGGGTATATAAAATAGAAGCATGGCCAGTTGATGTACAGACACTCTGGCAGGGAGTGGAGCGAACCAGTCAGAATTGCTTGGCTGCATTAGTTCCACTTTGTCAGAGCGTTGGCACGAGTGAGTCGTGCGGTCTGTAACCTTCATTGGAAGCAACCGCCCTCGTGCTAATGCCGGCGAGTGAGACGGTTTTGGATTAGGCTTAGGACGGACAATGGAGCTAATCCCTGACGCCGCGTTGGCTGCAATGCAAAGATCTCAGATAGTGGACACTGTTAGTTGGAATCTCCAAGCTAACAGGGGCTATTTGGTTCTTTGCGTTGAATTCCGGACAGAGGATGCTGGTATCCAGAGATCTTCTACCCGGAGCAGGAACGCCGAGACCAGCCGTAACATGAAGAAGGGGCCTCCAAAGAGAAAGACACCAGCTCGACGGAGAAGGGACGCCGCCAGACAGGCAAAGTGGAAGAAGAAGATGGGGGTGACTGTTGATCGACCGGTCACCCCTCCCCGTGTGGTTCAGCCGTCCAGTGTCACAGCCGGCGGGTCGAAGTTGTCTGAGAGACGCCCAGACGACTCGACCTGCATGGAGACAGACGACATTGTACCAGCCAGCAGGGACTCCGTGGATCTGCCGGAGGTCCCTGCTGTCGTCATCGAGGCGAGCGGAGACAGGGACGTGGACACCACCCCAGATATTCCTGCCGCCAGCTTCGATGTGGAGTTGGATAGTTTACCACCTCGGACACTGGAATACCATCACATCCCGGTGTCTCCCAGCTCTACCACCAGCAACAGCACCAGCACAGCCACCACCCAATAATAATGAATGGGCTGCGGATGAAGCGATGAGAAATGATTAAATTCATATAAACTTCATCAAAATGTTATTCTCGTCTTCGTTATATATTCATATTTGGGTGGGAGAGAAGATATACGAGAGATACTTATTGATAAAAGGTACATTAAGAGCCCGAAAATTTGAAGTTTTAAAATTGTGAACAAGTTTTTGGAAATTAAATTTTTTTGGTTTAATTTTTTAATTTTTGAACATTTAAAGTTTTGTAAGTGTTTAATCTTTTTTGGAAATTTTGAAGTTTAAAATTTTGTTGTGTGTCCTTTTAACTTGCACCCACTGCGAGTGCCGTGTGTCCCTTTAACATACATCCAAAGCAGGCCTCAGCTCACAAGGCGACTCGGGCGAGATTGTCGCCTTACTGTCGCTGACTTCGCCCTATCGTCGCTCTAAGGCGAAATCGAAGTCGCCTTCAATTTTAGGGGGATTTTTTTTTTTTTTTTTCTTAATTTTTTTTCTAGTTTTTTTTCCGGACATGTCTGGACATGTCCGTATATAGATGAATTGTGGCGGCCATCCCAAAAAGAAACAGACGATGCAGAGCCAAAGACCCAAGTGTTTAAAATAAAAAAATTAAATATGACCTATTGTTTTGTGTTGTTATTCCGTCGCCTTTGTTCCCTTTGCGGTAATGAATGTTAATCACGAATGTTTTGACACGCTGAAAACACGATGAGATGTTCCCATCTGTGTTGTTACTGACCATCGTGAGTGTCACAAATAAATGTTTTAATTAACTTAAAAGACCGCCGTCCCGCTTTTCAGATATAAAACAATTACGACATTATCAGAGTATGTACCAGGCGCTTCGGAAGTTCGTTTCGGTAACGCGTCGGACTTTTTGAAGAGACCGCGTCGGACTTTTTGAAGAGACCGACTTCCGTAAATAAAATAATGTCAAGTTTATTGCTTTAATCGGATTATACCAGTGATGTTGGCATTAATTAAGGGAGGCCATTAATTAATAAAAGCTTTTGCAACTCCTTTGTTAGTTAGTCCTTATTGTTTATTTCAGCGGACACCCACATTACAGCCGTGACCAAATTAAACTTAAAAAGTTACATGCATCATGATTCAGAGTCAGACTGTACAAACGTATCTTCCAAGCTGCAGTCTAGGAAATAATACTACTTTCATTTAGTTAAAAAAGTAACTATTACTGTAACTTGATAATTGTCTTGCTTAAATGATAGCTACACAAAACATTTCCAAAAATTTTAAATGTATAATAACAATTAATTAAACTAATTTCAGATAAAGTCAAATTTTTTAGTTTTATTTGTTATTTTATCTTTTTAAATTTTTTATTGTCAGATGTTATAAAATAAAGCGATATTTGAAAATTGTAAATTTTTGGTAGTCTCCCCACCCTGAAGTCTCCCTAAATTTCCTGAAGTCTCCCTAAATTTCCTGGAGGGAGACTTCAAGTCTCCCTGTTATGGACCCCTAGGCTGAGGCCTGATCCAAAGTGAGTGCCGAGTGTCCCTTTAAAATTCACTTTATGAGTACCTCGTGTCGCTTTAACATTATCATACAGAGAGTGCCGTCCCTTTAACATTCACGCATTGCCAGCGCATTGTCTCCCTTTAATATTCACACAGAATGCATCGTGTCCCTTTAACATAATATGCGGTAATACACCTATTAGGAATATAATTCAGGGCGAGGCTCCCCATTGTTCATCAATGACATCACGTAATATACATAACATTACACCCCATAACGTAATATGGTAGAGATGCGTATACATCACATATGCAACCATGACCATGCAACCATGACCACTTCATATATACCCATACACCACCAAAGACCATCCAGCTATGCTCCAGGTATGCATGTACACTTCAACAATCATGATACAGTCATTCCATGTACACCTATATACATTGCACATACGCATACAACCACTCCATATATATGCATACACCCACAGTCCCACGAGTGATCATACAGCCAACATATGCATACATATACACCCATCTGTGACAATAGTCACCCAATGTAGGCATGTATATCCCACACATTACCATACAGTCACTATATATATACTTGTAATACGACCTTGCCTAATCCTCAAACTTTCAGAAGTCAAATCACATGGGCATTGGTTAATGTCATGCTTTAGACTGAAGAAAGAGACATACAATGACTACCTACTGTACTATACCGAATACACCACTCCAATAACCATACACATAATCCTTGTATAGCTAATCACCTCACACATGACCATACAGTCACCCCTTGTATACATATACATCTCACCATGGACACACCACCCCATCACCGTATAGGCTACTCATTCGCACCATTCATGACCATACAATAACTCCCTGGCTACCATTTTGATATACACCATATAATTAAGTTGATTTTTATGCTGATATGGTTTCACTCTGTTCCGTTTAGACATTCTGCCCTTTTCCGTTAAAATATATGGCCAGAGTCCCAAAAGACATTTTTGGCAAAAGTCCACACTACAGAACATCATTTAAATTAATTAATCATGCCCCAGAAGGTACAGGGACAACGAGAATGAAACACGTAGTATTCAGTGGATTAAGTAATATATGGTTACTAACTAAGTGAGTTACAATTTGCTAACTCTTGGGAACAGAGAATACTACTCGGGATATATGTAAAACAAAATTACCAAATGTGGTTGCCATTTTGGAAGCCATCTTGAGTAATGTTGTCTTAAAACACATTAGTGTGACGCATTTAAGACAGACCAAAAACAATAAACATCTTTGATACCAAAGATAGTCCCATTTACTTGAATAAATGGTCCAGACTCGAAAAGTTAATTTTTGCCAATTTTGATGTCAAGTTTGTGATAAAAAAATCCAATAATTCTGGCAATGTCACTGTCATTTTCAGACAAAGTGAAAATTTTTGTTGATTGAGTTCAAATATTCGTAATTAATTGTATGCCTCACTTAATTTGCACAGTTCTGTCAATTTCTTGTTAAAATATGACTAGAATCCTAACGGTGATTTTCGTTGAAATTTCATACCGAGTTCTGTATAGTCGAATTATTGAGGGATCGGAAGGGACTGGAATCACACGAATGGCATATTTAATTGCTCTAATGATCAGTTAACACGAACAATACAAAATAAAGTCACATCTCCAAACCAGTTCCATACAGCAGAACCTGATCTAGAAGATATTAGTGAAAAAACGTCAAATTTCCTCTTTCAGGCTTCAGCTGCCATTTTGACGGCCGTCATGGACGGGGAGTTCCAGTTTTACCCTACAAATGTGGCATCATATCTCTCAGAGTCATACCTACCTATATGACTAATTTTAATTCGCATATTTCATGGTAGGATTAATTGCGATATTGAATAACTTATTTAATCACGAAACGCTCTTTAAATTTGGAAAACCCCTTAGAAGAGGGGTTAAAGTTAAATTTCAGCGTGGCTCCATATCTAATATCAATAAGTGTGTGAATATGTACATATGTGTAAAGTTTCATGCTTTAGTCACAATTTGAACAATTGCCTTGAAATGTTTACTTAATCTACTCCACTATACAGGCATGTGACGGTGTCAGTGTCGGTGTGCCATGGGCAGAGTACGAACGGGTATTTATACTGTCGGTGTGTCCTGGATTGAGTACACTTTTAATACATGTATACATAAAGCACACCATATATACGGGCATGTGTCGGTGTGCCCTGGGCAGTGTATAAACGAATATATATGTATATGGCACACACATAATTATAGAGTTGGGTTCTGAGATACTTCAGCAAACAGTAACCATACTTGCGCATGTCGGTGTCGGTGTCCTACGTACACATATAGCTATACATATATGTATATTATATATATATATATATATATATATATATATATACAGTATATATATATACATATCCGTGTCGATAATATATATGGAGAAATATATATGATTTCGTGTATTCTTACATGAAGACCTAGCCGAACTTTGACAACACAAATTCCTCGCCTCAGACTCTGCGACTTACGGTTTTCATTTGTGTCCATTGTTCCACTGTGATTTTATCTTATGATAAGTTTACAAATGGTGGATCGAAGCTGAGATGAGAAGATTTAATGATTGAAAATGAAAATGAAAGTGTCAATGACACTGTAGCTAAACATTGAGAGGGGATAATGTCATACATTACAATCAATGGAGCGTTAAGGAATTCAGTAAGTTTAAATGTTTAAAGTATTTAGTGATGCCAGGAGTAAAATCCAAGAAGGCTGCTGGCAGCCATATTTTTTATTGAGTATCATTCAAATTTGATAGCTCCCATCTAGAAGTGATCCAGAACATGCCTGTAATTTTTAAAACAGTTCTCACATACATGTTGGCTACATGGTGTGCCAATGGATTCAAATGTGAAAACAAAGAAGGCTGCTGGTGGCTATGTTTTTTAACGAGTTTCGGAACAAATTGATGGCTCCCATCTAGGACATCTAGTGGTCACACGGATGATCCATATAAAGTATTTAGTGACAATGGGATGAGGGATGTGGCCAAAAATTTAGTCATGCAAAGAGTAGAATCCAAGATGGCCGCTACTTGGTGGGCATGTTGAACTAAATACAGAAAAATTTGAAGGCTCCCAACTAGCGATCATCCATATAAAGTTTGGTTACAATTAGATGAGGGGTGTGGTCTGTTTTGGGTGTGCCAAAGGATTTATTCATGCTGGTGGCCATGTTTTTCATCGAAAATTGTTCAAATTTGTTTTTTTTAAACAGAATTCGGAAAAAATGGTAAGCTACCATCCAGAGGTCACCCTGAAGATCAAAATAAATTTTGTTGATGACTGGATAAAGGGTGTGGCCTGTAGGGTGTGCCAAAGGATTTTGTCATGCAAAAAGTAAAATCCAAGATGGCTGCCCACGGCCATGTTTTTCAATGAAATTCAATAGCTCCCATCCAGAGGTGATGTAAAACATGCCTGTAAATTTTAAAAACATTTTGCCAATAGGTCCAAGGTAGATGATTTTATATAATAATATATAATAATGAATTTGGTATTTCAATGATTTTATTAGACACATGAGTGTTAACTCCCCCCGTCATTTCTTAACATGTTGACCTCATATGTTAACAAATCTGAATCTCAGTCACTAAAGGATCCTCCAAGTATATGAAAGCTAATTAGTCCAACCTCTCTTGAGAAGGTAGTTATTAGGCTTGCCGCGATTTTGGATTTTCAAAATCGATTAATCGGTGGCTATAATCGACGATTAATCGATTTTTCTACCCATGAAATTAAATCTCAAATAGAGATTTAATTTGTAGTAGATAGATGCCAAAAAAGAGACTATTAAGAGGTGCGTCTGGTAAGTGTAAGATGGTAAGCATAACTCCCGCTCGTCGGAAATGAAGGGCATTAGTTCTGAGAATTTGCTCCCATATAAATTCAAATGCCTCTATTAAACAATAAAACAAAATAATTACTCGTAGTTTATGAACTTTATGTAAGCACTATAAGCAGATTCAACAATCATTTTGATTAAAAAAATTGAACGAAAAAAATCGGAAAAATACTCCCAACTCTCGTCGGGCCACGTGCTTCGTGAGACTGTTCGCGAATTTGGGATCGTGCATTAATTGAATTTGAAGTTCGGGATCGTGCCTTAATTCAAAGTCGGGAATCTCTCAAAATCGGAATAGCACGTGACCGCTGAACATCTGCTATCACGCATGCCGCAGAGTATACACATGCGTCGGCACATTAAAAGAAAAACCGCCGTGACGTGAAACCAAGACGGAACTAGATTACTCTGTCGGCCTGACCTCAAAAGACGCCGCAACTGAAAGTTACATTGTCACAAATGTTTGCGTGGGTGGGTTTCTGGGTTAGATTAGAGCTGTAAATACGGTGCAAAATATTGCCTCTTAAGTTGAGATAGGTTCTTTGCAAATACGCTGTATGCCAGCGTTCTTGTGTTGTTGTATAATATGCATTGTTATTTGAACTAAAAAAGTCGATTTTCAAAATGAAAATCGATTAATCGGCACCACTGACGATTGTTCGATTATTCCCAAAATCGCGGCAAGCCTAGTAGTTATGTCCATGGTTCCACCCTATTTAACCTGGTGACCCCATCTGAATAAATTTGAATCCCAGACAACAAAAAACCCTTCATACTAATTATCAGTAAAATAGACCTGATGGGTCCTTTTGAAGGAAGCATATTAAGAGGGAAACTGTCCTTCGCTTGGCCCCTATATGTAAGCTAAATAGTCCAACCTCTCTGAGAAGACATTTTAAGAATTACTATAGAGACATACAGTTATGTCCCTGGTCCCACCCTATTTAACCTGGTGACCCCATCTGAATAAATTTGACATTCAGTTATGTCCCTGGTGAGTAGTGAATATATTTGAATCCCAGACACCAAAGAACCCTTCATACTAAATATCAGTAAAATAGACCTGATGGTCCTTGTGAAGAGAGCATATTAAGAGTGAAACTGTCCTTCGCTTGGCCCCTATTTGACCAGGTGACCCCCATTAAAATAAATCTGAATTGCAGTCAAACAAGAACATTCCATGCTAAATAAGCCAACTAGTTCTTGGCTCTTGCAAACATATTTTAAGAATTACTATGTGGTGAAATAGTTATGTCTGTGGCTCTGCCCTTATTCAACTTTGTGATCACATTTTCACAAATCTGTCACCCAAGGTAATTTCATACCAAATATAAGCAAATAGGCCATTTGATTATTGCATAGAAGACATATCATGAATTACTATGGAGAAAAAGAGTAATGTACTGGCCTTGCACCTACTTGACCTGGTGACCCTGATAAATGTGTTAAATGTCCTGTTGAACGATGTGAACAATACATGAGATAAATTGTTTTTGTAATAGGGAATTAATTACCTCTAGCAGATCTCCAGGGAATGTTTATACAAATGTCAGATTTCACTTGACATGTGTAGGCATACCCTGCATACAGTTAGAGCCAAAGTAAATGGTTCTTATTAATGATTCTGTTCAGAATTTGAGTAAATATTATTTTTGGGACCAGGGAGTTATGTCCCTGGCCCTGCCCACATTTTACCCAGTGACCTCATTTGAACAAATCTGAACACCAGTCACCCAAGGATCCTTCATACCAAATATGAACCCATTTGGCCTGATGGTATTTGAGAAGATGTTTAAAAGAATCACTATGGAGGGAAAGAGTTATGGCCCTGGCTTCGCAATTATTTGACCCAGTGACCTAATTTGAACAAATCTGAATGTGAGTCCCCTAGGGAACATCCACACCAAATATGAACCCATTCAGCCTTATAATTCTGGAAAAGAAGTCGTTCTAAGAATTACTATGGAGGAATAGAGTTATGGCCCTGGTTTCACAACTATTTGACCCAGTGACCTCATTTGAACAAATCTGAATGAGAGTCACCTAGGGAACATCCACACCAAATATGAACCCATTTGGTCTTACGGTTCCAGAGGAGAAGATGTTCAAAGAATTGTTGACGGACGGACGTATGGACGGCTCGACAGACGGACGACGAGTGATGACTATAGCTCCACCGGAGCATTTATTAGAGGCACCTATAAGTATTCGGTATCTGTTCACCTAATTGCATATTCATGACGCTATGATACGCCCATTAGCGCGGTGCGATATTAGTATTTATAGTAAATACATGTTTATGTTTAAATACCGATATATTGCTATTAAATATGAAGTGACAATATGGTGTGTACATATATATTCGTATTGCAATCGTTATTAAAAACTTCAATGTTAAATTTTAATGTTCCTAATATCGTCATAATCGAGATAGTTATGTATCCAGTTATGAGTCCACGTGGTAGACAATTTATCATAGTTCTGTCGGATACATGAGTTGGGATGTGGCCAAACAATGTGTAATATGTATTATTTATGTAGAAACAATGTCCACGTTGCGTTAGCTGAACAATTACCATTGAATGTCATGGAAGTCACTCTGACTGCACACATAAAATACCTAGTGTACAGGAAGAGGAATCACGCACTAAGATGAGATATGATATTTTAACTATTACTATAGAGACATACAGTTATGTACCTGGTCCCACCCTATTTAACCTGGTGACCCCATCTGAATAAATTTGAATCGCAGACACCAAAGAACCCTTCATACTAAATATCAGTAAAATAGACCTGATGGTCCTTGTGAAGGAAGCATATTAAGAGGGAAACTGTCCTTCACTTGGTCCCTATTTGACCAGGTGACCTCATTTTTAAAAATCTGAATTGCAGTCAAACAAGAACATTCCATGCTAAATAAGCCAATTAATTCTTGCAAACATATTTTAAGAATTACTATGGAGTGAAATAGTTATGTCCCTGGCTCTGCCCTTATTTGACTTTGTGATCCCATTTTCACAAATCTGTCACCCAAGGTAATTTCATACCAAATATAAGCAAAATAGGCCATTTGGTTCTTGCATAGAAGACATATCATGAATTACTATGGAGACAAAGAGTAATGTAGATGGCCTTGCACCTACTTGACCTGGTGGACCTGATTGAACAAATCTGAATCCCAATCACCAAAGGAGCCTCAATATTAAATATGAGCTAAATAGAGCTGATGGTTCTTTCAAAGGACACTTTTCAAGTTTGCCAAATATGTTCAAGTGAGGTGGTGGATGTGGGAGTGTTAAATGTCCTGTTGAAAGATTTGAACAATACATATGATAGATTGTTGTTGTAATTGGGAATTAATGACCTCTAGCAGATATCCAGGGAATGTTTGTAAAATTGTCAGATTTCACTTGACATGTGTAGGCATACCCCGCATAGAGTTAGAGCCAAAGTAAATGCTTCCTATTAATGATTTTCTCAAGAATTTGAGTCAATATTATTTTTGGGACCAGGGTGGCAGAAGCAGTAAACTTGAGTGAAGGGCCAGGGGGCACAACCTTCAGAAATGTAATGGCATTAGTTTTTCAATTGACACAGTGACCTGATTTGAACAAATCTGAACCCCAGTCACCCAAGGATCCTTCATACCAAATATGAACCCATATGGCCTGATGGTATTTGAGAAGAAGTCATTTTAAGAATTACTATGGAGGGAAAGAGTTATGGCTCTGGCTTCGCAACTATTTCACCAAGTGAACTCATTTGAACAAATCTGAATGTGAGTCACCTAGGGAACATCCACACCAAATATGAAACCATTCGGTCTTATCGTTCTGACGATGTTTACAAGAATTACTATGGTGGGAAAGAGTT
Source organism: Siphonodentalium dalli (assembly GCA_032622095.1). Lineage (NCBI taxonomy): Eukaryota > Metazoa > Mollusca > Scaphopoda > Gadilida > Siphonodentaliidae > Siphonodentalium > Siphonodentalium dalli. The sequence goes on along the minus strand of CP136063.1, from coordinate 137,543,819 downwards.
ATGGCCCTGGCTTCGCAACTATTTGACCCAGTGACTTCATTTGAACAAATCTGAATGAGAGTCACCTAGGGAACATCCACACCAAATATGAACCCAATCGGTCTTACTATGGAGGGAAAGAGTTATGGCTCTGGCTTCGCAATTATTTCACCAAGTGAACTCATTTGAACAAATCTGAATGTGAGTCACCTAGGGAACATCCACACCAAATATGAAACCATTAGGTCTTATCGTTCTGAAGAAGATGTTTAAAAGAATTCTATGGTGGGAAAGAGTTATGGCCCTGGCTTCGCAACTATTTGACCCAGTGACATCATTTGAACAAATCTGAATGAGAGTCACCTAGGGAACATCCACACCAAATATGAACCCATTCGGTCTTATGGTTCCAGAGGAGAAGATGTTCAATAAATTGTTGACGAACGGATGGACGGACGATGGACGAGGAGTGATGACTATAGCTCCACCGGAGACTTCGTCTCAGGTGAGCTAAAAACATTTGAAGAATTACAATTGATGGACATGTTATTTCCCTGGCTGTACCTTTATTTGACCCAGTGACCCCATTTGAAAAATATGTATCACAGTCACCCAAGGACCCTCCATACGAATTTAAGTTGAATAGGTCTGATGGTTCTTGAGCAGAAGACTATAGATCCACCATAGACTTGGTCTCAGATGAGATAAAAAGCCCCTCCTCTTCCATCCAGTTTCCCATATATATAATTGTGTTAGAACACAGGTATTTATTTCTAATGTCAGAATCACACTTGGCATCATTTTTCTCCATGAATAAAACAAACTTAAGAATGTGGATTGCTAGTTATCATAGCCATTCTGGGCCATTTATATACAAACTGTGACACAGGCATGGCATATGCCCGTTACCAGTAGAAGTATGGGATTATTCCACACAGAGCTGTCACAACAAGCAGATTTAATTTCAATCACAACTGCCATAATGACTTTATAATCACCTTTCTGACTTCTATGCTGCTATTAAGTAAACATTCTGTCTCCTATATCTCTGATAGTTGCAACATGTATGTGCTGTGTACATATGTTCTGGATTTTAAAGTGATTTAAAACCAAATTTGCTGTTGGGACTCCAGGTTTCCCTGGGGATGTTATAATGGCAATAGTTTTTCATATCTTTTAACAAGTTTAAAAAAAAAATATTTTCTTTTTTGTTTAAATTTTTTTTTTTAATTGAGCAATGAGTTCAATCTGAATTTTTTTAGTTATGTCCCTGGCTCTGCCCACATTTGACCCAGTGACCTCATTTGAACAAATCTGAACCCCAGTCACCCAAGGACCCTTCATACCAAATATTAACCCATGTGAAGTTGTTTTAAGAATTACTATGGAGGAAAAGAGTTATGGCCCTGGCTTCGCAACTCTTTGACCCAGTGACCTCATTTAAACAAATTAGAATGTGAGTCACCTAGGGAACATCCACACCAAATATGAACCCATTCGGTCCTATGGATTTAAAGAAGATGTTCAAAGAATTGTTGACGGATGGACGGACGGATGGACGGACGAGGAGTGATGACTATGAGTCTCAGGTGAGCTAAAAAGGAATATACCATGTAGTTCAGTGTGTAACATATCTTTGTCGGGAATATACAATCTTAGTCCAGTGCATTTGGGATTTCGGGGTAAATTTGAGTTTCATTCTGCAAATTTTCACTACTCAAGTAATTGTTTGAAAACAAGGAGGTATTTATATGTGACAATATAATCCATTGACATGTTTTGATACTAAGAACACCAAATCTATTCCCTGACTCGAATAAGGACATTTTTTCCAAAGATATCGTACAATGATAAAGTAAAACAGAATGTGGGCAGCTGTAAAGGGTGACGTGGGCAAAAATTGTGCCCATTGCTGCGGTTTACCCCAACACTGTGGAGTGTCACAAACAATTGTCAATATTTTCCTTCTTAAACGCAGCAAATTTTACGTGTATGTAGGTAAAGTATCTATATCAATGGAACATTGTCCAAATTCATCACCATGCGCTCAATTTGGAGCAGAAAACACACATAATTTAAATATGGAAGCTTATTCTCACATTGCTGCGAGCATTTTGTCACTTTATGGAGCTTTTTTCATCCAACTGTTTACATTTGGTTGAAGCTGGGTTCATCAAACACCTCATGGATCTGGAGTTGTGCCAGAAGAAAAACAATTAACAACAAAATTTCCCTAAAAAAAAACTTACCTGTAGTCTCGTGCCTGCAACAGATTACGCAATATTTGCCCATAGTGCGGTTTATAGGATGACAAGCATGGCTATTACTTTGAATCATTTGTTTATTTTTTATAAATTATTGCATTTTGCCAAGTGTGTGCAAAATGGGCTTTCAAATTAATTTTTCTTCAGAAAGAGCAACATGTGTTACTGAATTCAGTTCTGTAAACATTTTGTGGTTGTAATCCTGAGGATTGGAACCCCAGGTGCATCTGTTAATCAGCTGAGAGCATAATAACTTACACAAGATAAATGTCCTGAGTCCTTCTCAGAATCCAGTCCTAATAACAGCCTCACAAAAGTAATTAGATACCCCTTCACAAAAGTCTAAAATAAAAAGATAATTAAACCAACAAATGGAATAAAGCTTTTTCCAAGTAAATCAGTTTAAAAAAAAATCTAATTGATTTTTGATTTGTACAATTTTGAGGACTGTAGACATGTTCAGTTTATCTGGAGCTTACTTAAAGTGAAAAGGTGCAATTGAAAAATAAGTTAATAAGAGTTGCTAATTTTTTGCAATGTTTCCAAATCATCATACAGATCCAAAATAAAACACTCAGTATTTATAATAGTATACATCTATAGCATGGAAGCATAGCAAAAAAGGTAAACATTCAAACCTGATAAAGCAAACTGTCCAACATGTGAGCACTAAACACTCTTCCTGCGGCGAATGGAAGGCGGAAAATATAACTCAGATTTGACCTCATTTTCTCCTCCAATTTCTAAAAAGTTGAAATAGTATAACATAGTGAAAACATATTAACCATTTTTATAATAAAATGACCAAAACAATAATTTCATTTTTAATAAACAAATAATAAGACCATTTTTGGAAAGAAATTACATAGCAATGCCAAATAAAGAGTGCAAGTCGGGCAGCAAGGTACACCCACTATGGACCCCCCACAGGACTCCTCCAGACCGATTTTTTTATGTACCTGGACACCTCAAGAGTAGAATTCCGGATGTTAACAAGAAATCAACCTGGCCGCATATGACGTAATCCAAGATGGCCCCCATGAGGGTCGGAAAATTTCGCGATTTTACCCTATGTCTATTGATACGACGATTGTGGAAAAACTAATTGAGATATGACATAGCATTTTGTTCCTTATATATTTCTACGTTAACTGATATAAAACTGTAAATCAAAATCCAAGAATTGCTGCCAGGATATGGCTCAGAATTTGGGAAATTCAATTTTTTTCAACAATTTTTTCAGAAAAAACACAAAACCAATCATAATATGTCACAAATATTTGAATATTATGACATTTATAATGACCGCAAGTAACCCTTCAATATCATCTGACAAAAAAATCTGCAATCAACAACTCCTAGGGAAAACAAAATGGCCGCCAGTGCGATCACCCGCAACAGTCGGTACATTTCGCGATATTACCCTATGTCTAGTTATATGAAGATTGTGGTCAAACCATTCGCTGTATTACATTGGGATCAGATTTGGTGCATTCCTCGTACTTTTCTGCATATTTTGGTGTCAATGATGCAAGTAAAGACCCAAAATGGCGGATATGATATGCCTTAATTTAGAGAACATGCCTGTTTTTACGTATTTTTGTTTATAATTATATACATGTAGTCAGGTAGCGTGGTTCACCTTTATATATGGAACCCGAGACTTCGCAGGACTTATTTTTGTATGTACCTGAGACATCTAAATTAGAACTTTGAATGTTAACAAGAAATCGTCTTCACCACACATGACTTAATCCAAAACGGTCACAAGAGGGTGAGCAATTTTCACAAATTACCCCTAAGTCTATAGTTATATGACTATTGGGAAAACGCTATTTGAGATATGAAATTGAGGTAAATTGCGTTTTGTTCCTTATACCATCCCACGTATTGTATTATCTGTGTTCGATTAAGAGTATAAAACCCTATCCAGCCCCACCAACGCGGAGGAATCAGGCACCAGGTCCATTTTTTTTGTGCAAAAATAATGAAAATAAATCATGTCACGAATTTGTGACAATTTGTATGTAAATGTTACAAGTAGCTCCAACCTCAACATTATTCATCATGAACAGACACCCCGAGTAGCCTATGGAAAAAAGACAAGCACTAACTGGTACTTATTAATCCTGTGAAGCAATGGAATCCAAGGAGGAAAGAGCAAAACAAAGACCCGAGACCATTGGCAATCTTGGTTAAGTCCATAAGGCGTCTCTTAATTATTACCATGACCGGTATCGAATAGTATTTTAAGCGAATGTAACTCATGTGCATAATAGAGGATGAAGAAGAAAATGACTGTGTCTGCACTTCGGACAATCGCATCCTCGTACCCTTTATCACGCGCATACATGAGGTATATACAGTACAAACCGGCTGTCAGCTTCCACTTGTGTTGATGCATCTTGTTGGATGCAAATTCCAAGCCATCACTGGAAGTAAATTACATTGCTTTTCCTTCTACAGTAAGAACTGCACTCTTGCTAACCAGGTGGGAAGCAGTGGCATCGCTGCCCCAAACAATCTGCATCAGCTGGAATAGCTGTTATTTGTCATTGGTGTCTTGGAGGAACGATTTAAACTTGGGTCTCAACTAATTATTCGGTCGCCATTAATACCACGATGAGAACGCTCCTTGTGCCTTGACAGATGATGGGTCATACATATCAGTGGAAAATATAAAATTTGGCTTCCTGCTCTGTTGAGAAAGAATTTTCAAGGTAATTTCCTGGAAAGTGCTTGGGATCTCAACCAAGGCGTGCAAGTGAGCATTGCCATCTTCGATGTATAATGTTTTGTTTGGATCAGGCAAATCCACGTCACTGATGTTATCGGTCAGGAAGCCAACAAGTGTGCCTTTGTTAGCTTTCGCCATGTAACCGTCTGATGGTGTGGTACAGGTGCTATAATTCCATAAGTTCATCGATGCTTAATGGTTCTGCAAGCAGTTGCGATTTCACGAGCTAGTGATTGAAAGCTCTGATTTTGAAGATGTTGATCCCGATGATATCAGGATTAATAAAAGGTCGGTAGACCTCATGTCCGCCTCTAAGCGTCGGCTTGATACGACCGTTGTTTGCGCATAAAAACCTGTCTTTAGCGGTAGTAAACCTACATACAAAATTTAATTTCACTCAGTACACATTTACTAAAGTTATGATCCGGAAACCTCAAATTGGCAAAAATTCTAAGTAAAAAAGGGACATAACTCTGGTGTTTTGCTGGGAGAAATACACATACCAACTTTGGTTCAGATCAAATAATCCAAAATGGAGTTATCGGTCGGAAACCAAAAATGTTAACAGACGGTAAAATTCTAAGTCGAAAAAGGGGCATAACTCTGGTGAAAATTGGCAGACGGAACCAGAATTCAAACTTGACCTGTCTTTTCTGCTAGTAAACCCACATACCAATTTAATTTAATTTGGTTCACTCTAACTAAAGTTATCATCCGGAAACCTCGGACGCACGCACGCAAGCACGCACAGACGTGCTGATTATAATACGAACCCGTTGGGTCGGCGGACAATAAGTACGAGTTGGTGACCATCTTGTTTTCCATAGGCTACTCATGGCGTCTGTTTATGATGAATAACGTTGAGGTTGGAGCCACTTGTAGTAATGTTTACATACAAATTGTCACAAATTCGTGTAATGATTTATTTTCATTATTTTTGAAAAAAAAAATGGCCCTGGTGTCTGATTCCTCCGCATTGGTGGGGCTGGATAGGAGGGTTTTATACCCTTTGAACTGAACACAGATAATATAATACGTAGAATGGTATAAGGAACAAAACGCAATTTACCTCAATTTAATATCTCAAATATTTTTTTTTCTATCGTCAGATAACTATAGACTTAGGGGTAATTTGCGAAAATTGCTCACCCTCTTGTAGCCATTTTGGATTAAGTCATGTGCCGCCAAGACGATTTCTTGTTAACATTCAAAGTTCTACTCTAGATATGTCCAGGCACATACAAAATAAGTACTGAGAAGTCTCGGGTTCCATATCAGGTGAACCACGCTACCTTACTATTATAACTATAAACAAAACTACGTAAAAAACAGGTATGTTCTCTAAATCAAGGCATATCATAGCAGCCATTTTGGGTCTTTACTGGCATCATTGACACAAAAATACGCAAAAAAGTACGAGGAATGCACCACGTGTGATTCCAATGTAATACAGCTAATGGTTTACCCACAATCTTCATATAACTAGACATAGGGTAATATCGAGAAATGTATCGACTGTTGCTGGGTGATCGCACTGGTGGCCATTTTGTTTTCTCCCTGAGATGTCGATTGCAGATCTTTTTGTCAGATGATATTGAAGGATTACTTGCGGTAATACAAACGTCATAAAGTTCAAATATTTGTGACATATTATTTTGATTGGTTTTGTGTTTTTTCTGAAAAAATTGTTGAAAAAAATCGAATTTTTCAAATTCTGAGCCATATTCTGGTGGCCATCTTGGATTTTGATTTACAAATTTTATATCAGTTAAAGTAGAAATATATAAGGAACAAAATGCAATTTATTGCAATGTCATATCTCAATTAGTTTTTCCACAAAATCGCGAAATTTTCCGACCCTCAGGGGCACCATCTTGGATTACATCGACATATATGCGGCCAGGTTGATTTCATCCCATTTTTGGAGGGATCTGAGAGCTCAGTGTCACTGTGAAAGTATCTTATTAGAGAATATATATTTTCTATTGAAAATGTTATATTCCCCATAAAGATACGTTACACGCAACTACATGTATATGGTAGATTCAACTCATAGGAGGTGGCAGCGGGGAATGACAGATTGTATTTTGTTTATTAAAGAGTGATATATAACTTGCTAGGCAGCTATAAGTGAACCCAAACCCAAACTGAAACTTTACATGTTTGTCCCCCATGGATCAGTGATCATGAAAAGATTGAGAGACATTGTCCCGCGGCAACTCATTGGTAACGGTTGCTAGGCAAATACCCGGAATTACTGAAAAATGCAAATATAGATTTAGCGGTGTAATTCAATGCCAGTTATCGCGATTTCGATGTAAGTAATACCCTAATGTAAAATCTGAGATATACCCAACCAGAAGAGTGAACTAGATGTCTTATTTAAGGGTAGCAACGGTTGCTAAGCAAATACCGAAAATGATCAAATGACACCATTGCACTAACAATTAAGTGGTGTATTTGCCTTAATTTAGACTGTCTAGTCGCATGGTGTTAATTGGTGGCACAAAGGGGGGTATGTGCTGAAACTGTGCAGTAATATTATGCATGCAGGGACCACTGGTCATATAATCGGGAGATATGCCACCTAATCTCTCCTTAGCAATGATTACTAGGAAACTACTCAGAATTGGCAGGAAAATGCAATTATAGCTTATATATGCGCAGTATATAGCGCCACATTTCGCTTAAAATTCATGTTTTTTTGTGAATTATAGCCCATGCAATGGGCAAATGTTCCTACCTGATACTAGTGTGCAACCATCGCATATACACACCCTTGCCACCACTGATGTGTATGGAACCATTTAATGTGTCCAGGCACATACAAAATAAGTACTGAGAAGTCTGTATGTGCCTGGACACTGTAGCTCAACTTGGAAAGGGAATCATTTAATGTATTACACTCAATGGAGCGATTAGGAATGCAGAAAGTAATACTAGATTATCAACATGAAGAGATATAAAAATAAAAGTAAAATCCAAGATGGTTGCTGGTGGCTATGTTTTCCAATAAAATTCAAAAACATATGATAGCTTCCATCTAGTAAGATCAATATCAAAATTAATATGAAGTCTGGAGATGATCGGATGAGGGAACTGGACTGTAGGGTGTGCCAAAGGATTTAGTCATGCAAAGAGTAAAATCCAAGATGGCTGCTGGCGGCCAGGATTTTTGGCTGAATGACCCCAAAATGACTCGTTCTCATCTACATGTCATTGTTAACATCCATGACAAATTTCATGATGTTCAGACGAACAGTACGACCTATAGCCCGTGCTAATGGATTGAATTTTGAAATCCAAGATGGCCACTGGCAGCCATGTTTTTTGTCCGAATAACCCCAAAATGATTCGTTCCCATCTACATGTCATTGTTAACATCCATGTCAAATTTTATGATGATCCTTCCAAAGGTACGACCTGTAGCCCATGCCAAAGGATTTAGTCATGCAAAGAGTAAAATCCAAGATGATTGCTGGCGGCCATGTTTTTTGGCCGAATGACCCCTAAAATTACTCGTTCCCATCTACATGTCAATATTAACATCCATGACAAATTTCATGATGATCAGACTAAAGGTACAACCTGTAGTCCGTGCTAAAGGATTTAGTCATACAAAGAGTAAAATCAAAGATGGCTGCTGGTGGCCATGTTTTTTGGCCGAATGACCCCAAAATGACTCGTTCCCATCTACATGTCATCGTTAAAATCCATGTCAAATTTTATGATGATCCTTCCAAAGGTACAACCTGTAGCCCGTGCCAAAGGATTTAGTCATGCAAAGAGTAAAATCCAAGATGGTTGCCGGCGGCCATGTTTTTTGGCCGAATGACCCCTAAAATTACTCGTTCCCATCTACATGTCAATATTAACATCCATGACAAATTTCATGATGATCAGACGAAAGTACGACCTATAGCCCATGCTAATGGATTGAATTTTGAAATCAAAGATGGCCACTGGCAGCCATGTTTTTTGTCTGAATGACCCCAAAATGACTCGTTCCCATCTACATTCCAATTTCAACAGCCATGACAAATGTCATGATGATCAGTCTAAAGGTAGGACCTGTAGCCCGTGCCAAAGGATTTAGTTATACAAAGAGTAAAATCCAAGATGGCTGCTGGCGGCCATGTTTTTTGGCCGAATGACCCCAAAATTACTCGTTCCCATCTACATGTCAATATTAACATCCATGAAAAATTTCATGATTAGACGACCTGTACGACCTGTAGCCAGGGCTAATGGATTTTGAAATCCAAGATGGCCGCTGGCAGCCATGTTTTTTTTCCGAATGACCCCAAAATAAATAATTCCGGTCTAAATGTTGATGTCAACAGCTATGCCAAATTTCATAATGATCCGACCAAAGGTACGACCTGTAGCCTGTATTGTTGACGAATCACGCACACAAGGACGACGGACGACAAAGCCATGGCAATAGCTCAAACTTTACAAAGTAAAGTTGAGCTAAATATATATTAGTGGGCATGTCGTGTGTAAATATGCTAAAATGCTAAAAAAAAAACATTTATTTGTCATTGTGCTGCTCTGCGCATGCGCAAGTAAATTAACTTGATATGCGATATTTAGTCATGCAAAGAGTAAAATTAAAGATGGCTGCTGGCAGCCATGTTTTTATCGAATTTTGGAAATAATCGATGGCTCCAATCAAGATGTCACCCCGAAGACCCAAATGAAGTTTTGTGGTGATCAGATGAGCGATGTGGTCTGTAGGCTGAGCCAAAGGATTTAGTCATGCAAAAACTAAAAGAATTTTTTTTTTTTATAGCTCCCATCTAGAGGTCATCCTAAACATGCCTGTAAATTTTCTAAACATTTCTCTAATAAATGCAGGCTGCAGAGTGTGCCGATGGATTCAAATTTGAATCCAAAATGGCTGCTGGAGGCCATGTTTTTAAAAAAATTTCAGAAAAAATTGATGGCTCCTATCTAGAGGTGACCCTAAAGATCCATATAAAGTTTGATGATGATCGGATGAGGGATGCGGCCTGTAGGGTGAGCCAAATGAAATGACGCATGCACACATGCATGGACGACCGATGCCAACGCATGGCAATAGCTCTAACTTTACAAAGTAAAGTTGAGTTAAAAAGGATAGGAAATTCAAAACGTATAGACCTTAATATGGGTGTGAGATACAGAAGAGCTCAATTACCAAATGCATTATCAAAGAAATTCCATATACAATAAATATAAAACCATATACAGAATAGGATAATAGCCAAGTAAGAAAGAGAGATAAGATATATAGGGAATGATTGGATGAAAGACTATGAATTCAGGTAAGTAAAATATGGGAATTCTGTTTGAAATACAATGAAATAAACACTAAAATATTGCACGTTATAAGACACGTTAGATTAAAATATATAGGCGACGATTTTGTGAATGTTGTATAAACTTTTGCCAATAATGTTTATCACTTGAGTCTAACGCGTGTCTCATAACATCTGACAAGTATAAAGTTCACTTATGTCAAATATCAGCCACAAGAATTATGCACACTGTAACATCAAACCAGTTAAAAATCATGCCATAACCACACATTGGCGGGTCCATAGCATGAACTACTCGAATAAATCAACTCAATGTTCAATTTCAATATAAAAGTTAGAGGAATACAATCATGTTCAACAGTAGCAGAAAATTGTAATTAAAAAACTTGGTCATGCGATCATATGAACGATCTAGCACAAATGCGATTGCCATTTCTGGTTTGACATAATTACTATTACGTCGCCATGTCAGCGTGATACAATGATATATTTCTGAGTGGGTGAGATGGACGAATGAGTTGGATGGGTGCGCTGATGAATTCGTGAGTGAATGGTGTGTCGATGGTTCGCTGGGTTGTTTGGGTGGATGGTTTGACACATAGATTAATGGATGAATGATGTGGTGGATACAAATACATCAATATTTTTATGATTGCATGCACAAATGGATAAATCTAGGGGTTATTTTGTGCATATCTAAAAAATTTCAAAAAGAGAAAGTGCAAGAATGAATGGTATCAGAGAAAGAACGTAAGAGCGCAGAGAGAAACCGCACTCGACAGTGGAAGCAGAAATATCAACTTGAAGATGACAATGTGGATCGAGATGTGGCTGGACCAGAATATCTGTTCTAAGTCAAATGGAAGTCAATTTGTAATACTTCTCATCACACAAAGGAAAAGTAACATGCTATTCTGTACCAAAATAATTTAAATTTTATAGGGTATCATAGATCTCCCCTTTTGTGAATAGAAAGGAATATACCATATAGTTCAGTGTGTAACGTATCTTTGTGGAGAATAAAATTAAGCTTCTTTTTTATATTTACTTCTTGGGTTTCAGTTAATGAAATATTTATGAAACATCTTTGTTAGAAATATTTTTAATTCCATATTCGCTGTGTATATCCGACACCGGAAATTATGCAGGAAAATTTAATTTTGTTTACACAATATGCCAATATCTTTTACCAAATATTCATGATTGTTAAAAACCAGGACACATCAGGAAGATAAAATCCCTCTGAATAATAGTAGAGTAAACTGTACTTCTAAAATATACTATCCATAAATTTTGGATATAAAGTACGTCATCAGAAATCACGATTATTAGGTGAAATTCCATGGATAGTCTGCAACTTAGTCTGGGTGTTGCAATCTATGGAATCACATGACACTCGATCTTTATAGATCTTTTTGGTTTTCACGCTAAAAGGAAAGCCGAATAAATAAGCTATCATTTAGTGTTCAAATAAATCACCGGGATCAATTAGAACCTGATAAAATAATTTTTCGAAAATTAGGCGGACAAAGTAATTTGTAATTTTTTTTTATTTACCTGCTGCGCTCTCATCGGCCACGTGGAACAATCCGTGGTTAAAGTAAATGGTGTACCAAATTTTATAGCGGCTATAAATAGACAAATGAATTATATGGCAAGGGGGATAATTCACTGAATAGTTGTCACATCCGCTTTAGTTTAGAGATCTGAAGCAAAGCACGTTTTCGCGAACGGAACGCTTTTTTACGAAGCAAAAGCTATAATAACAACATATTTCACTTGTTTATTTTGTGGTAGGTGAAGCTAAACATTGAATATATACGTATATTCGGAGTACCATGACCTTGTTCCCATTGTCTCCGACACAACTTATAAATTCTTGTCATTGCCATCAGTTTTACTAGTTACCTGAGGCTGAGTACCTGGTCAAAACAGCTGATCGATACAGGTGTTAGATTTAATTTTATTGTGATAGCATTCATATACATGTAATGCAGTGCAGTGTTACAGAAAATAGTATAACTTTATTGTCCCCCAAAATTTTCAACATTCAATTAAGTGAGCTTGAGTTTCATTCATATAACTTAGCTGCAGCATGCTGTGTGTGTCATTCTGCAGGCTGCATTTCAGATATATATACATTCTTAGCAAAATGATGCAATTATCTTTTGATTTTTCATGTTGTCCGACACTTGCCCCTCATGGCACATTCATTATGACAATTAATTCCATCAATTTCATCATATTTCAGCAGAACATAACCTTAAGTAAGGCATGGATACAATTAGTGATGCGGACCGGACCGCTTTGGACCGGTCCAGTCCGCGGTCCACGGGTGGACCGCAGTCCGGTCCGGACCGGGTGTAACTGGACCAGACCGGACCGCTTTTTGCCGCCGGTCCGGTACTCTCCGGTCCGGTCCACTATTTTACTTCAGTTATAATAAACTAGCTGTCGCGAATATTATTGCGTATTTGTCGTCATATCAATTAGCAACGATGTATTGATGCATTCAAGTGGTTAATATCTATTAAACGTTGATGCCATGAAAACAATGTATAGATGTACTTTGTACATGTCACTTTCCTTATAATGTATTAGTATTATAACGCTGGCCAACACTATGTAGCACCCTATCAATGCGACAAACATGCAACTGAATGAGTTTTTATGGAACTATTTGTCATAAACAGTGTAACATGGCATCAACTAATCAATTTGGATGGATATCGAATCGAGTATTTTATTGTTTTTCACAGTTATAATTATCGAAGAAACATGCAAACCACATTACATAGTACATACACAAGACAGTCACATTAATCCAATAGTAGTTGTACTTAGATATATAACTGTAATTGTCAGGACTATACAATCAGCCATCACAATCTCCAAGACTCCAATATTAATGTAGTAGTCATATTAGTACACATTTGTATAATTGTCATCAGTATAGTTATTTCTTTAAATTTCAATTTAATGAAAAGAAGTTATGATACGAATCATGCATACGATCAGTTGAGTGCCATGTTAGATTGGTTATAACACATTCTGGCCCTAGGTCCAATACATTTAATTAGTGCATGTTCGCATTACATGTACTAGAAATACTATTATCGTGCATCGCTCACAGTATATCCCACCAGAGACAGACAATGATGCCTACAATCGGCAAACAATGTAAGTTTTAACATACCGGTATATGAACTCATTGCGATGCACTGAACTCAGTAACCTTATAGTTTGTACTATACAGAGTAAAAACTTTGAGAAAACAGAGCATTCATTAACATATAGCCTATTATAGGTGGACCGGACCGTTTTGGACCGGTCCAGGCATGTGTACCGGACCGGAATGACCTGGACCGCCTTGGCAGTGGACCGGACCACCTGGTCCGCATCACTAGATACAATATTACCCAACTGAGTGAATCCTGGTGTGTTTTATGTCATGTGTTCGACTTTGTAGCATTTCTTGACTCGGAAATATGAATTTCTCATGTCTTAAAACTGAATTTTTTTCAAAGTCAAATTTTCTCACTTAAGACCAATTCTAAGTTGTGAAACTCAATCAAATGGTTATGTTTATGTTCTAAATTACTACAATACCCGAAATATTTCAACAAAATCTCAAATACGAAAAAGTTTGTTATGTTGCTACATTCAAATTGAATTCTGTCTGACGCAAAATATGCTTATCATCTTCCATTTTCTATTAGTTGAAGTTTTTAATTTAATTCAATGAGTCATTAACCTAATTAAGTGTGAATATTATGCTCATAAAAGGCATCAAATTGGAGTCAATTGGCAACAAACATCGAAAAATGTGAATAACATCGCTAAATTAACGGACTATACATCGAAAATAGGGAACATTAAACGAGTATAAAACGAAGTCTTTTAGGCTTACAGTCCATGTTTGAGCTTATATACTTTTAATGACTCAATTTGATATGTGAATGGGTGTTGGTTAATACAATTTCAATGAGTTTGTACATATATGACAAGTTATTGTTTCATTCTAGAAGATCAAATTCAATATTCTGTCGTTTAATGTGAGTGATGGGTAAGTCACTAAAATGTGTAACACTGGTATGGATTCAAACATTGGGCTTTTGTTGGAACTGTTGGTTGGTGGGGATATTTTTAGCAGGTTGAATATTGTTCACATACAGGGGAACTCATGCTTTAATACAGTATGCTATTATCGGATAACCACTGCAAGGGAGTGAACTCTAAATATTCACTTACCGGTATATCATACCACACCAGTATCAAATACATGTATAACAGCCTTAAATTCCTGACTCATAATAATATTTATCACAGTTGTTCTAAGATCAGTTGCTTTTTGTAATACTCAGACTCCTTGCAGCCAATGTCCTGTCAAAACATTGATATAACTAGTCACCTTTTTGATCGAGCTGGATTTAGTTCTTTCCCGCAAAATACATGGACAGGCTTCACATACAATGTGAGAAAAGTTTCTAAGGATCTATATATAGTTTAAAATAAAAATCCCCTAAATGTACCTGGAATTATTTGGCTTCGTAATTGGAAACAAACAATTTTTTTAGTAGCCTATAATGCAGTGTGATTGACAAATGACAAGTCCCAGATCTATGGGAGGCCAAATTCACATTTATTAATAATTGCGCTGAAGCGCAATCCAATTGCGCTGAAGCGCAATCCAGCTTGATTCATATCAATTGCGCTGAAGCGTAATTCAATTGCGCTGAATCGCAATTATTGTTACAAGCTTACACCCCTGAATAGATAGGTTATTCCATTATCATCAATTCATATGGGATACCCACCAATTGCGAAGCGCAATTCAAAATGAATTGCGTTTGAATTGCGCTTCAGCGCAATTCAAAATTAATTGCACTTCAGCGCAATTAATTTTTCACATACTACCTAAGCAATTCAATTCACATACTTCAGCGCAATTATTATTATTAAAGTTGGGTTGAATAGGTGCAGGGAGAAAATTAACTGGTATCGCATCGCAATTTGCTACCCAAATTTGAATAATAGCTATGCAATTTGGTATGAATTTTATATGATTTCAGAACAATGCTATCTAATTATGTCATTATGAGGTTATTTGAAAATCAAAATTTCAAAAGTAATTTGCTCCCTGAACAGGTGGGTTATTCCATTATCATAAATTCATATGCGATACCAACCAATTGCGCTTCAGACTGCTTCCTTGCCTCTTATCATGAGTATTATGAGTTAAAGGTACTCAATCCGATAAATCTCCTCTCAATTACTATTTCAATGGCTTCGGGGGTCAAAAATATTTGATTCGAGTCGAGGAAGTCACCCCATCAAAGCTCAGATTTGTTAGATATCGATTTTAGAAATCTATTATTTTTCATTATCGGGAATAATATCTGGCCCAGGACTCAGTCAAAATTGCGTTAAAATTACCACTTGATTTTAGAGTTATCCATCCTTGTCTGTTTGAATAGATTTGGAGTACACATCCAGAGCAGATTACGGCAGTTATTAGTACTCATCTCGAGAACATAACAAATTTCAAAAATCAATATCTAATAACTCTGAGCTTTGTTTGATGGGTTCCTCGACTCGAATCAAATATTTTTTACCCCCAAAGCCAAAGAAATAGTAATATAGGACCCTCTGATCGGATTGTTGTTGTTGGAATCTGTTGAGATGGGGACCCTCTTTACGGATTGAGTACCTTTAACTAAAGACAGTAAACAATCATGAGAGCACCCCTACCTTTTACATTAAGGGCTGAGAGGATAATATCAAATGATTTATGGACTGAGTTATTTTTATTCGTTTAAAACCACATCTCAGAAAATTCTTTAGAAGTCTTAAGTCACATACAGAAGGAATAAAGGCAAGGAGACTAAGTTTGCCATATATGAAAAATTCATTGTGCTTCAGCGCAATTAATTATGAATTGCGCTTCAGCTCAATTATTAACAAATGTGAATTTGGCCTCCCATACAGATCATTGTATAAATTTGCAAGCGAGCCATAACTTAACTGTACTGGAAGTGGGTCACACATTGACATTTTTCCATTTGATTTTGAGATTTTATTCACGTTATTTTTTTAATTTTATTCAATAAATAATTAAAAACATAAAGGTATGAATGATATTTGACATTGAATTTTCCTGTGATTCCATAAATAATAAAGGACCATCGACTGTTGGTTATTTGTAAATTGTAAAGAATTCAGAGACCGTAAGCCACATGTCACATCATTGTGAAAATTTGACAGGCACCATTCTGAAATGACCAGCTTCACACAGCAGTACTGGTTAGTAACTGCATGCCAACAACTGTTTTATAAATATAAAATAAATTGTGCTGCGAACTATGTGAATTATGTCTTGGTGTCATTGTAAATGTCATCATTGTAACATCCGCATTATAGATTTAGCTTGATAAAAGGGGCAATCAGTGTTCATTTTAAAATTATAAATTGCCTGCGTAAAGAGAGAAAGTGAAAATGCAAAACATATTTATTTGTGATAAAACCTCACTTTCAAGTTTATTTACCAGCACCCCCCCCCCCCCCCTGATAATTTCGGAGAACTATTGTAATCAGCGGCATCAGATTGTTTGTACGTCCGTTCGTAAAGCCGTCCGATTCCTTGTCAGGCTGCTAACTCCAGTTCAAATTATCAGATCGAAACGACACCTCGTATGAGAAATGACAAGTACATTTAATATTCAGGTCAATTTCAATTATGGTTCCAGTCCGATGATTTTTTTTTCTCTGATTTATGGCCCTTTTTTAAACTTGTAAATTGCTATTTCATATTTTTTCTGGATAATAATTCCGTTGAGTAATATCCGATCGGAACGAAACTTGGTATGAGTAATAAACATTACATTATTGAGGTTGAGTTCCAATATCATTCCGATCAGATGATTTTTATTAGAGCTATAGTACTTTTCAGACCTATAAATTGCCATTTCCGTGTTGTCCGGAAAATTCCAGTTAATATCCACTATAATCCCAACTAAACTTGACATCAGGAATATCCATTACTTTGTTCAAGTCAAGTTTGAATGTGGTTCAGATCTGCTTATTTTTTATGGAGCTTTCTCCCTTTTTTGACTAAAAATATCAACGGATTCCACTTAGAATCTGCCGATTATTATTCCATAATCTACAAATCTACACACATTGTGTTTTTCTGAGCTTGTGTCTCATGTGGTTGTTGTTGTAGCACACTCGGTGATAGGGTTCCATGATGTATTTATGTATGTATCTTCAGGTTATACATGTATTTAGTTTTAAATCAGCGTATATCACATGTTGTTTAGTTGTCCACTTGAACAGACTCTACAATGGGTGGGATCTCAAGTTATGACATTTTGGACAGAATGAATACCTCGTTCACAATTTGAGCCATTTATACATGCACACAGTACGTGTAATCGGCACTTTGAACGGACATCACAGAGTGGATATGGTGTTATCTGATTACTGACCTGAATTGCAAATAGGAAGGCCATTATAACCCTTGTGCATGAATGATGTGGTAAGGCCATTGCTAGTGAAATTACTCGCTATGCATGTTTTTTCATGCCCCATGCAGTTTCAACGAATATTAAAACAAATGTTGATGACCCCACCCCCTCCCAATACCACAGCGCTCCATATAGAGAGCATTTTGGACTATACTATAACCGTAATGGTCGCTGCAATCCATATGGTGAAATGAGTCACAATGGCAAAATTATGTCACTTGTCCTTGCAGGATAACCCATGCAAATTCAAGAACCAACCCATTAATCTACATGTATGTCCAATTTAAACAACTGACGTTTGTTCATGATGCAGCTGGCCTTGCCATTTGTAACTGCAACAGAGTCACATTGATGAACACTCCCTTGAATCAACCAAGGGGATCCATATTCCCATATCTGCAGGAATGATAAGAACAATTTATAGAATAAAATATTTATATAGATGAATATTTATGTATAGATGAATATCTTTTATGCTCACAAGTTTATGATCATTACTAACTTTATTTGAAAAGGAAAACAACAATATTTTTCATTACTTGAGAAAATATGAACCAAGAAATTGTATTGATGTATATATAGCATCTATAATATGAAGGCAAACATTATATTTGCATTGAAATGTTAATTGAGAGGAGCTAAATATGTAATCTGTGCAGTCGAGCAATTATCACCCTCCTTATTTGAATTTTATAGGAGTTCTGGGGAGCTAAAGGGCTTTATAATAAGTTGCAAAAATAATCTCCTAAAAACCCATTTCATTGAAGCGAACTTATTTCGTTTGTTGACCTTTATCGAAGAAGAAAAACACAGCATATGTCGATT
Source organism: Siphonodentalium dalli (assembly GCA_032622095.1). Classification (NCBI taxonomy): domain Eukaryota; kingdom Metazoa; phylum Mollusca; class Scaphopoda; order Gadilida; family Siphonodentaliidae; genus Siphonodentalium; species Siphonodentalium dalli. The sequence goes on along the minus strand of CP136063.1, from coordinate 137,525,185 downwards.
TCTGGGCTACAAAGTTGTTTCTTTCTGGAAGGCGACAGCGCCAATTTTCATGACAGTAAATATATTGTGATGTGTAAACTGGCATCTAACGTTTAAGTATGATTGTGTGCGGATGCGCTGACAATTGCCATACAAATTACCAACCTGTTCTTCGTTGGTACAATCTCTTCAGGAACACATTATGACTTAAGAAAATTCAAGAGCGTGTATTAATAAGAGGCGTTTTAGCTCTCATTATTTATATTTTCCCATGCAGGAATGCACTATCATTGAACAGTACTCCGTGTGCATTGAATCGTTCCACTCATCGTCGATAATCCACCAAGGCCATTGTATAGAGAACTTATTCAGTGAGAGACATTTTCAAAATTATTATGCATTATAAATGAAATTGATAAAATTCTAACAGTGGTATATTATCAAGAGGACAAAATTCCTGCATAATTTCCAGTGTCGGATATACACAGTGGTAAAAATCAATCACCACGAAAGATAGAAACAAATATAATAGTCATGACAAAAGCTACAATGAAATGAACAAGTTGAGCCAAAATCTAGAGCTCTGTGGTGTGCTCCATCATCATGTTTAATAATGCAATATGACTGAATCTTAAAATGAACATAAGAAGTGTTATTCAATTAATAGAAAACACTAGGTTTCACTAATTAGTTGATAACTACCAGTGATTCCAGTTTGTTAGACAATCATCATGTTCTTGATCAGTTTCTTTTTATTGAGTAAGAATAAATAAATGTACAGTAAAAAGCACATCTGAATGTTATTTACACATTTTGTAAACGATGTACCTTTTCTAGGTGAGATATTCTTTGCGAATGTAAGTTGTGTGCTTGGAATCGCATGAATCTCATATTAGATGTCTGGCTAAGTTCTGTCATGATGTTGGCATTAGGGAATAATCTGCAAAATTAAATATTACACATAAGTAAAAACAAATTTACAATATACACAAGAATTAAGTAGAAACATTTGCAAGAAGCTGCATCAAGGGTGCTGAAAATATTCAACCCAAACAAAATTAGTAATTGTACCAGCTGATTCTCCATAACTTTCAATTATTTCTTCATCTGGGATCCAAATTGAGGAAGCTTATGCACTCCTTAACTTCAAATGCTTTTATTGAAATCCATATACCTCCAGCAGACAAGTTTATTTAGATTCTGAGAATCAAATATAAGCACTTTTAAAGCCCTTTTTGAGGACCGTTTAAACATTTTCAAGAACTATTTCAATATTAATAACCAATAAATATATTGTTCAACATGAAACTATTCTTAACTTTCTACTCAAAACTTATATGTATCCATTATGCCATACAATACACAATCATTTCCTTTTACAGACTATTTCCATGCATCTCCTCAAATATGATGAAAACAATATTTTCCTAAATAAGTAAAATATGTAGAAGTATCTTGCCCACTAAACTATACAGGGGTATGATATAACTATAATCCTTTCCTAGTACAAGGGTTAAAGACATATTATGCACTTCTTCGGATGCATGGAGTTGATAAGTTTGTACCCAGGCGCTATGCCAACCTGGGGAATGTAGCATTCTAATAACATCGTGGAAAATTTCAAAAAATCGACCATACCACTCCATAGAAAACATAGATCCATTTTCCAAATATGAATGAAATTGCTTGATGTTTGTTCAAGTTATCACGCTAAACGGACCTAAAATTGCTAAAAATATATTAACTAATTCCACATTCAATGCACAACTTTCATAACAAAGACAACATTCATTACTTATGTTAAAATTGAACATTAAAATAACAAAATTCATTACTTATGTTCATATTGAACATTAAAATAACATGGCAAATTAATATACCATATTAGCACCCATTTCCAAAGATGGTTGAGCATTCGAGTCTCGACTACACCCAATTACATGCACTTCCACAACAAAATCAACACTCGTTACTTATATTCACACTCAACATGAACTGACAAATTAATTTAGTGACCATTTCCAACAATGCTTTTGTAGAGTGCATTGAAGTCTCATTTACAATAGCATAGAAAGATTGGGTTTGCGTGCGACATCACATGATGTCATTTTGACAAACGTCATAAGAAATAGTGTCTACTTGTGTGCTTTCTCAGTTCAAACCGATCTTTGCGGTGAAAGTGACGTCACATTACAATCCGCCCGAAGTTACATCTCGGCAGTAGGTGTAGCAAGTGTAACCCACCGTATTAACACTTGATCATTCTATGCACTGCCCATTCAAATTTCATTACCCATTGTAGCCCAGCGTAATGAATCATGGTGGGGAATCACCTGGTTTCTAGTTGATGAGTATCACACATTCAAAATGGCCGAGGCGATCGCAAATGCGACTAGAAATGAGGAAAAACTAGAGGTGTGACTGTCCCAATGGGACTATGGATACCCCCCTGTTTTTAAAATACTAAGATGTTTCACATGTCAGTAAACATTTTAATAGTTAAAATAATAAAATAACAGTTCCCATTGCAGGTGTACAACCATAACCCTAATCTTAAACCTATTGACCGAAAAATGTAGGAATAAAAGCTTGGACAAAATTATGCATGTTGCGAAAATATTTCTAAGTCGAAAAAGGGAATAACTCCACACAAAAAATGTCGGACAGATGTCATAATCGCAGGTGCACAGGTTCCCATGGTACTAAATATCAGTGCCAAGATTAAAAAACATTGACTGAAAAATGTAGGAATAAAAGCTCGGACAAAATTATGCATGTTGCAAAAAAAATTCTAAGTCGAAAAAGGGGGATAACTCCACCAAAAAAGTTCCGACAGAAGTCATAATATCAGGTGCACAGGTTCCCATGGTGATTGATGTCTGTGCCATGTTTCAAGGAAATTTATCAAAAAACGACTGAGAAAAACTCCGGACAAATTTGTGTCCACGGACGGCTCGACGACGGACGGTACAACAAGCTGACTCCAGTATACCCCCCCCCCTAACTTCGTTGCGGGGGGTATAACTAGGACATATATATATTACATAGTATTTTGGGAGCTACAAGCATATGCTATACTATTTTTCAAACAAGCTGATACCTCATTTGTGTCCAAACTCAAAGTTGTTTGTTATAACATTCTGACCAAAGTTATCAGTTGAAAGATTCTCCTAGATGTATGGACTGGTGTATTACATGAACCTCTGACTGGAAGCTTTGGTCAGAATGTTATAGACGAGAGACCGATCGGCAGATGTTTTAACTCATCCCTTGGTGACACATGTAGTAAATTACTATGATTAGATCATCGGAATCATAATTTAGAGTTTTGATGTTGAATTATGGAGTATACTGTTATGCACTATTATAGACAAATGTAAATAATAAAATAAATTATTAGAATTTATGGGTCAAATAGGGAGACTCGCATAAGAGAATGCACTGACACAGGATCTGTAATGCTGCACTAGCGTAGCTCCAGTCATGAAAGGGTTAAACCATGTCAATGGATACCAAGTTCCCCAAAGGAAGCAACAAATTTAAGGAAGGATTGATCAGCATGACACCGCTGATAATTCTTCCTGGATGTTAAAAACAAGAATGATATAAACCTCATTTATATATAGACGAAAATGTTCAAGAGCCTTCTTAAAGAGCGGAAGTTATAATGGTGTTAGATTTTCAAATTTTGTTAGCAATGAGTTCAATCTAAATTAAAGTAAAAAAAAAATTGTATTTAATATTTAATTTTTTTTTTAATTGAGCAAGGAATTCAATATAAAAATATTTGTTTTTATTTTTGTTTTTTTAAGATTGAATTTCTTTTTATGAAAAAGGGCCATAACTCTGCTAAAAAAAATCGGATCAAACCCATATTCTAACTCGATCTGTATTTTGGCCTCATATACAAAATTTGATTCTGTTTGAGTTATCACACCATGCGTAAAGCGTCTATTGACAGTCAGATGGACGGACGAATGAACGAACGAACAAGTGGTCAATCCGGACGTTGACACTATGTGTACCATACTATGGTATGGGTACACATAAAAACTACTGAGCATTTCCAAACAAATAAGGTATCAACTTGTTTTAAAAATAAACTAGCATATGCTCGTAACAGTCAAAATGCTATGTTTTATGTGTCAGTTTATCATATATTATGTTTTTTGCATTAGCACATTTTGAGTGTGTGGTACTCAACAACATCGAAAGCAGGGGATTCCCCACCGGCTGAATGGAGCACCCACCATTGCTCAGACCACATGTTTAAGTACATCCCAAAACCTGGATCAGCACACCGTGGATCTATTCCTCGAAATGTGGTGCTCTACCAATTGTTTGAGCAATTTTTATCGTGACATTCCGGTGCTTTACTGGGGATTTATTATTTTCGCCGCACAAAAGTGAAGAAAAATTACAGATTATGTAAGTATATCGCAGGTTTCTTTTAACCAATGGATTATTTATATTGATGTTCACATTGATATGTGAGAAAATGTAAGAAATCCCATAGGAATGCCCGTAAATCGACATTTTATAATTATATTCCGATACTTTACAGAGTGCTCAGTGCTCTCCCAATAGTCAAGTGCTCTCCCCAGGATCATGTATTGTGCTATAACAAGCAAAAAAGCGAATAAATACTAAATATTATGCGTTTGTTAGCGGTAATAAACTTAATGTTATTTTGCGTCGCATATATGTCCATAAAGGCATACTTTGTTCGTTTAATCACGTATTTCAGGGGTAGCAAACGCAATGGGGAGTATATGAATGAACTATGTAATCTATAATTATTTCAATGTGTTCTATTGGATATAACTGATATTAACAAACGCTCAATTCTTGTTCAGGAAATGATGGTCGAACGTATTTTTATTGTGTAACTGTAATTGTGGCCAATCGGAATGTGACATAGTTGGTTGGTTTATGGCAATTAATAGGTCATTATCCTTGTTATATCCCCAACAGAAACTGTTGCACCAGTGTTCACAAAAATCATGTTTCATGTTAAGTAGCATCGCCATTTCTGAAGAATAAAAACATGAAACTGTAAAAATTATAACGTGAAGGTGTGTATTCATGCATGGGTGAAGTAATTAACTCGTCCGCGGACGGACATCAGACCATGAATCCCTATTCTAGCAGATAAGATAAGTTTAATTGGCAAAAACATCCTTATAAGGACAGTATGCATACATAATAACATATAATTGTACATTGTGTATTGAACAGTATAATAAACGATATTAATATAAGGTCAAGCTGAATGTGCAATGTATCATCTATTCGGTATTTGTTCATTGATTTATGATACGATGCTCATCAAGTGCGGAGAATAATCTTCGGATCATATGACAAATTGAAGTGCATGTATTTGACACATTGTTGGATAAGATTTTGACAAGCTGTTCAGTTTGGGTCATGCTTTCAAAGTCTGAGAACTGTGTCTTCATAAGGTTTGTGAGCTCGAGACGTTGTGTTCTGATATCCGTCCGTGGACGAGCTATTTAGTTCGCCCCATTTATAACTTGCATTATTCTTTGACAAATTGTCCCTGCAATGTCAGCAGGAAAATACATTATATGGTGTTCTTATAGCATCCATAATACACGCGTATATTTATATGTAGGCATAACTAACATCTAATTATTTACTGAATAACGGGTATTCATATGTCATTGTTTTGTCTCCCAAAGTGCTGATATATATATATATATATATTGTGTATAATATAGTATGTAATATATTATATATAGTTTATTAAGTTGACTATTTTGTATTGTCAAAATAAGCGTATTGTCAAAATAATTGACGTTATATTAACTACAGAACGGGTGAGCTACTTCATTTGTATCCCGGCATGGCTTGTATTATAATTTCTGCACAAATAATCACCAATGTGGCTTTATACGAAGTCGTTTTAGTAGGATTTCAGCACCGGAATAACGATTATTCAACTCACAAAGCACCGGAATGACTCAGTAAACCACCGGAATACACATGTAGACCTATTTTATGGTCGTTTTCTTCGATTTGGTATGTTATTAATGATATTTTCATGTTGCATTGACTTCAGGAATGTATTGAGGAACAGGCATTCCAAGTTACAATATACAGTATTCAGTATTAAGTCGGTAATACGCCGTTGAAGTGACGAATTTCCCAAAAAACGCCAAATATCGAGTAATATATTTATATTACTGGGCAGTATGCCAATATAGTGGCCTAATATTACAACATATATTACTCACCTTCTTTGCCACGTCCATCCCGTATACATTCGTCCAATATTTGCGTTTAAAACATAACTAAAATGCGTGTTTATTACCCACGCATGTCATCTCTGTCGCACAATGAGCAAAATGTGATTGAACCCTGGAATATTTGCTCGCATTTGCACCACATTTCGAGGAATAGATCCTCCCCAGTGGATCAGCAACTGGATCAATATCAGACTGGTTATGAATTTCTTGGATATTCGGTCAACTTTTGGCAAAACTTTACAGAACAAGAGCAGTGTTTCTATAATTTGAAACTCTGATAGAAACATGCTTAATATGACCTTTCAGAATCAGAATCATGGTATCAGAATCATGGTAGTTTTTACTGTTTTGTACAATAAGTGCAAAACATGTTCATGACCAAATGTGTAACAGTGTTAAATTGAGTTCTAACAAGGGGTACGCATCTAAGATGCTTTTGTCAAGTTTTTTGGCAGTCGAACCAAACTTCTACCAATAAGGTGCACAACCCCCGGGAAAAAATGTTGGACGGTGGTATATTATTGCAATAGACCTATATACTAAATATCAATTGAATCCGTTAATATTTCATTGAGTTATCGCACTAACGGTGATAAAATTGTGATTAAAATAGACAAACTAAGACCCATAACTCCGGAAAACAAATTCGGACAAACCAGGTTTTCGAACTCGTCCAAGATATTGTTGCAATAGACTTATATACCAAATATTGTTGAAATCGGTTAATATTTCATTGAGTTATCGCGCTAACGGTGATAAAATTGCTAAAAATAGACAAACTAAGACCCATAACTCCGCGAAAAAAATTCGGACAAACCTGATTTTCGAAGTCGTCCGAGATATTATTGCAGGAGACTCATATACCAAATATTGTTGAAATCGGTTAATATTTCATCGAGTTATCGTGCTAACGGTGATAAAATTGCTAAAAATGGACAAACTAAGACCCATAACTCCGCGAAAAAAATTTGGACAAACCTGGTTTTCGAACTCGTCCGAGATATTGTTGCAGGAGACTCATATGCCAAATATTGTTGAAATCGGTTAATATTTCATCGAGTTATCGCGCTAACGGTGATAAAATTCCTAAAAATAGACAAACTAAGATCCATAACTCCGGAAAACAAATTCGGATAAACCTGGTTTTCGAACTCGTCCGAGATATTGTTGCAAGAGTCTCATATACCAAATATTGTTGAAATTGGTTAATATTTGCGTGAGTTATCGCGCTAACGGTGAAAAACTTAACTAAAAACCATCTAAGATGGATAACTCTTGTAAAAAAGTCCGGACGTGACCCATTTTCTACAGGTAGTAAATAGTCATTGGGAGCAACTGCCATACCAATTTTTTTTTAAATCCATTCTCAAATGTCAAAGTTATAAGGCATTCTTTTGGTCCGCCCGCCCGCCAACCTTCCCTCGTCAAACCATAAGTCGAGTTTTTGAAAAACTCGACTAAAAACAGTACGAGTTGGTGTTTCAGTCATATGATGACTAATGACACTGGCTCGCTGAGATTAAACTGGTTCAATAGCCATGACGACTCACCTGAACATAGTTTGTACAGCTACGATTGTCTCTGCATCCGTCAAAGTTCCTTCACAGTCGTCCTTATTTTCATCTCTGTTCGCCACAACTACATGGCTAGCATTATTTATTCCAGCCTTCAGCAAGTCATCAACTCTGTTATAATCAATAGTAATATATAGAGGATACCTATAGTTTCTGACTGAATAATAAATATACATCTCATAAGTTAACTACACTTATATACTTACACACCTGATGATAGATCAAGTGATCTCGGACCACAACAGCTTGGGATATCAGTGTCTGCAATTAATCTGTTATCTATATTTTGAGAACTCCGTATATATATATGTGTGTGTGTGTGTGCGTGTGTGTGTAGTTCATGGAATCCAAAAAACGCGTGTAAATATTGAGCTCAAATTTCGTATGTAAGTGTAAAATCCCACCGACACGGCCGTGGTCGCGTTTTGGAGAAGCTCAGAGCACCCTTTATCCACTCCCAAATCACAGCAAAGGCACGGCGGGGGTTAATCGCGTTGATAGTTAAAGAGCGTTCCTATCCACAGTGTCGTTGATAAAGAGCGTATGTGCGTAAATGTGATTCTTACGTCTGGGCATGTGCGTCATTATACAGACATGAGCGTGCTGTGTGATTCTTACGTACATATGGCTTCGTTGGAACGCGGATCGGGTCAGTTTTTCCGCCCTAGGTGATCTTCACCTTGAAACGGGTACCCACAAATGATATATATGTGGGTGTCCTTTATAGACTGGAACCGATTGAGCTCAAACTTGCTCTTCGGGGTTAATCGCGTTGATAGTTAAAGAGCGTTCCTATCCGCAGTGTAGTTGATAAAGAGCGTATGTGCGTAAATGTGATTCTTACGTCTGGGTCTGGGCATGTGCGTCATTATACAGACATGAGCGTGCTGTGTGATTCTTTCGTACTTATGGCTTCGTAGGAACGCGGATCGGGTCAGTTTTTCCGCCCTAGGTGATCTTCACCTTGAAACGGGTACCCACAAATGATATATATGTGGGTGTCCTTTATAGACTGGAACCGATTGAGCTCAAACTTGCTACCTACCGGATGTGTCATGGACGGGTTAAATTGTGACCCCGACCTGACCTTGACCTTGAAAATGATCAATTCAAGGTCAAATCAGGTAAAATATTGAAAAACCAAAAATTAATTGGTGACTGGGAAATTCCAGGGAATGCCGATTGAGCTCAAACTTGCTACCTACGGGAAGTGTCATATATATGAGTATGTCCTTTATAGACTCGAACCGATTGAGCTCAAACTTGCTAAATATTGACTGGGAAATTCCAGGGAATGCCGATTGAGCTCAAACTTGCTACCTACGGGAAGTGTCATATATATGTGTGTGTCCTTTATAGACTCGAACCGATTGAGCTCAAACTTGCTAAATACGGGAAGTGTCATGGACGGGTTCATTGAAAAACAAAAAAAAAATCGGGTAAAATTGAAAAACAAAATTAAAAAGGCACAATTAACTCATTGAAAAACCAAAACATCGCGTAAAATTTAAACACAAAAAAAAAAAAATTAACTCATTGAAAAACAAATGAAAGTGTCAATGACACTGTAGCTCAATTTAGGTAGGGGAATAATTTAATGGTCGACAGTAAATGGAGGAATAGGAAAAGTGCTAATTGAAATGTCTAAGTAAGACTAGATGTACATGTCAATATCAACATTTATAACAGGTTTCATATTGATCGGATCAGGGATGTGGTGATTATGGTGTGCCAAAGGATTTATTGATGCAAAGAGTAAATTCTAAAATGGCCACCGGCAGCCATGTTTTTTTCCGAATTACCCCAAAATGACTTGTTCCCATCTACAGCCTTTACAAATCTCATAATGATCTGATCAAAGGTATGACCTGTAGCCTGTGCCAATGGATTTAGTCATGCAAAGAGTAAAATCCAAAATGGCTGCTGGCGGCCATGTTTTTCGGCTGAACGACCCCAAAATGACTCGTTTCCCATCTACATGTCATTGTTAACATACATGACAAATTTCATTAAGTTCTGATCAAAACTACGACCTGTAGCCAGCGCCAAAGGATTTAGTCATGCAAAGAGTAAAATCCAAGATGGCTGCCAGTGGCCATGTTTTTTTGCCGTATGACCCCAAAATGACTCGTTCCCATATACATGTCAATATCAATATTCATGACAAATTTCATAAAGGTCAGACCAAAGGTACGACCTGTAACCCGCGCCAAAGGATTTAGTCATGCAAAGAGTAAAATCCAAGATGGTTGCTGGCGGCCATGTTTTTTGGCCGAACGACCCCAAAATCACTCGTTCCCATCTACATGTCAATGTTAACATTCATGACAAATTTCATGAAGTTCTGACCAAAGTTACAACCTGTAGCCCGCGCCAAAGAATTTAGTCATGCAAAGAGTAAAATCCAAGATGGCTGCTGGCGGCCATGTTTTTTGGCTGAACGACCCCAAAATCACTCGTTCCCATCTACATGTCAATATTAACATCCATGACAAATTTCATAATGATCAGACGAACAGTACGACCTGTGGCCCGCGCCAATGGATTGAATTTTGAAATCCAAGATGGCCACCAGCGGCCATGTTTTTTGGCCGAATGACCCCAAAATGACTCGTTCCCATCTACATGTCAATGTCAACATTCATGCAAAATTTCATAAAGATCAGACCAAAGGTACGACCTGTAGCCCGCGCCAAAGGAAATTGTTGACAGACACACAGACACACGCACACACGGACGACGGACGCCAAGCCATGGCAATAGCTCAAACTTACAAAAGTAAGTTGAGCTAAAAATTAAATTAATTAAAAAAATTAATTAAAACTTAAAAATTGTCATGTTTCTAACCATTGCCGCCAGTGGCGGGCTAACATGCTAGTCTACTATATAATTTGAGACTTCCGTATATATATATATGTGTGTGTGTGTATATGTGTACTTCATAGAATCCAAAACGCGTGTACAGATTGAGCTCAAACTTCCTATGTAAGTGTAAAATCCCACTGACACGACCGTGGTCGCGTTTTGGAGAAGCTCAGAGCACCGTTTCTCCAATCCCAAATCACCGCAATCGGCACTTCGGGGTTAAGACATCAACGATCTTTATATTGACCTTATACGGAGGCGTTAACAATCAACGCTCTTTATTGCAATGGACATGGCTAAACGACTGACCCCATGCGTCCGAAATACGGATGCGGATTCCAATGGACGTGGCTAAACGACTGACCCCATGCATCCGAAATACGGATGCGGACGAAATGCAATTATCTCGACTAAAAAGGCAGAATTGATCTAAGAGCTCGAAATATTATGCAGAGGGATTTCACGACGGGATTAATTGACTGTCCGCTCTGAAGTTTAGGATGGGTACCATGAATTAACTCATTGAAAAACAAAGAATGCGTTATCTCGGAAACGGGTGGAGCTATCGACTTGAAATTTGGTATGTGAATGTATCTTGCCCCGGGTACGAATTTTATCGGGTCGCCGAGCCCGTGCGACGCAAGCTTCGCGCATGCGCAGACCAGATCTTGCAAACAGGTGGAGCTATCGACTTGAAATTTGGTTAAATTAAAAACATGTCATGTTTCTGAATCAAAGCCATGGGACGAATGCCGCCAGTGGCGGGCTAACCTGCTAGTCTACTATATATTTTGAGAACTACGTATATATAGGTATGTGTGTGTATATATATGTGGGTACTTTATATAATCGAAAACGACTGGTCGGATCGAGCTCAAACTTCGTATATAAGGGTAAAAACCCACGGGGATCGTCCATGTCGCATTTTGGACAAGCTCTGAGCACTCATTCTCCACTCCCAATCATCAAAATCACCGCAAGCGGCACTTCAGGGGTTAAGGCATCAACGATCTTTATATTGACCATATTTGGAGTCGTTAACCGACTAACGCTCTTTATTGCCATCGACGTTGCTAAACGGTTAACCATGCGTACGAAACTACAGATGCGAAATGCATTTATCTTGATTAAAAAGGCAGAATTAACGTGTTGTGTGATTCTTATGTCTGTCGTTCCTAGGAACGGGGGAAATTTTAATCATACCTCTTTTAGGGACGGGTACTGCGTGTTGTGTGAAAACAAAAAATCCGTGTTGTGTGATTCTTATGTCTGTCGTTCCTAGGAACGGGGGAAATTTTCATCGGGTCAGTTTTTCCGCCCGATGTACCTTAAATCATACCTCTTTTAGGGACGGGTACTGCGTGTTGTGTGATTCTTATGTCTGCTTCACCTTAATCTGGTAAAATAAGGTCTAATCAGGTAAAATATTGAAATGCACATTTAATTCATGTTATAAAAAAAAAATTAATATTAACTCATTGAAGAAAAACAAAATTTAATTTAAAAATTAATAAAAAATTAATTAAAAAAATTAAAAATTGTCATGTTTCTGACGGACGCCGCCAGTGGCGGGCTAACCTGCTAGTCTATATATATATTTTGAGACTTCCGTATATATATATGTATGTGGGTACTTCATAGAATCGAAAACGGCTGTGCGGATTGAGCTCAATCTTCCTATCTAAGGGTAAAATCCCACGGACACCGTCGTCGCGTTTTGGAGAAGCTCTGAGCACCCGTTCTCCACTCTCGGTCACAAAAAATGGCACCGTGGGGGTTAACACACCAACGCTCCTTATATCTTCCATATTGGGAGATTTAACCGGTTAACGCTCTTTATAGTCATCGCTATCGATTCACGACCAATCCAAGAGGCGTAACTCTACATTTTTTATATCTGTATGACGGGAACTACATAGCCGTGAATGCCAACAACAATGACTCTTTTAGGGACAGGTACCATTAGTTAATATAGCCGTGAATGCCAACAACAACGAAATAATGCCAACAACAACGACTCTTTTAGGGACGGGCACCATTAGTTAATATAGCCGTGAATGCCAACAACAACGACATATGCTATTTTCTCTTTACCGCAATGGCCAAATGCATTTATCTTGATTAAAAAAGGCAGAAAAATGCGTGTTGTCTGATTGTTATGTCTGTCGTTCCTAGGAACGGGGGACATTTTCATCGGACTCTTTTAGGGACGGGTACTGCGTGCTGTCTGATTCTTATGTCTTCTTCACCTTAATCGGGTAAAATAAGGTCTAATCGGGTAAAATATTGAAAAACCAAAAATTAAATTAAAAAATTAATCAAAAAAATTAATTCAAAAATCCAGTAAATTAAAAATGCACAATTAACTCATGTTATAAACAAAAAATTAATATTAACTCATTGAACAAAAAAATTTAAATTAAAAAATTAAATTAAAAAATTAATTACAAAATTAATTAAAATATTAAAAATTGTCATGTTTCTGACAAACACCATATCTTCCATATTGGGAGATGTAACCGGTTAACGCTCTTTATAGTCATCGACGTATTGATCTAAGAGGCGTAACTCTACATTTTTTATTAGTTTTCGCAATGTGATTCTTACGTCTGGGTCTCGGAGTGTGTGTCATTATACAGACAGCGTCATTATACAGACATGAGCGTGTTGTGTGATTCTTACGTACTCAGGGCTTCCTAGGAACGCGGATCAGGTCAGTTTTTCCACCCTAGGTGATTTTCACCTTGAAACGGGTACCCACAAATTATATATATGTGTGCATGTGTCCTTTATAGAGTCGAACCGATTGTGCTCACACTTGCTACCTACGGGAAGTGTCATGGACGGGTTAAATTGTGACCCCGACCTGACCTTGACCTTGAAAATGATCAATTCAAGGTCAAATCGGGTAAAATATTGAAAAACCAAAAATTAATTCAGAAATATAAAACAAAAATTAAATTAAAAAATTAAAATAATTGTCATGTTTCTGACGAACGCCGCCAGTGGCGAGCTAACCTGCTAGTCTACTATATATTTTGAGACTTCCGTATATATATATGTGTGTGTGTATATATGTATGTGGGTACTTCATGGAATCGAAAACGGTTGGACAGATTGAGCTCAATAAGTGTAAAATCCCACGGACACCGCCGTGATCGCGTTTTGGAGAAGCTCAGAGCACCGTTTCTCCCTTCCCAATCATCAAAATCACTGCAATTGGAACCTCGGGGTTAATAGCGTTGATATATAAAGAGCGTTCGTTTTCCGCAGTGTCTATATAAAGAGCGTCGTTTTCGCTATCTACTTATCTGTATGACGGGAGTCTGATTGTAGCCTGTCGCTCGAAATATCTGTATGACGGGAGTCTGATTGTAGCCTGTCGCTCGAAATATTATGCAGAGAGATTTCACGACGGGAAGCGTTTGTTTTCAATTCAATGCAATGTTATCGCTCGAAATATTATGCAGAGAGATTTCACGACATTAGGACGGGTACGGCAGACTCAAAATATTATGCAGAGAGATTTCACGACGGGAAGCGTTTGTTTTAAATTCAATGCAATGTTATCGTAGAGAGATTTCACGACGGGAAGCGTTTGTTTTCAATTCAATGCAATGTTATCGCTCGAAATATTATGCAGAGAGAGTTCACGACATTAGGACGGGTACGGGCAGGTTAAAAAAAAAGAATGCGTTGTCTGTCGTTCCTAGGAAGGGAGATTTCATCGGGTAAACGCCAGAAACAAAAAAATTAATTAAAAAAATGTAATGTTTCTGACCAACCATGCCAGTGGCGGGCTAAACTGCTAGTCTACTATATATTTTGAGACTTCCGTATATATATGTGTGTGCGTGTCGAAAACGGCTGGTCGGATCGAGCTCAAATTTTGTATAAGTGTAAAAACCCACACGAATCGTCGACGTCGCGTTTTGGACAAGCTCTGAGTACTCATTCTCCACTCCCAATCATCAAAATCACCGCAAGCGGCACTTCGGGGGTTAAGGCATCAACGATCTTTATATTGATCATATATGGAGTTGTTAACCGACTAACGCTCTTTATTGCCATTGACGTTGCTAAACGGTTAACCGTGCATACGAAACTACGGATGCAAAGCGCGAAATGCATTTATCTCGATTAAAAAGGCAGAATTAACGTGTTGTGTGATTCTTACGTCTGTCGTTCCTAGGAACGGGGAAAATTTTCAATCATACCTCTTTTAGGGACTGGTACTGCGTGTTGTGTGAAAAAAAAAATCCGTGTTGTGTGATTCTAATGTCTGTCGTTCCTAGGAACGGGGGGAAATTTTCATCGGGTCAGTTTTTGTGGCCCGATGTACCTTAAATCATACCTCTTTTTAGGGACGGGTAATGCGTGTTGTGTGATTCTTATGTCTTCTTCACATTAATCGGGTAAAATAAGGTCTAATCGGGTAAAATATTGAAAAACCAAAAATTTAATTAAAAAATTAATTCAAAAATACAGTAAATTAAAAATGCACATTTAACTCATGTTATATAAAAAAAAATTAATATTAACTCATTGAAAAAAAAAAAAAAAAAAAAAAAATTAATTAAAAATTAATTAAAAAAATTAAAAATTGTCATGTTTCTGATGAACGCCGCCAGTGGCGGGCTAACCTGCTAGTCTACTATATAATTTGAGACTTCCGTATATATGTGTGTATATATGTGGGTACTTCATAGAATCGAAAACGCATGGACAGATTGAGCTCAAATTTCGTATATAAGTGTAAAAACCTACGGGGATCGTCGACGTCGCATTTTGGACAAGCTCTGAGCACCGATTCTCCACTCCCAATCATAAAAATCACCGCAAACGCCACTTCGGGGGTTAACGCATTAACGATCTTTATATTGACCATATACAGAGTTGTTAACGACGAACGCTCTTTATTGCAATCCACGTGGCTAAACGACTAGCCCCATACGTCCGAAATACGGATGCGGGACGACATGCAATTATCTCGATTAAAAAGGCAGAATTGATCTAAGAAGCGTTTGTTTACAATTCAACGCAACCTTATCGCTCGAAATATTATGCAGAGAGATTTCACGACGGGATTAATTGACTGTCCGCTCTTTTCGGGGACTACGGGGAAGTTTAGGACGGGTACCATGAATTAACTCATTGAAAAACAAAGAATGCGTTGTCTGTCGTTCCTAGGAAGGGGGGATTTCATCGGGTCAATTAGAATAAAAATTAAATAAATAGGTCAATTAGAATAAAAATTAAATAAATATTAAAAAATTAAAAAAAACATAAATTAAATTTAAAAAACATTAAATTAATATTAAAACAAAAAAAACAAAAAAAAATATTAAAAATTAAAAAAAAATATAAATAAAAACAAAATAATTTTAAAAATGTCATGTTTCTGACCAACCACGCCAGTGGCGGGCTAACCTGCTAGTCTACTATATAATTTGAGACTTCCGTATATATATATGTGTGTATATATGTGGGTACTTCATAGAATCGAAAACGCGTGGACAGATTAAGCTCAAATTTTTTCGTATATAAGTGTAAAAACCCACGGGGATCGTCGACGTCGCATTTTGGACAAGCTCTGAGCACTGATTCTCCACTCCCAATCATCAAAATTGCAGCAAACGCCACTTCGGGGGTTAAGGCATCAACGATCTTTATATTGACCATATACAGAGTTGTTAACAACGAACGCTCTTTATTGCAATCGACATAGCTAAACGACTACCCCATGCGTAAAATACGGATGCGGGACGAAATGCATTTATCTCGATTAAAAAGGCAGAATTGATCTAACTCTACATTCTGGTTCACGACGGGATTAAATGACTGTCCGCTCTTTGCGGGGGTATCATAATTTCTCTTGATTAAAAAGTCTGTTGTTCCTAGGAACGGGGAAGTTTAGGACAGGTACCATGAATTAACTCATTGGAAAACAAAGAATGTGTTGTCTGTCGTTCCTAGGAAGGGGGGATTTCAATTTTTCCGCCAGAAAAAGGCACAATTAACTCATTGAAAAACAAAGAATTAAATTAAAAAACATTAAATTAATATTAAAAAAAAAAAAAAATTAAAAAAAAAAAAAATGTCATGTTTCTGACCAACCACGCCAGTGGCGGGCTAACCTGCTAGTCTACTATATATTTTGAGACTTCCGTATATAAATATATGTGTGTGTGTACTTTATAGAATCGAAAACGGCTGCACCGATCGAGACCAAACTTCCCATCTAAGGATAAAAATCCACGGGAATAGTCATCGCGCCATTTTGGAGAAGCTCTGAGCACTCATTCTCCACTCCCAATCATCAAAATCACCGTCCTCGGCACTGCGGGGGTTAAGGCAGTCACGCTCTTTATATTGACCAAATTTGGCGTTGTTAACCGAGTAACGCTGTTTATTGCCATCGGCGTTGCTAAACGCTCAACTATGGGTACGAAACTACAGATGCAAAACGCAACGGAACGGCGGAATGCATTTATCTTGATTAAAAAGGCAGAATTAACTCATTGGAAAACAACAAATGCATGTCATGTGATTCTTTTGTCTGTCGTTCCTAGGAACAGGGGAGATTTTCATCGAATCATACCTCTTTTAGGGACGGGTACCATAATTTCTCTTGATTAAAAAGGCAGAATTAACTCATTGAAAAACAAAAAATGCGTGTTGTGTGATTCTTATGTCTGTCGTTCTTAGGAAGGGGGAGAATTTCATCGGGTCAGTTTTTCCGCCCTAGGGACGGGTACCATCATTTCTGTCGTTCCTAGGAAGGGGGGAAAAATGTCATGTTTCTGACCAACCACGCCAGTGGCGGGCTAACATGCTAGTCTACTATATATTTTGAGAACTCCGTATATGTGTATATTTGTCCTCTATAGACTCGAAAACGGCTAGACTGATTCGGCTCAAACTTCCCATCTAAGGGTAAAAACCCACGGGAATGGTCGTCGCAGCGTTTTGGAGAAGCTCCGAGCACCCATTCTCCACTCTCAGTCACAATAAACGGCACAGTGGGGTTAATCGCATTGATAGTTAAAGAGCGTTCGTATCCGCAGTGTCGTTGATAAAGAGCATCTATATACACGACGAGTATAAATACGGCTCCATTGACCGTCTCGAGGCGAAATTTCGTACTTAGGGCTTCCCAGGAACGGGGGAGATTTTCATCTGGTCAGTTTTTCTGCCCGAGGTGATCTTCACCTTGAATCGGGTACCCACAAATGATATATATGTGTGTGTCCTTTATAGACTCGAACCGATTGAGCTCAAACTTGCTACCTACGGGAAGTGTCGTGGACGGGTTAAATTGTGACCCCGACCTGAGCTTGACCTTGAAAATGATCAATTCAAGGTCAAATCGGGTAAAATTGAAATACAAAAAATTAAATTAAATGAAAGTGTCAATGACACTGTAGCTCAACTTGGAAAGGGAATAATTTAATGTATTAGTCAATGGAGCGATTAGGAATGTGGAAAGTTGAATGTCTAATACTAGTTTATAGACATGAAGAGAAAAGTAAAATCCAAGATGGCTGCTGGTGGCCATGTTTTCGGCCGAATGACCCCAAAATGAGTCGTTCCCATCTACATGTCATCGTTAACATCCATGACAAATTTTATGATGATCAGACTAAAGGTACGACCTGTAGCCCGTGCTAAAGAATTTAGTCATACAAAGAGTAAAATCCAAGATGGCTGCTGGCGGCCATGTTTTTTGGCCGAATGACCCCAAAATTACTCGTTCCCATCTACATGTCAATATTAACATCCACGACAAATTTCATGATGATCAGACGAACAGTACGACATGTGACCGTGCTAATGGATTAAATTTTGAAATCCAAGATGGCTGCTGCGGCCATGTTTTTTGTCCGAATGACTCCAAAATGACTCGTTCCCATCTACATTCCAATTTCAACAGCCATGAAAATTTTTATGATGATCAGACTAAAGGTACGACCTGTAGCTCGTGCTAAAGGATTTAGTCATACAAAGAGTAAAATCAAAGATGGCTGCTGGCGGCCATGTTTTTTGGCCGAATGACCCCAAAATGACTCGTTCCCATCTACATGTCATTATTAACATTCATGACAAATTTTATGATGATCAGACTAAAGGTACGAGCTGTAGCCCGTGCTAAAGAATTTAGTCATACAAAGAGTAAAATCCAAGATGGCTGCTGGCGGCCATGTTTTTGGCCGAATGACCCCAAAATTACTCGTTCCCATCTACATGCCAATATTAACATCCATGACAAATTTCATGATGATCAGACGAACAGTACGACCTGTGGCCTGTGCTAATGGATTGAATTTTGAAATCCAAGATGGCCACTAGCGGCCATTGTTTTTTGTCCGAATGACCCCAAAATGACTCGTTCCCATCTACATTCCAATTTCAACAGCCATGACAAATTTTATGATGATCGGACTAAAGGTACGACCTGTAGCCCGTGCTAAAGGATTTAGTCATACAAAGAGTAAAATCAAAGATGCCTGCTGGCGGCCATGTTTTTTGACCGAATGACCCCAAAATGACTCGTTCCCATCTACATGTCAATATTAACATCCATGACAAATTTGATGATGATCAGACTAAAGGTACGACCTGTAGCCCGTGCTAAAGAATTTAGTCATACAAAGAGTAAAATCCAAGATGGCTGCTGGCGGCCATGTTTTTGGCCGAATGACCCCAAAATTACTCGTTCTCATCTACATGCCAATATTAACATCCATGACAAATTTGATGATGATCAGACGAACAGTACGACCTGTGGCCTGTGCTAATGGATTGAATTTTGAAATCCAAGATGGCCACTAGCGGCCATTGTTTTTTGTCCGAATGACCCCAAAATGACTCGTTCCCATCTACATTCCAATTTCAACAGCCATGACAAATTTTATGATGATCGGACTAAAGGTACGACCTGTAGCCCGTGCTAAAGGATTTAGTCATACAAAGAGTAAAATCAAAGAAGCCTGCTGGCGGCCATGTTTTTTGACCGAATGACCCCAAAATGACTCGTTCCCATCTACATGTAGCCCGTGCTAAAGAATTTAGTCATACAAAGAGTAAAATCCAAGATGGCTGCTGGCCGCCATGTTTTTTGGCCGAATGACCCCAAAATTACTCGTTCCCATCTACATGTCAATATTAACATCCATGACAAATTTCATGATGATCAGAAGAACAGTACGACCTGTGGCCCGTGCTAATGGATTGAATTTTGAAATCCAAGATGGCCACTGGCGGCCATTGTTTTTTGTCCGAATGACCCCAAAATGACTCGTTCCCATCTACATTCCAATTTCAACAGCCATGACAAATTTTATGATGATCGGACTAAAGGTACGACCTGTAGCCCGTGCTAAAGGATTTAGTCATACAAAGAGTAAAATCAAAGATGCCTGCTGGCGGCCATGTTTTTTGATTGAACGACCCCAAAATGACTCGTTCCCATCTACATGTTATTATCAACATTCTTGACAAATTTTATGATGATCAGACTAAAGGTACGACCTGTAGCCCGTGCTAAAGGATTTAGTCATACAAAGAGTAAAATCCAAGATGGCTGCTGGCGGCCATGTTTTTGGGCCAAATGACCCCAAAATTACTCGTTCCCATCTACATGTCAATATTAACATCCATGACATAATTGATGATGATCAGACTAAAGGTACGACCTGTAGCCCGTGCTAAAGAATTTAGTCATACAAAGAGTAAAATCCAAGATGGCTGCTGGCCGCCATGTTTTTTGGCCGAATGACCCCAAAATTACTCGTTCTCATCTACATGTCAATATTATCATCCACGACAAATTTCATGATGATCAGACGAACAGTACGACCTGTGGCCCGTGCTAATGGATTAAATTTTGAAATCAAAGATGGCCACTGGCGGCCATGTTTTTTGTCCGAATGACCCCAAAATGACTCGTTCCCATCTACATTCCAATTTCAACAGCCATGACAAATTTTATGATGATCGGACTAAAGGTACGACCTGTAGCCCGTGCTAAAGGATTTAGTCATACAAAGAGTGAAATCAAAGATGCCTGCTGGCGGCCATGTTTTTTGGCCGAATGACCCCAAAATGACTCGTTCCCATCTACATGTCATTATTAACATTCTTGACAAATTTTATGATGATGAGACTAAAAGTACGACCTGTAGCCCGTGCTAAAGAATTTAATCATACAAAGAGTAAAATCCAAGATGGCTGCTGGCGGCCATGTTTTTTGGCCAAATGACCCCAAAATTACTCGTTCCCATCTACATGTCAATATTAACATCCATGACAAATTTCATGACGATCAGACAAACAGTACGCCCTGTAGCCCGTGCTAATGGATTGAATTTTGAAATGCAAGATGGCCACTGGCGGCCATGTTTTTTTACCGAATGACCCCAAAATTAATCATTCTGGTCTAAATGTTGATGTCAACAGCTATGACAAATTTCATAATGATCCGACCAAAGGTACGACCTGTAGACTGCATTGTTGACGCCTTACGTACACACGCACACACGCACACACGGACGACAAAGCCATGGCAATAGCTCAAACTTTACAAAGTAAAGTTGAGCTAAAAATTAAAAAGGCACAATTAACTCATTGAAAAAAAAAAAATGAAATTAAGCAATTAACAAAATTAATTAAAAAAGCCAGTAAATTAAAACGGCATAATTAACTCATTGAAAAAAAAAATGAAATTAAAAAATGAATTAAAAAAATAAAAAATTGTCATGTTTCTGACGATTGCCGCCAGTGGCGGGCTAACCTGCTAGTCTACTATATATTTTGAGAACTACGTATATATATAAATATATGGTGTATATTTGTCCTCTATAAACTCGATAGACCGATCGAGACCAAACTTCCCATCTAAGGGTAAAAACCCACGGAAATTTCGTACTTAGGGCTTTCCAGGAACGGGGGAGATTTTCATCGGGTCACTTTTTCCGCCCGAGGTGATCTTCACTTTGAAACGGGTACCCACAAATGATATATATGTGTGTGTCCTTTAAAGACTCGAACCGATTGAGCTCAAACTTTTTTGTTTTTTAATAATTTTTATTGGGATAAAAAAATATTGATTTACACAAAACTGTAACGACATAAATGTATGTAAATTTTTCGTATATTTAAGGTAAAGAAAATTACATAACATAGGAAGAAAAATGCTGTCCTATAATATTGTTCTTCCTCACATGGTTCTGTGATGAGAGTTTACTCGAAATAAACGATTGGAGATATTAAACCCATTTGTTTTGTTTTGTTTTCTTGTTTTTTATTTTTTGTTATTAAGCTATCATTTAACAGAGTGAAATGTTATCATGTTGGATGATGGTTATCTTCCGATGTCTGCTTTTTACTTTTAATTTGTTTGATGACATTTGAAAAAAAAAAACAGTAAGCAAAAAGAACCATGTAAGACAAACACAATGTGACAAAAGTCCACCTCCACATTTTCCAAAGGCTCGTCCAAGGATGAAATTCAACAAGTTGCAAGGTTGTTGGAGGAGATGAACTCCTGTGACATACATGTATGCGGGCTTGTATACAGTACTTTTTATTTATATATATGAGTACAAATTGCCGTGGAACTATGCTGACGTTTGCCAGAAAACATATGTGAAGGAGAGGACTAAAAAGATTTTTATAACAATGATTATTGTTCAAAGATGTTTTCTATCATATTCCATCTATCATGAAAAAGGATATCTTTTTTCGATGCAAAAGTTTTTGGCGAGGCTTGTTCTACTGTCTTATAATACTTAAGCCATTCTTGAAATCCAATAAAAGTTGGGTCTTTCTTTTTTATCATGCTGGAGAAAATATATCGTTAGGAGGCAAATATTCCTCAAGTTGTCTTGAGTGTTGTATTCGTCATATATTCCAAAAATCACAATTTCTGGTGAAATTTTCAATATCAGATCACATTTTTCTTTAATTTTTTGTTGAAATTCAAGTAGAATAGATTTTGTGACTGTACAATCCTAAAACAAGTGCAGTATTGTTTCTCTATGCGACTGACAGAATGTACAAATGGCTGTTTCTGACAGCTTCAGTTGAAAAAGTTTTGCATTGGCATAGAGTATATTGTGGTTAATTTTGTACTGGAATGATATGAGACTACTGTCATTAGTAAATGTATAGATATTAGTATAGATTTTTTTCCAGTCTTCTTCAGAAAATATTTTATCAAGATTTTTCGCCCACTTTTTCTGCGAAACAGTTGGAATTGTGCAATAAATTTGTAAAAAAATTTGATAAAATGTTTTGCATGTTTTTACACAATATTTCAAGGTTTCTAGATTATTATTGGTAATGGTATCAAGTCTCATATTCTCATTCACAAATGTTTTCCATGCACAAGGTATGGAGGCTAACAGTCCATGATAGGTGGTGAAAGGAATTTTAATAGTGTATTTTTGACAAAATTCATCATAATTCAATAAGCCTGAGTTATCCTTCATGAGGTCATTCATATAATATATTTCATTTTCTATAAGGTGCCTATTGTAAAATAACTTTTTATTAATAAGAATATTTGGATTGTAAAATAGAGGTTCACATCGAATGTCTAAAGGGGTTGTGGTGGGATTTTTGTGGAGATTTGACCATGCTTGAAGTACATCTTTCCAGAATGTGTTCACTTTACTACTTATCACGTTTAGACCCTCACTTCGAAGATTCCATATGTGTGGGCCTCCATGAGGTTCTATATCATCCATTATTAGATATTTCCATCCTGCGCTAGTATTTGGGTCTACAAGTTTTTGTATCCAAGTCATTTTCAGAGCATTGCTGAAAGAGTTCAAATGGGGAAATTTCAATCCACCCTCTTCAATACTATTTACTACAACATTCCTTGCTATCTTATCTTTTTTACCGGACCACAAAAAATTGTAGAAGAGCTTTTGAATCTTATCTGACAATTGAGATGAAGGTGCCGGTAATACTGAAAGACAATGTGTAAAAATTGGTAGGGCAAGTGTTTTAACAACTGTTGTTTTTCCATATAGGCTGAGGGATCAGTGTTGAATAAATTGAATTCTATACCAAGAATTGTAAAAGATTGGTTATGATTCCATATTATTGTTTGCTCAGTGTTCAACTCTTCACCACAACACCTTTTTGCCCCAATCCATATAGCTTGTGTCTTGTCAAAGTTTACCTTTAAACCTGAAAGTTTGGCAAATGCACTGAAGGTATTGAGGGCAGTATTTAGAGACTTTTTGTCATCCTGGAGGAAGAGGTTTATGTCATCTGCATCTGATATATATGTGTGTGTACCGGTACTTTATAGACTCGAACCGATTGAGCTCAACTTGCTACCTACGGGAAGTGTCATGGACGGGTTAAATTGTGACCCCGACCTGACCTTGACCTTGAAAATGATCAATTCAAGGCCAAATCGGGTAAAACTGGCGGATTTCGACGAAATTTTACACCTAGGTGCAGCATACGTGTCTCGGAAGCTGTTGCAATTGCTTTTTCGAACAAAGCCATAAGACGAACCACGCCTACGTGTCTCGGAAGCTGTTGCAATTGCTTTTTCGAACAAAGCCATGAGACGAACCACGCTAGTGGCGGGCTAACCTGCTAGTATAATATATAATATATCATTTATCGTGATTGAAAAAGGAAAAGTCATGATACAATTGTTTAACTGACATCTGATATACTCATGTTTGACAACACCATGCTTGGGAAAGGCTGCCCTCTATGTTCATATATGCAAATTGTTCATTTGACCTAACATACATAATACCTGCCCACGATTCTGGGCATAACGTATGTTATAGTAGAGTGATGTGACAGCATCACTCCAACCGACATCCCAAGCTCTTGTGAACTGAGAAGACTTGGTCTAACCAAAAGTTAGCCAAGAGTGCATCTATTTCTTACATTTCAAAAGATAAAGTTAGCTTCACTTGAAATTGTGTTCACTTTGAGACAGATTGGGCTAGGTTTATTGAAAGTACTATAGATTTCAATGGTGCAGGTAAAATGCATAGGTCCATTAGGATACATACTACTAAGGAGTTAATAAGTAAAGGATCTAATGACGTTGCCACCTCCTATGTACGATGTATGTCCGATGTACACCGCAGAGGTGGCATCTTGTGTCTTGTGTTGGAATACATAATTAGAAACCATTCAACCTTGGATTTTCCATGTTCTATTTTTAATGCATGTGAGTGACCTTTTACTTTGCTTAACCAGTAGTTTCGGATCCTCTTAATCGGCAACATTAGGTACCATGAGAGTGTCAATTACAATGTAACTCACATTTTTACATTTTAAATAAGTTCAGTGATCATAATGAGAAATTTATATTTGTTTTTTTGTTTGTTTGTTAAAGATTGTCTACCTCTTCCGGGCCACAATTACACTACAACAACAAGATATCTTTTTAAAAATATTCCTGTAAAACTGTTGTATACAAAATAGAAACAAGGGTTGTGCATCAATGATGGCTGTGGTTGAGTTTTTTGCCCATAAGAGTGAATCTGTTCAACTGAGAATCAGTAAAATGGGCGAACTACCATATCTCAGAACTAAAGGGCCATATAAACTCAAGTAAAAATAAAATCAGACAAACCTGGTTTTTGAACACGATCAAGATATTGTTGTGAAAGATCCATATACCCAATATGAATGGAATCAGTTGACATTTGTTCAAGTCATAAAATTCCTAAAAATAGACAAACTAAGGGCCGTAACTCAGGTAAAATAGATCGGACAAATCTGGTTTTCGAACTTGTTCGAGATATTGCTGTGAAAGATACATATACCAAATTTGAATAAAATTGATTCATGTTTGTTCAAATTTAATATAGCGCTAACAGACCTATAATTACCAAATATTGCTGATAACAGACAAACTTAGGGGTGTTTTTAGGTAAAATTGATTGGCCAAATCTGGTTTTCGAACTCTCAAATTTGAATGAAATTGGTTGATGTTTGTTCAAGTTATCATGCTAACAGACCTAAAAGTGCTTTAAAAAAAATGGGGATGAACTGCACATGACAATTATTACTCACATACCAAAAATTGTCAGAATCCATCAATAAACAGCTGTGTTTAATATATAGGATTGTTGCCGCCCGCCTGCCAATCATCCCTCGACATATCAGTAGTTGAGTTTTATTATTAAAATCAATATTAATTGACAGAGGCATTTCAGGAGAGGTGTCATCGATTGCTGTTTATAATTTATTACCCCGGAAACTATATACAAGGGTAGTGCATCAAAGATGGCTCTGGTCGAGTGTTTTTGCACATAAGAGTGAATCTATCTGACCGAGAATCATTAAAAAAAATAATGAACTAATGAACCATAACTCAGAACTATTAAGGGCCATAACTCAGGTTAAAATGAGATATTGTTGCAAAAGACCCATATACCAAATATCAATTGAATCGGTTGACGTTTGTTTGAGTTATCGCGCTAACGATAATAAATTTGATAAAAATAGACTAAGGCGTCATCTCAAAACTACTATCGGGAAATCAGCTTATTTCTCGATAGATCTTGATAGCATATACAGTTATCGGGAAATTAATATCGGGAAATGACGAAACGTATATCGGAAAGAATCCTGATAGCTTATCTATCGGGATTCTTTTGGAGTTTACTTTAATTTTGGAGTATCATAATCGGAAAACAACACCACATGCAGTTTGGAAATTACTCCAGACTTTTATAAGGATTTTATGTTTTATAGGCCTATCTTTATTATTGATCTAAGAGTTTCCTAATATTAGAAATCATTGGTATAATAGTTTTACAGCACCGGGGAACAACTTTCATAGAGCTATTATATATACAGGGGTGATCAGAGGGTGCTACAATATTGTATATTACCCGGACAATACATCCCCACCCATTGGGAAATCTTCAAAATAAAGTCGCGGGGAGCATACCCAAATAATCGGCACTGCTATCCAACAATTTTTGGTGTATTGCGCATTCCACGAGGCAGAGTATAAAGACTATCCAAATGGCAAATGCAAAAGATTTGTATTTATTCGCGACTTGCGACGACACAATGCATGCACAATCATGTGCTTTAGAAATAAACTGGCAGATCTAGATATACCATTACTCAGTGTTAATATGAGATGTCGTACGTTCTATAGTTAGCCAGATTCCAGGAATCGGGGTCATCCATGGTTACGTTTCTGGGAACAACACATGTGACATTGCAGAGCATAGGCCCATACATACATGCAGTCATGCATGAAGTCAATTGATTGTGCTTGTGTTTGAGTTCCCGTCATGAAGAAGACAAATCATTTTCAGATTTTACAAAGTGAATGGGCCAACATGGGCTAACTCCAGTTTAATAAAAATATCAGGCCTGTATGCATATTCAGGTACGGGTATTACATAGGCTTTGTCGATATTTTCCAAAGAATACTTCATGTGATTTATATCGCAATTGCACTTTTGTTTACCAGCACATCGCAAACAACAAAAATCGTCAGTAGGAAGTAAAATATTATAACTCGGCAGTGGGTTCAACTTTAAGCCCAAAATTTTGCTGTTATGGCTACATCCTCAATCTATACTCTGGCGCACGTAGCAACTTTAGTCAGAGTATCGAGATTCGTGTCAACATGACATATGGGGGTCCCCACTTTATATGTATACTTCAGCATTAACAATTTAGTAGTAATTCAGTAGTTTTTTCATGAAACCTAATACTGGTATGGTAAATAAAGAGCGTCCATACAGACCTGCGAAAAAATGATCGAAAAATTCCATGCAAATCTCCAGTGCAAATGTTATAAATAAGTGAAGCAGTCATAACATTTAACTGACAATTAAGTATGTGCATGGGCTGCTTTTTATATACATGTACCGTACATTAATTTTGTTTTCTGTAATTATACTACTAATTAGGCTACACTTGATTAAATAACAAGGGGTACGCATCTAAGATGCTTTTGTCAAGTTTTTTGGCAGTCGAACCAAACTTCTGCCAATAAAGTGCCCAACTCCGGGAAAAAAAGTCGGACAGTGGTATATTATTGCAATAGACCTATATACCAAATATCAATTGAATCCGTTAATATTTCATTGAGTTATCGCACTAAGAGTGATAAAATTGTTATTAAAATAGACAAACTAAGTCCCATAACTCTGCAAAAAAAATTCGGACAAACCTGGTTTTCGAACTCGTCCGAGATATTATTGCAGGAGACTCATATACCAAATATTGTTGAAATCGGTTAATATTTCATCGAGTTATCGCGCTAACGGGGATAACATTGTTAAAAATAGACAAACTATTAAAGACCCATAACTCCGCGAAATTTTTTTGGACAAACATGGTTTTCGAATTCGTCCGAGATATTGTTGCAGGAGACTCATTTTCCAAATATTGTTGAAATCAGTTAATATTTCATCGAGTTATCGCGCTAACGGTGATAACATTGCTAAAAATAGACAAACTAAGACCCATAACTCTGGAGAAAAAAAATTCGGATAAACCTGGTTTTCGAACTCGTCAGAGATATTGTTGCAAGAGTCTCATATACCAAATATTGAATTTTTCACAAATGGCATGGGTAGAAATTGAGTACAAGCAGGTTAGATTTGACACATGCACTCAGGTAATTTTGATGAAGTCAATGTAATTTTGATGAAGTCAATGTGTAAAGAACATTACATATATACACAAATTAAGTCAGTGGATGACTTATTTATAGTATTAAACACTTTTCACCACATTCCGGACTGGATTCAATTATTTTGATAAGTTGAACATAATTATGTACTATCAGTGATCGATTTTCACGATTGCATTATCAAGGTCAAGGTAACACCTGTGGCACGATGCAATTTATTTTTAGTATATTTCATCATCTTTATTGAAAAAGATGTCTTGCTAACTTTGATTTAGTTTAATATCTCAAATGCACGAAGAGAAAGTACTTTCTATCCACCTTAATAGCCATTCCATCTTTTTCAAATGACTTGACGATATATGTCATATATGATGGAAATGATTGACACATGGAAATGTGCAGAGATCTATCGATCATCGATCAAGTTCGAACATTAGGTACATGAGGTTTTCGGAGGGGTAAACATATTTGTCAGCGCTGATTATTTTGTTCTTGCATGATTACTAACGTTCATATTCACCGTGCATTATCACTTAGATAGATAAACTCTAGCAAATTCGCCAAATTGTGATGTGAAAAATTAAAGAATTGACTGCATAAAACTTGTGTTATGTTTTATTTGAATTGCTTGTGTCTGTAGGCGGCGAGGCGAACCACATGCATGACGTGCCATTTTCAAAAATAATGATTCATTGCACTTCATTATCTGCATTTTAAGAATTATCTTACCAATTTTATATTGAGTATGATTGACAACAAATACACTGGGAGAAATAATATTTCTTGGCTGTAGTTTTGAAAACAAATTTATTCTTGAATGATGAATGCAAATCCTGGCAGCATGAATTGTTTACCAGATACTGATGGCACCAAAAAATAAGCGCAAATCATGTGGGAAAATCAGCAGAACAAAATAGTTCTCAAATATTGTTTAAAGAAAGCTACGTTGATTGAACTATTTGAAGCCAATGTGTTGTAATTACAGTAATCTTATGGCATTTATGTCACATATTTGGTAACTTATTCGATGTTTATCAAATATATATTTGAATTTTTTCTCACATTCACATTGGACCAGTCTATTGCTAGTGTTGAAGGGATACTGTCTTTATGAAGAGTTTTAACTCTTTTAAACTTTTAAAGGTACGGTTGGCCTTGGCGGTGGGTATCCTGTGAAAATATTTCCACCCGTCAAAAACCGCCACAAACAGAAAGAACATCAAAATGTAGACAAACTTTGTCCGTATACAAATAAGAAATATCGCATAAACAGTATGTTATTGTCAAATGTTTGACCATTGTTATGTAAACAAAAGCATAAAAAAGTTACTTTTCTGGTGTTTGTTTATATTATGATGGTAAGCATAAAGAGCGTTCTTTGTTGGTGAATTCCTGATATTGCACTAATAAAGAGCGTTTATGCCATTTGTGTGTGATTAGCCAGTAGCATTGTGCTGTCTTCTGTAACACAATCAGGCTCTTGCTTAGGTAAAATATAGTAGGTCTTTATGATAACACGCTGTTTACGTGATGGTCATGGTATATATGAACGAAACTGTATGCGTTTTAATGTTTTTCTGTTTACGGTGATTAGAACAAATATGAAATTTTCGACAACTAAGGCCTCACGTGCCTTTAAACAAGCTTCCATCCCAATAAAAATGTGCGCAGGGAGGAAGCTATGGACAAATCCAAAGTAATGACAACATATTGAACCGGAAACAGAAAAAAATATATAAACAAAACAACATGCTCGATTCATCGATTATCAAAACAGACATACTTTTTCCTGAAATAAATAGATAAATTATCGGAAATGGGTTATCGGAAAGTTATCGGCAATATGTAATATCACTTTCGGATTTTTTTTCGGAAAATATTCGGGAACACAGAATGTTATCGGAATATTTAGATGCGGTATAGGAATATTTTTGGGAAATCGGGATCTCTATAGGAATCGATCGGGAAAGATAGTTTTAGAGTTTTCGGAATAGTTTTGTGGATCCCGATAGTAGTTTTGAGATGATGCCTAAGACCCATAACTCTGGGGAAAAAAATCTGACGAACCTGCTCATCGAACTCGTCCGAGATATTGTTGCAAAAGACCCATATACCAAATATCAATTGAATCGGTTGACGTTTGTTTGAGTTATCGCGCTAACAGTGATAACTTCGCTAAAAATAGACTAACTCTGGGAAAATAATCCGACAAACCTGTTTTTCGAACTCGTCCGAGATATTGTTGCAAAAGGCCCATATGCCAAATATCAATTGATTCGGTTGATGTTTGTTTGAGTTATAGCGGTGGTGATAAAATCGCTAAAAATAGACTAACTCACAGTGAACTCAGGGAAAAAAATCTTACAAACCTGTTTTTCAAACACAATCGAGATATTGTTGCAAGAGACTCATATACCGAATATCGTTGAAATCGGTCAAAGTTTGTTTGAGTTATCGCGCTAATGGTCACGAACAATCAAAAGATAAAAATTGCGAAAAATTGACAAACTAAGGCCCATAACTCTCATATAAAAAAATGGACAAACCTGGTTTTTGAACTCGAGCTACATATTGTTGCAACAGACCCATAACCCAAATATCAATTAAATCGGTTGACATTTGTCAATAAGTATATTGACCAAACTCACATTCAAATATTTAGCATTATATCCATCACGTCGTAAATTTAGCATATATACAGTGATTAAGAATGTAATTAGAATGTGTACAATGAGCATATTAAATGATGAGAACAATAGTATTGCCAAGAAGGCATTATTTAACTGAAATAGACACATTATCCCGCATTTTAAGCCCATGTGTATTCAACTGTGATTAAGCTAACAAATTATGAGCAACTTTCCAAAAACAACTGCCAATGATCTCATTGCATTCCCAAAATGTCTATTCATGTCACTGTCATGCTTACAACATGCACTTGCAGCTATTATTATTGAAGTCGCACTATTGCGAGGCACAGTGAATTTCGTCGATCATATGAGACACTAGACAGATACTACAAGAAAACATCATTAGAAAGGGCAATAATCTTTCTTATTACTCAAACGTGTTTTATCGACATGTGTTTGTGATCAATCAATAGGTACATGTGTATCTGATTAAAAACAATAAAAAATCAAAATATTAAGCTGAATTTTCGCTGATTTCTCGTTTCTAAAACACGTTCCATCTAGTTTTTATGTAAAAACGTGTAAAATGATTATCATTCTTCACAAATATAATCGGGCTTGGCGGTTTTGAACATTATATACAAAGAATTTTTGACTTTTAGATGACCGACCACCGAACCGCCAAGCTCGAATAAAAAATCAAAATATTAAGCTGAATTTTCGCCGATTTCTCGTTTCTAAAACACGTTCCATCTAGTTTTTATGTAAAAACGTGTAAAATGATTATCATTCTTCACAAATATAATCGAGCTTGGCGGTTTTGAATATTTTATATTAAGAATTTTGGACATTTTGATGATCGATGGCTGGTTATTAAATATGGGGTGTGTTAACCGAATGAAAACCTCGTTTTTTTACGCCGATTTCTTGTCGATTTTTGGCCGATTTCTCTTCTTAAACACCATTTACACATAGTTTGCATCTGAAAACAAGTTTAATGATTATCATTTATCACTCTCATAGTCGAGCTTGGCGGTTTTGAACATTGTATACTGAGAATTTTCGACTTTTAGGTGACCGACCACCGAACCGCCAAGCTCGAATTAAAAATCAAAATATTAAGCTAAATTTCCGTCGATTTCTCGTTTCTAAAACACGTTCCAGCTAGTTTTTATGTAAAAACATGTAAAATGATTATCATTCGTCACAAATATACTCGAGCTTGGCGGTTTTTAATATTTTATATTAATAATTTTGACATTTTGATGACCGACCACCGAACCGCCAAGCTCGAATTTTAAATCAAAATATGAAGCTGAATTTCCTGAGATTTCTCGTTTCTAAAACATGTCCCAGCTATTTTTCATGTAAAAATATGTGAAATGATTATCGTTCTTCACATATATACTCGAGCTTGGCGGTTTTTAACATTGTGTACTTAGAATTTTCGACTTTTATATGACCGCTCACCGAACCGCCAAGCCAATGCAAAATGATACCCAGACCAAACCGAGGCAAAATGATACCCACCAAATATTGTCAACGTGTACCCATTAATGATCGTCCATGCAACTAATCAAACTTGTTCAATTATGTTATATTCTTGTTTCGATGTAGCATTGTGATTTAAATGGCACGTATATATAAGATAAGTTAGTCGTGTTTGGAACGGTCACAATGATTAATATACATGAATTCCAGAGCGCAAACTGTAATATAATTTAATTCTCCATCCACATTAAATTATTATTATTATTATTTGTTTTTGGGGGGGGGGGGGGGGGGGGGGGGGGTTTGACCCAGGAGGATTTGAAAGGGCCTGAGACGTCATTTTTTCTTTCTTTTTAGTGTAAACATATTTTTATTTCCAACATAACATAATATGCACGTGTACAGCTGATACAAAATTAATATGCAAACAAAATAGAAGAGATAATGTATGGAAATGAGGACCAGACAACAAGCCCGATGGCTTATATGAAGTGTTTTCCTCTTTGGCGACATGCCACTTCCCCGATAAGTGAGGGAGGGGTATCGATCAGATGGGAAAGGCTTGAGATAATGTTTATTTTTCTTAGCTTTCTTGAGTTTTCTTTCATCCGTCCCCATTAATTTAGGTTTCATTTATTTTATATATATCACTGATTAGCCAAGAACCGGTTAGTTGCAATTCGAGTAGTTTACTCACCAGGATGAAGTGAATTATAATCGACACGAATACTCCGTTACAGAATAGATCCATACCCTCTGTCAGAATTATCAAACTAAACGCATTGGTTCAACGTGGGAATCTGAACCCCAACTCATGATTTGTTTTATTTTTTTTGACACAGCTCAATTGACTAGCAATTGCTTTAAAAACAATTCATGACGCTTACTAAATCGGACAAACTGTTATCGCTCATAAACACACCATACAGTGCATTGGTAAGTGAAGTGGTGGAACTGTTTATTCAGTGACACGTCTATGTGCCGCTGTTTTGATAGGGTTGTTTTTTGTTTTTGCTTCCCCGCAGAACACTCGTCACTTTTGTGTACATGCCGCCGATCATGCAAAGTGTTAACGATGACACGCACGTGCGACGGTGTGGGTTTCGTTTGAGTTGATTTAGACACGCCTTCTTGCTATAAATTCCCGCTGGTGAGCGAACAACATCAGTTCCAGAAAGATAGTGGCAATGGTGAGTACTATATAATATTGCATATGTATATAGCATTCAACTGTACTCCGGTTATTGGTCCGTTTTTTCATGCAAATAATTGTGATATTAGAAAAGCCTAATATAAACACTATAGTTAATGTCGACATCATTCCACGACAACAAATAAAATCATAAATGTATTCTATTTGTCACTAATTTAATTGTTGTATCGCACTACGATTTAGTAGTTTCATGGCACATATGCGTTGTCCTATTCGATATCAAATGATTGTTCAGCTTACTTTACAAAAAAAAACGAGAAAATACATGAAGTCACGGTAAAGTGAACGCTCTTTATATGAGACGGTCATTATAATTTATATATATATAGGCTAACACAATTCTAACGTTAAAAATAATTTAATGTGGATGGAGAATTAAATTATATTACAGTTTGCCCTCTGGAATTCATGTATATTATCATTGTGACCGTTCCACACACGACTAACTTATCTTATATATACGTGCCATTTAAATCACAATGCTACATCGAAACAAGAATATAACATAATTGAACAAGTTTGATTAGTTGCATGGACGATCATTAATGGGTACACGTTGACAATATTTGGTGGGTATCATTTTGCCTCGGTTTGGTCTGGGTATAATTTTGCATTGGCTTGGCGGTTCGGTGAGCGGTCATATAAAAGTCGAAAATTCTAAGTACACAATGTTAAAAACCGCCAAGCTCGAGTATATATGTGAAGAACGATAATCATTTTTCATATTTTTACATGAAAAATAGCTGGGACATGTTTTAGAAACGAGAAATCTCAGGAAATTCAGCTTCATATTTTGATTTAAAATTCGAGCTTGGCGGTTCGGTGGTCGGTCATCAAAATGTCAAAAATTCTTAATATAAAATATTCAAAACCGCCAAGCTCGAGTATATTTGTGACGAATGATAATCATTTTACATGTTTTTACATAAAAACTAGCTGGAACGTGTTTTAGAAACGATAAATCGACGGAAAATCAGCTTAATATTTTGATTTTTAATTCGAGCTTGGCGGTTCGGTGGTCGGTCATCTAAAAGTAAACAATTCTTTGTATATAATGTTCAAAACCGCCAAGCCCGATTATATTTGTGAAGAATGATAATCATTTTACACGTTTTTACATAAAAACTAGATGGAACGTGTTTTAGAAACAAGAAATCGGCGAAAATTCAGCTTAATATTTTGATTTTTTATTCGAGCTTGGCGGTTCGGTGGTCGGTCATCTAAAAGTCAAAAATTCTTCGCATATAATGTTCAAAACCGCCAAGCTCGACTATGAGAGTGATAAATGATAACCATTCAACATGTTTCGAATAAAAAACTTAGTCCAACTGATGTTTAAAAAGAGAAATCGACCAAAAACCGACAAGAAATCTGAGTAAAAAGACGATGTTTTGATTTTGTGACCACGCCCCTATTAACCAACCAATCGGGGACATTACTGCCACTATTGTCGATTAATTTACGAAAATGGGCCATATAAGTAATTAACTGGTCCTATTCCTGCATAATTCACCCGAAAACAGCGTTTAAAAGGCTTTTTAAAAATTTGAAAACGCCAAGCTTGTCTTTTAGTCACCTGCCTTAAAAACTGCCAAGCTTGGTGCCAAGCTTGCATTTTAGCCACTCTCTGCATTTTAGCCACTCTCCCACCTGGAGGCATTGTTTTGTCAACATTTTTTGGGAAAACCCAGGGAAACTCCAAAATAGTAATAGTGACTTCATACATGAGCTCTCTATATTTAGGCCGGGAACATCTCATTGTGGCCGTATTTGTCAGGTATGCATGTTCAACAATCAATTAGTATTGATACACAATATCACCTAAATGATATCTAAGTCGCCAACCAATAAAATCATTAGCATATCCCTGTAAACATGATATTATTGGCTGTTATTCCCAAAAATTATTCTCTGCCTGCTAAAGCGGGCTGCGGTGGTGAACTTAAATTAAGTCGTGCCCGCTAAAGCGGGCTGCGGTGTTGAGAGTTAATATAAATATATATGTGTCTTCTTGTTCTCTGTTGCCTTTCTGGTCGACTCCTGGAATTTCTACTGAACTTATTTTAGTACGCAACCTGTAGTTGCATCCAGTCACATGAATAAAACCATGTGTTCTGGCATTAAATCAGTTATTATGGAATGTTACACAAGCTATACTGCTTGCATCTTTGTATTCTAATTTGGTAAGCTGAAAGAAGTGAGTGCTCAGTTGTCTCACTTTGATGTTTTAAGTCTCACGCAAGTTCCAGTTTGTTTTTGTACACATTATGACATGCATTGTCATTCATCTAGAGCTTTTGCAATCGAAATTGTGATAAATTGTTTAAGACGACCGGTTTCCATTAATTTTTGGATAAATAAGCACTCTAAAATATATTTCCGAGGATTATGTTGCAACAATGCGATAAATTAGTAAGAATATTGAGAAAATGGTAAATTTGTTAATTATAAATGATAACCACTGAGGCAGATTCAACTCTAAAGCGAAGGTAGCAAACTGAACATCAGCGATGTATACTAACTAGTGAAGTATCGTACCTGGTTACTTTACCCTTCATCCAATAAACCATTGGAAAGCATGCAATAGATTCCAAAAATATATTGTCTGGCCTGCAATAAACCATGACAGTTAACAAATTATAATTGTACACATTTATAATAAAAAAAACATTTTCTCTAATAAACGCTTGATGAACAATTTGATTATACCTCTTTTCGGCTTTCAATCACAGGGAAGTGGTGTAGGTAGGCAGAATATTAAATAGTTCAATCAATTCCTCCATGATATGAAAGTGTAGCTCAACTTGGGGTCGGGGAGGAGTTATTATTTTGCTGAGTTCAAGAAGTTTTAGTAATGGCTTGTATTGTGTAGATGATATTATTTTCATTTCAAACATTTCACCAATAAATGTGGGCTGCAGGGTATGCCGACGTATTCACTTGTGAAAGACAAGATGGCTGATGGTGATTTTTCGGAAAAATTGGATAGCTCAAATCTAGAAGTCACCCTGAAGGATCATATGAAGTTTGGTGACGGGGATCAGATAAGAGATGTTGCATGTAGGATGTGCCTTTAGTCATGAAAAGAGTAAAAATTTGATGGCTCCCATCTAGTGGTCACCCAGAAGATCCATATGAAGTTTGGTATGAAACAATGGTATGAAGGATGTGGTCTGCTGGTGTCCAAGTCCCATTATTAATAATAAGTGGAGCGGACGGAACCGATTTCAGAAAGTTTAGTCCATCGGCACCACACACAGGCTTGTGATACATCATTTTGAAGGTTATGACATTCCGCATCGGATAGGATCCGGTGTGAAATATACAAATGATGCAAAAGATGATTTTTAGCTGATTAAGTGCCAAAATTCAGCAAAAATCCCTGTTTTTGTAAAATTCGGCAAAATGAGAAATAAAAGTATAGAAACGCGAACATTTTCCGCTAAAATATTGTAGTCTACATACCTCTAGATATCTACTATGATAGTGGTACGATTTCTCTGATATAAAGAAGATTTATTTTAGATTTATTGTAAAAATAGACAAAACAGCGCAATTTTTCATTTTGTTTGCCTCACTTAATGGGCGATAGATCAATATTGTTTTGACCAAGGATATCGTATATAGTCTAGAAAAGTGCGGATATATATACCGCATACGACAATATGCTGAATATGCCATCATATTTACCACGTGGTGTGTTATGTAAGATTATTTCAACCCTCACCCCAAAATTCAGCAAAAAATCACTGTTTTAGGGAAATTCGGCACAAATGAATACAAAAGCACAGATATTCGGGATATGTTTGTGCTATGATATAGCAGGTTACAGACTTATAAATACAAAGTAATGAAATGCCATGATTGCGGTGATAGATGTAAAAATTTCTTAAATTTACGTGGAAAATAGACAAAAAATAATTCATTTTCAGTTGTTTCGCCCCTCTTAATAGCCGATTATTCAGTATTGCATTGAATGGACATACAGTATATAATATAGAAACTTGTGGAAATATATACTGCATATGACTGTAAGACAATGATGTCACTCTTTGCCATAGATGCTATATGGTGGTAGATTGTGTCACCCCCACCCCAAAATTCAGAAGAAAAAAAATCAGTTTTAGAAATTTCGGTATGGCAGAACACAAAAGCACAATTCCGATTATTTTGTGCTATTATATTGAAGTCTACCCACTTCGAGATATACATTCTGATAACGTCATGGTATCATTTACAGATGGCAAATTTCGGAGTTTTCTGATGAAAGTAGACCGAAAATCGTGAAATATAAACTTGGTTTGCCCCTCTTCAATTCCATTTTGAACAATAATCCAGGACAAACTTCAAGAGTTGACGAGACACATAACGCATATGAATGTTTTCGGATTGTATCATCTTCTGTCGCATTTGTTTGGTTACGTTATATTGCACCCATCGCCCCAACAATACAATACATTGCAAGATGAGACAAGCAAGGAATATTCCTATACACATTTATGCATTATACACATACCTTATCAAGCTGAGGCGTTTGATATATAGTTACTTGAGTTGAAGAAATTACATCATTGTATATGTTTACTTCGCATAATATAACTTCACATTTGTATAAGATTTATACGTATTGGGAGGTTTAGTTATTGTTAATAACCAGGTTCAGCCACAGTACATATAACTTGTAACTTGTGTTGCCGTTACCAACGAAATCATCTGAATCACATGACCATTCCGCACATGTACAACAACAAACAACCGTTTAGACGTTTTGTGTCAAATGTGCAGCATTGCGAAATGTGTATCAGAGGGGTGTCCAATCTTTATATCAATCGACGAACATGTGCTTAGTTAACGTTTGTTAAATTCTTCAGCAGCGGTGACCATGCCGTTACAGTTCCCAAATGGGTTGTTGGTACGACTTCCTTTACAAACCGTAGGTCGTCTGCACCCTGTGACCGATGCAAGTCAAAGTTTGTTTGTATCTGGGTGCAGAAATGTTCCCCAATGAGGTCGCATAGCCTACTCTTCTTCGATACACATAGAGGGTTTTAGCGACCAATGGGCATGAACTACCCACGAGACGGCACAGCCATTAAGGTGAGCTCGCGATCTCACCACATCTATTCATGGCTCAACCCTGCAAGTTGAGCCAAGGGGTCGTGTTTGGAATGAACCTGCAGCCACCCGGGACTTGATGTCCCCCGTGGCTGCCACTTCCCTTTAATCATATAATAGAATATTTGTTTTACACCAACAGTACTGTACAAACAGTATATACACTGTATTTCTGTGGCTCTCATATCTGGGAGTCAT
This sequence comes from Siphonodentalium dalli, assembly GCA_032622095.1. Taxonomy (NCBI): domain Eukaryota; kingdom Metazoa; phylum Mollusca; class Scaphopoda; order Gadilida; family Siphonodentaliidae; genus Siphonodentalium; species Siphonodentalium dalli. Next base: position 137,486,192 of record CP136063.1, on the reverse strand, counting down.
CATCCACGACTTTGCCCTATGGGGACCTTCCCACAGTATTTGGGGTTTTAATGCGTCACGATCTTCTTGGTCACAGCCATCAAATCGAGCCTTGTCATCAACCTTGCGATGTTTTTTAATTATATCTATCGTCCTTGAATCCCCCTTGGAGAACCATGGCACCGTTTCTGGGTTGGGCCATATTTCTTGGAATATGATGAGGAACAGATGCAGTAATATCTCCAAGGCCTTGGTCATTACATGTCGAATTTCTCTGACCATGTATGTCTTCCAATGTGTCACGAAGAATATATTTCTCCTGTGCATTTGGTTTCACTTCAGGATAGGGTGGTTTTGGTTCAGCTCTTTGAAACTCATCCCCATTGTTTATGGTAGCAGAAACTACTGTTGTATTGCCATGTGATCATAGAGACCCATAATAGGTTCGTTAAGCTTTCTGAGCATTTGTGAATGTCCAGACCTTCCAGAGTCACATATGGCATATTCTGCCAATATCTGTGTTCTCTACGATAGCTGGTGCTTATCGTGGTATAAGTGGGCTCGTGATCCACAGTGTCAAAAGTTCCAATTCCTTCTGTGGAATTTGTGTTGATGTGTTCTGACAAGTGACGAGAAGATACTATCTCTGGCAGAGTTTCCGATGAGTTAGATGATACAACTCGGTAAGCCTTTCGTTTCGTTGGACTCAATGATCAGCAGCTCGTGTGCTACATCATTTATGTAACATATGGTGTTTATCTTCCGATAAGTAGTCATACAGTTTCTTTGAGAGTATGGAAACTGTTGTTCCAGTACCAACCAGAAACATCACTGGCTGCCCATAGAGATTGAAATCTAAATATAGCTCCCCTCTTCAGAAGAGCTGTACATGTATCTAACAAACTCGTTGGAGTTACGATGTCCACCTGTGTTCTGTTCGTCTCCCCTACCACGATAGGCATTATGACACATGTCGCGTGGATTGTGAGAAGTTCTTTGTGGTGCGTTCTTTGTATTCGTTTGTGTTATAATCAGGATTATCATTATAATTATGTCTCCACTGTCTATCGTCACGACAGTCCATCCAGGACTCATTTGTGTTACTCTTTTTCTCCTTGCTTTGGTTCTCCAAGTTTGTCATTCTTTGTTAATCTCCCTTTACACCTCTTCACATCAGTCAATATTTGTTTTATCTCCTACGTCTCAGAGATGGACTGTGATATCTGGGACGGTTGTGAGCTATTTTGAGTTTTCCCATTAGAACCAGTTTGGGGCTTCAGTTCATCTCTTATCTTTTTGAGTTCTTCAAACTCTATATTTTTGCTTTGTGTTGAGTCTGCTTCATTTACTGCCCTAGCATAGTATTTAGCCCTATGTTTGTCAGACTTGGCAAAAGCCTCTAATTCAACTGCATGTCTTATGCTCTCACCAAGAGAGCCCGGTCTTGCTTGTTTTGCCCTGAGCGTATGTCTGGACCATACAAACCACCAATGAATTGGTCCTTTGCCAAGGTGTCTCTCAATTCATGTGTTGCAGTATGATATAACATATTGGTCAGACGTCGGTAACTTTCCCCCTGCCCTTTGTCGTCGTGCACGCAATTGTACGATCTGGTCAGTCAGGCTTTTGGCAGCAAATCGGCCTTCTATCGCACCAACAAGAACTTTGTAGTCTTCTTCTTGTCCTAGGAGTAGGTCACCGAGTGTTCCTTACACCAATCATCTCCTCAATTTCCAATCCATTTATATTGGAACAAATTTTAAAGTGTGCTTGGTGATCTAACCATGATCTTGTGCCATTATAGCTATCTGGTGTCACAAATTGTTTCCGTTTTTCATCGGATTTTCTAGAACAATTTCGGTTCGGGTGGTATTTAGTGCAATGCATTACAATGCATGCCTACCGTAAATTATTATTTGCTGTGTTGGCACTTGACAGCTTACGCATAATAACCTATTGCACGCATGAATTACGCATATGGTGCTACAGGTACATCACTAGAATATGTGTTCTTTCTATCAGTTGTTGATTTTCAATAGTTTCGAGAAACTCAAGTATATGGGCACGCGAGTTTTGCACGCATTCATCTAGTGTACAACTAACAATATTTATCATGTAAACAACAGAATTAAATACAAACATAACTATAGCACAATGCTGCGTGTGGCAAGAAGATTGAATGCAATGAACGGCACTATTTTCTCCCAAATGGACTCGCAGTCGTCAATTCTGTAAAAATGAGTTTAGACCGTACGAAACACATACGCCTACTATAAGCTACACTTGTAATTCTTATATGTATATTACTACTATAATAGTAGTTCGTACCAACAACCCATTTGGGAAAAGTAACGGCGTGGTCACCGCTGCTGAAGAATTTAACAAAAGTTCACTAAGCACAGGTTCGTCGATTGATATAAAAATTGGACACTCCTCTGATACACATTTCGCAATGCTGCACATTTGACATAAAACGTCTAAACGGTTGAATGATGGTGTACGTGTAAGTGGAATGGTCGTGTGAGTCGTGTGATTTCGTTGGTAATGGCAACACAAGTTACAAGTTACGTGTATTGTGGCTGAACCTGGTTATTAACAATAACTAAACCTCCCAATACGTATAATCTTATACAACTGTGAAGCTATATTATGCGAAGTAAACATATACAATGATGTAATTTCTTCAACTCAAGTAACTATCAAACGCCCCAGCTTGATAAGGTATGTGTATAATGCATAAATGTGTATAGGAATATTCCGTGTTTGTCTCATCTTTCAATGTATTGTATTGTTGGGGCGATGGGTGCAACAACGTAACCAAACAAATGCGACAGAAGATGATACAATCCGAAAACATTCATATGCATTATGTGTCTCGTCAACGCTTGAGAGTTTGTCCTGGATTATTGTTCAACATGGAATTGAATTATCACCCATGTAGAGGGGCAAACAAGTTTATATTTCACGATTTTCGGTCTACTTTCATCAGAAAACTCTGAAATTTGCCATCTGTAAATGATACCATGACGTTATCAGAATGTATATCTCGAAGTGGGTAGACTTCAATATAATAGCACAAAATAATCGGAGTTGTTGTTTTGTATTCTGCCATACCGAAATTTCTAAAACTGATTTTGTTTCTTCTGAATTTTGGGGTGGGGGTGACACAATCTACCACCACATATCATATATGGCAAAGAATGACATCATTATCCTACAAACATATGCAGTATATATTTCCACAAGTTTCTATACTATATACGGGATGTCCATTCAATGCAATACTGAATAATCGCCTATTAAGAGGGGCGAAACAACTGAAAATGAATGATTTTTTGTCTATTTTCCACGTAAATTTAAGAAATTTTTACATCTATCACCGCAATCGTGGCATTTCATTACTTTGTATTTATAAGTCTGTAACCTGCTATATCATAGCACAAACATATCCCGAATATCTGTGCTTTTGTATTCATTTGTGCCGAATTTCCCTAAAACAGTGACTTTTTGCTGAATTTTGGGGTGAGGGTTGAAATAATTTTACATAACACATCACGTGTTAAATATGATAGCATATTCGGCATATTGTCGTATGCGGTATATATATCCGCACTTTTCTAGACTATAAACGATATCCTTGGTCAAAACAATATTGATCTATCGCCCATTAAGTGAGGCAAACAAAATGAAAAATTGCTATGTTTTGTCTATTTTTACAATAAATCTAAAAACAATCTTCTTTATATCAGAGAAATTGTACCACTATCATAGTAAATATCTAGAGGTATATAGACTACAATATTTTAGCGGAAAATGTTCGCGTTTCTATACTTTTATTTCTCATTTTGCCGAATTTTACAAAAACAGGGATTTTTGCTGAATTTTGGCACTTAATCAGCTAAAAATCATCTTTTGCATCATTTGTATACTTCACACCGGGTCCTATCCGATGCGGTATGTCATAACCTTCAAAATGATGTATCACAAGCCCGTGTGTGGTGCCGATGGACTAAACTCCTACTTCTAGTGAGCTTTTTGAGTTTGTCCGCTCTACTACATCTACACACCGGTGACCCGCGTTATCACACCAAGACGGAGATTGTACCACTGTTCAAGATAATCCGTTCATGCATATCCTGTGCGATGGAGGAAGGAACATATGTTAACATCGTTAAAATGACTGCAAATCGATATCCCTGAAGAACAATGGACCACATATTATGTAGATGGATTATCACTAGTCGATAGAAATTATCTGGCCCATTTATATTATGCTTTTTTTAATGATTTTATAATAATAATAAATAATAATGACCAGTTTTATATAGCAATTACTTGCTCTAACACGCTTGGTACAATATTATCCCAGTCATTTGTACAAGCCAACCAATGAACCGGCTGCAGCCATTGCAGGCGCTGCTCTAGTTTGATCAGAACATGCTCTGATACTCATCAGTATGACACGCTGACTGGTACTCTTTTAACGCATGAGTGATGCGAAGCCGACACAGTACGAGCGACCTTGCTCAAGGGTCACAACTTGGCGCCGTTTTGAAGCAGCGAGCAATCCGACAATTGCACGTCGCTCAAAGCGGCCAAGCCACTGCTATGTGGAGACTCAATGACCAGCGACGCGCTGCGAACCCGTATCGATGTGTTTACAGCGAATACAAGTCCGACACGCTAACCGCCGTACCATGTAGCTCCTAAATTTGAAATGATTATTTGGACAATTTGTCTGATGAAATAATTCTGACTAAATATGGATAAAACATAACCGTGTTCAATTGTCCATGTCGTCCTGAAGCTATTTGGAATGATGAACATTACTTTGGCAGGAAAAAGTTCTTGTCATGTGTTAGAATCATACCGCAAATTATGGGTTTAAATAACAGTTGTTCAAATAATAGTTATGAGTATTGACAACAAAATTGTTGTTTAAATAATAGTTATGAGTATCAACAAATCGGTGTAATTTCTTGTGAAAGTACCTATATTGTCTCGTTTGAAGTATCCACTGGTATGGCTATTTTACAAATGTCCAAAGTGTTTGAAGTATCCACTGGTACGGCTATTTTACAAATGTCCAAAGTGTTATCCTGATCGAAATATGTCTTTTTGTTTCTCTTTCCAGGTAACTCTTCAACAACAACAACAACAGCAACAAAAACAAGATCAACAATATTTTGAACCTCAGGGGCTTGTCAATAATAGTAAATTATAATTAATATTACTGCAATGCAATGGGGGAGTTTCGATCTTGAAATTTGCTACTGCACCCATCAAAAAACAACCAGACCAAACTCATAGAGTTGACATGCCAGTTGCATCACCCTGGGTTGTAACTTTCAAACTGGCACCTCAAACTCATCAACTTTTTGAAATTTTCCAAACTAAGTTTGGAAAATGTTCAACTGATGGCCATTTCAGACTAAAAGCATAAAATAAATATGTGTTCTTTATTCTGAAAACAATATTTCCCCTTAATTACTGGTTTGAACATATTATACAGTTGATGTAACGTTTCCAAAAATTAAAACTATTAAACGTTGTGTCATGAATAAAATTTCCAACTGTTGAAAACATTTACTAAAGAACCCTATGTGGACACGTCCTGTATTGAGCATTAAAAGGCATTAACAGGCAGAAGTTGGTTATCATAATGGGTCACATATGCATTGACAGTTTATGTTTACTATGCAACATTAGTTAGGGGATTTCAGTGTTTACTCTGCCAACGTTTGCCAAAATTGCCAATAGTTGGAAAGGTCATGCCTACCACAAAAATACTTGGAAATTTCACACCGATTGTACATATATGTTGATTTTTTTTTAGATATAGTCAGGAGGCAAGCACCCAAATTTTTTTTTTTGCTAAACATGTTTAGTACCATATACCAACATATCCTTGGTGGTAGAGTTTGGTCCGCTGATTAAAAAAAATATTGTTAGCAATTTTCTATTCCAGTGTTAGAGGTCAAAGGTCAAGGTCAATTGTGTAGGTGCCTTTCTGTCCTAGTCTGAATTTTTCCACATATAGAATGATATTTTTTTTAGTAAGAGCTATTGATGAATGATGTATTGTACCAAGGACCAGTGAGGCATGGTAATCTGATTGCTGATGTGTGTGCATTCTTGTGTGGTTTCCTTAGCAACCGTTGCTATTAAATTGTTTTTCCATAGCAACCAGCCTCAAAAGATCGTTTTTGATCCATGCTATGGCATCTAATACTGAAAATATGCGAATAATTATACTTTGTGATGATCTTGAGTGTGCTTGCACGAAAATACATACATTTAAAGCACAATACACGAATAATGTGGATGTACGGTATGGCCCAACATAGTAGGTCTATCCTGTTACAATATCAAATTAGCTGCAATTTGGCACTACCTGTCAATAGCGGAGTCCCTTAGGGGTTGAATCATGACTTAGTGACTAAACCATGAAACTTTAAAGATATGTTACTTATTCATAAGGAATACTTTTTGCTACCAAAGATACATGTAAATCCATTTTACTTTTTAAAAAATGGTCCAAATGAAAAAGTTAATTTTTGCTGATTTTGATGTCAAGTTTGTGAGAGAAAACCCAATATATCTGGTAATGTCAGTGGTAATGTCATTTGGGCAATATCTACCATTTTCCAGTATTTGGCTGCCATTTTGGTGGCCATTTTGAGCTAAAGTGACAATTTTTTATCCATTGAGTTGGAATATTCACAAGTAATGGTATGCCTGGGTTACATTGCACAGTTTTGCTCATTTCTTGTTGAAATATGACTAGAATCCATTTTTGGTGAAATTTATACCGTGTTCTGTAAAATCAAATTTTTGAGGGATCGGACAGGATCGGAAGGGGCTGGTACTCCACAGAATGGCATATTTCATTGCTCCAATGATCAGTAAAATTGAAAAATACAAAATAAAGTTGCAATTCTCAACCAGTTCCAAACAGCAGAAACTAATTTAGAAGATATTAGTGAAAAATAGTTATATTTTCCACTTCTGGTGGCCATTTTGGTGGCCATCTTGGACGTGAAGTTCTAATTTCTTTTTCGTGTCAACATTGGTTAAAAGTTGAGGGACATTATAAGGAAGAAAATGAGTGGGGTGAAATGAAGTCCTGTGGTCGGGGTTGTAGGGGCACCTTATCAGATCTCATACTATTATATTTAAGTTTTCATCACCATTGCGTGATCTTTTAACTCTTTCACTGCCATGCAGCACCACAGACAGATCTGCTACTGTCAAGCACACTATATATGTACATGTAGCATATTGCTGCTAAATACATATGGATTGGGTATTTCTCAATAACTTTTGTATCTGCCGAGCTATTTTCATGAAACTTGTTATGCATGTAGATATTGGTCTGGGGAATCGAAAACACGCCCCAGTCCACCATTGGCACGTGACCATGATCACGTGACCACAAACAAGATGGCCGCCACCCCAAAATATAAGAACATTTCAGTATTTCTCAATAACTTTTGTATTTGTAGAGATATTTTCATGAAATTGGGTATGTAAGTAGGTATCAGTATTGGGACTAGAAAATATGTTCTAGTCCGCCAGTGTCACATTTCACAAGACCACTAACATGTGACCAAAAAACAAGATGGCCGCCATCCCGAAATATAAGATAATGTTGGTACATGTTATATTGCTGCTAAATACATATTGATTGGGTATTTCTCAATAACTTTTGTGTCTGTAAAGGTATGTTTGTGAAACTTGGTGCACAGTTAGATATTGGACTTGCGAATTGAAAACATGTACCAGTCTGCCAGGGTCACGAGACCGTGACCACATGAGGGTCACGAGACCGTGACCACATGATCACAAAACAAGATGGCCACCACACAGAAATATAAGGAAAATTCATTATTTCTCAATAACTTTTGAATCTGCAGAGATATTTTTATGAAATTTGGAATGTAAGTTGGTGTTAGTATTGAGAACCGAAAACAAGTTAGTATATTTCTGCTAAATACATATCAATTATTGGGTATTTCGCAATAAGTTTGGTATATTTAGAGGTATATTCCTGACACTTCGTATGCAGGTAGGTATTGGTCTCTGTGGAATGGAAAACACTTCCTATACCAGGAGGGTCACGTGACCGCGACCACTTAATCACAAAACAAGATGGCCGACATCCCAAAATGTACAAAAATAAACCGGGAGTTTCTCGTTACAAAATTGATTACATCACATACACTGTTTTCACAGAATAATATAGAGTTATTTCCCATGGATTGATGTTACGGGATGAAGGTGTCAGGATTCGACTCAAGTCTCGATCGGCAGTGTATGGGTATTTCGACTCAAGTCGCGATCGGCAGTGAAAGAGTTAACCTCTGGTGACGTCATAAATTGAAACGTCATATTATTTTTGCTACCAGTATTATAAAATATTCAAATATCTACAATATGACATATCACCTGTTAAAATCCAATCACTTATATGGGATATAGAGGATCTACAATGAGTCCCCAGTTTATAGCGGAATTTACAAAACGAGTCCAGTAAATTTGGCGAGGTCCAGACCTAATTTACTGGACGAGTTTTGTAATTTCCGCTATAAACTGGGGACGAGTTGAAGATTCTATTTATTACATGATCCAAAACATCGACAAAACATACTTAAATCAACAAATGGGACGCGAAACTAACATGATGGTAACATCGGCTTCTATAAGGCATGTGATGACGTTTCACGTAACTATTTGTTGTTTGCCCGCGTAAAGAAATAGTCCCATATAACTAAAGACTCTTTGGTGCATTCAATGGCGTATATTTAAAGACATAACTTTTCAAACTCTTCATTCATGATAGTTTGTTAGAAAAATATTGGAAGCCATAGTATTTTGAGACATAGCATACGGAGTGTTAACAGACGACATTTTGAGACATAGCATACGGAGTGTTAACAGACGACAAACCGGAAGTCAAAGGTCACCCCATGGCACTATTTCCTGTTATTAAACGAACGTTTAATATCACAATTTATAGAATGGGTTTATTGAATGGAATGAGGGTAGGATCATGTAATAAATTAGTTTCCCCCACCCCATCATAATCAGAAAAAAATGGTAACCGAGTAAGGCTAAGCTTTAACCCAGTAGGTACAATAGGACCCAAAATATTTGCTGTTAACATCGTTTTTCCTGACCAGCACATATTAGGGTATATGAAAATACCAAACAAGTTAAGTAGTGCGTGGGGGTGCACGAGGGGCCTAGCTATCAGCTCATGGACTATAAGGTCATACATAATAAGGTGTACTACAGTATAAGGCTCGTGTTTTTTTACATGTCCACGGAAGACCACGCGCGATTTTTCCGTGGCTTTTCCGTGTTCAAAATCTGAACTCGCTAAGAACACGGTCTGGGTAAACGTGTTCAATCGTGTTCCGATTATGAACACGCTCTGATCACGTTTGAACACGCTCTGATCACGTTTGAACACGGAACGTCCACGCTATGATCACGGTACGACGAACGGGTGACCACGGCCAAATGATCACGTTTGAACACGGAACATCCACGCTATGACCACTGGTGACCACGGCCATAACACAGGTGACCGCGACATGAACACGGAGGAACATGGCTGAACACGGAGCCATCGCTAGCGGCCATCGCTTGGCACGCCGCGGTGGCGGAGCTCGCGGTGTGAGTTACGTAATTAGTTATCACCTCCCTAGTCCAAAATATATTCTCGAAATTTCTGCTCAAATTAGCAAATGAGCACCACCATTTTATTTAACGGAAATTTCATCGAAATTCAACCCGTCGATTGTGAAAATTGGCCCAGAAAAAGTAAAGATACCAATATAGCGCGATTACTCAGAAAAATAAATTATATATGGGAGTCGGAATTGTACCGATACGCATGCATTATTTCAAGCAGGGTGCTAACTTAATACTAAATAACTCGAATATTTTGACAGGAACATATGACTATATATATTTATTGAATTTTATAGATTTACATCTTCTGATCGAAAATATCTTGACGGGACCTTTGATAAATGTTCAATTTAGTTTCAATTAAGAATGGTTCTGGTATCAATGTCCGTTTAGTTTTAAACAAACCTTGATCACGTTTGAATACGGAACATCGACGCTATGACCACGGGTGACCACGGCCATAACACAGGTGACCGCGACATGAACACGGATGAACACGGGGGAACACGGAGGAACATGGCTGAACACGGAGGCATCGCTGGCGGCCGGGGCTTGGCACGCCGCGGTGGCGGAGCTCGCGGTGTGCGTTACGTAATTAATTATCACCTCCCTATAGTCCAAAATATATTCTCGAATCTGAACACGCTCTGATCGCGTTTGAACACGCTCTGATCACGTTTGAAACATCGGGAAATATCAATGATAAACCAATCTAGATTTATTTACCATTTTAATTAATCTTTTACAAAAAAAAGTGTAAGATAATTTACAATATTTAGTGAAAAAAAATCAAGATTTCTCCATGTAAATATCAAGATTTCTCCATGTAAATTTCATCAATGATTATGTCTCGAAAACAAAATCATCAAAAAAGACATACCTAGAACAGGAACGATGCAACAATTATATATATTGCTTGTAAAATAATTACCCGCAATAAACATTCTGTGTTCAAACTTTATACTCAAATATTTCTATAGTGGGGTCGATACCCCTCGTTAGTAATTTGATTTATATGACATGTTACTGATGTCCAATCATAAATTTGGTATTGCTAAATCGGCAAATAACTCATCCTTCACTTTGCAAAAATTTTCCGTTAAAAATGTTTTTAGTAATCTCACAAAATGTCCCGGAACACAGCCCGTAATAAACATTATCCGTTCAAACTGTATATTCAAATATTTCTAGTGGGGTCGATACCCCTTGGTAGTAATTTAATTTTTATGACATGTTCCCAACGTCGGAACATAATAAATTTGGTACTGCTAAATCGGCAAATAACTCATCTTTCACCATGCAAAAATTCTCACTTAAAATTGTTTTTAGTAATCTCACAAAATGTACCGGAACACAGCCCGTAATAAACATTATCCGTTCAAACTGTATATTCAAATATTTCTAGTGGGGTCGATACCCCTTGGTAGTAATTTAATTTGTATGACATGTTCCCGACGTCGGATCATTTTTAATTTGGTACTGCTATATCGGCAAATGACGCATCTTGCACCATGCAAACATTTTCCGTTAAAAATGTTTATAGTAATCTCACAAAATGTTCCCGAACACAGCCCGAAAAAGCGCCGACCGCTGCCCATAATAAACATTCTCCGTTCAAACTTTATACTCAAATATTTATAGTGGGGTCGATACCCCTCGGTAGTAATTTGATTTATATGACATGTTCCCGAAGTCCAATCGTCATAAATTTGGTATCGCTAAATCGGCAAATGACGCATCTTGCAGCATGCAGAAATTTTCAGTTAAAAATGTTTATAGTAATCTCACAAAATGTTCCCGAACACAGCCCGAAAAAGCGCGCCGACCGCTACCCGTAATAAACATTCTCCGTTCAAACAAAGTAATTTGATTTATATGACATGTTCCCGACGGCTGATCGTAACCAATTTGGTATTGCTATATCGGCAAATGACTCATCTCATCTTGCAGCATGTAAAAATTTTCCGTTAAAACGGCCTATGCTGATACTTACATATCCATACACAATTACCGGCCAACACCTTGAAAATACAGTCTCTGCACATGCAGCAAAAATATGAAGGACAAATAATTGCCGCCATTGATACACGACAATTATCAGGACAATACACGTGAAAAGAAAAGCGTCAATTCAACAGGATAGTATTATCATATTAGAAAACGCTCTTTATTACATCGTCTTCACACATTTCTGAAAACGAAAGCATGAACCTAGAACAGAAATAACACTAACATATACATTTTGCTCTCCTGGAAAAAACATACTACATGCATAACTTTTCCATATCTTTGATGGTGTTATTAAATATATATTTTTAACGTTATATCTACTCAGTATATCTCATTTAAATTCAGGCATTCTATAGTCACAAAAATAAAACGAACAACAACCTGTGTATTTGTACTGTCCGTCTACAGTATCGAGATACTTAATCCCGCTATTTAATCGATGGCAATGAACAAACCATGCATTATCGAGACAGACATCTAACTACTCGTTATGTAATTATGACAATTACCAGCCTATTGTTTGGCGGTCTCTTTGTAGATTGGGTCCCTTTTTGCTTGGATGAATTATAATCAGTACAACGACGATGTGACTTTTTCTGCTATAATAATAACACGAAAACAAAACCCCGACCAAAAAGAGTCCATAACAACTTATGGATACAATATTTTCACTTTGTTTTTCAGTCTTGCATATTTAAGAAAATTCATTGGCACGGGTTTTCGCAAAATAATATTTTAAAATATATAAAAAGATAAATTCACCAAGATTTTTTGGTCATAAATATTGCATTTAACGTATCATAATAATTGCATATTATGGTACTATGACAAACGTGACACTTGTCCGAAAATATGACGTAAAACTCAGAATATTCAGAACTAAACTATACATCGGTGTACCCGGGGGTTTCAAACCGCACTTAAGATTTCCTCTGTTTTTCAGTAGAATTGAAGTGCAAATGACGCCGGTTCGAATGCATTTGCCATGGTGATATACCCCACGACATATACATGTCGACAGAACTCGCAATCGACACATGTAAGGAGCGTATTTCTTGTCCGCAACTAAGGTGGTTTTCGAACCATATACTCGCGATTCTGTTGCAAACTATATTGGGCTGAATATCTCCAAATTCACGTCCTTAGCCATATATAAACGGTAATCGTGTTATCCCACCCTGTATATACGAGCGAAGGTAACCATGCTCCTTGTACATCCATCTTTTCGATTTTATGTTTAATTTTAAATTAAATTTGAATAAATTTAAAATTAAAAAAACGAGATATCATTTAAATATTTGTTCAATAATATCACCTGGTCATAACAGTGTCGACACTCCATACGTGAGCACACTCAATTCGATCACATTGATGAATTCTTAGTGTAAAACACAGAACATTCACATCAAGTCTATACCCGGGGGTTTCAAACCGCACCTACGTTTTGCTGAGTTTATCGGTAGAATAAAAGCGCACATGACGCCGGTTCGAATCGCTATGTAATGGTGATACACCCCACGACATATATATGTCGACAACCCGCCGTGTGTTCGTTTTGGACAAACGTGACACTTGTCCGAAAATAAGACGTAAAACTCAGAATATTCAGAACTAAACTATACATCGGTGTACCCGGGGGTTTCAAACAGCACTTAAGATTTGCTCTGTTTTTCAGTAGAATTGAAGTGCAAATGACGCCGGTTCGAATGCATTTGCCATGGTGATATACCCCACGACATATACATGTCGACAGAACCCGCAATCGACACATGTGAGGAGCGTAGTTCTTGTTCGCAACTAAGGTGGTTTTCGAACCATACTCGCGATTCTGTTGCAAACTATATTGGGCTGAATGTCTCCAAATTCACGTCCTTAGCCATATATAAACGGTAATCGTGTTATCCCACCCTGTATATACGAGCGAAGGTAACCATGCTCCTTGTACATCCATCTTTTCGATTTTATGTTTAATTTTAAATTAAATTTGAATAAATTTAAAATTAAAAAAACGAGATATCATTTAAATATTTGTTGAATAATATCACCTGGTCATAACAGTGTCGACACTCCATACGTGAGCACACTCAATTCGATCAGATTGATGAATTCTTAGTGTAAAACACAGAACACTGATTCAGGCCGAAAGTCTGTCGATGAATCCGGAGGTTTTAAATTGCTGAGTTTTTTCAGTTGACGTGAAGCCCAATGACGCCATTTCGAATGCCGTTGTCGCAGTGATGTACCCCAGGACCTATACATGTCGACAGAACAGGCCAGCGGCTAATGTAGGAGCGCTGTTCTCGTTAAAATGATGGCGTAAAACGTATTGTAGAATGTTTTTACTGACAAAAAGTCTGAATGTTTAAACCTATGAGAACCTATAGGAATTGTTCCGTTTCTCCGTGTCGGTGGAATATGAATAGCCCAAAGACATCATATACATATATATTATGCCTGTCCTCCGGTCCGTTGTACGGACCGCACATAATCACCTAATAAAGGTATGTTACCTACAATATAAATATTTTCCGCCATAATCAAGGCTTATCATCCTTTATGTATGTTTCTAAAATGAGAATAATCGGCTTTATTTAATTAATTTACATTTTTTTAATTCTTACTACAACCGTGTTAAAAGAAATTCAGAAACATGTTTAATGTGGCGATGTATGCTTACATTTGGTAAATAGGTTCAAATAGCACGTTAATACATCCTTGTGATAAACTAATTAGTGATGTAACACACATTCTATCAGCCGATAATTACCCGGGGGTATCAAACCGCACTGCCGTGTACAATTAGCTGGTTTGGACTGGGCCTGCTTTGCAGAGGCGCCGACCGCGTCACGAGTGTAGCATAATAATGTGTGCATATATATGAAATTACTTTGATATTGATAATTCTTGAACATTATATTAATTGTTGAAAATGATCATTTTAAATTAAATTTGGAAAAACTAAATTTTATTTATAAATTTTGATCCGAGTTTTTAATTTTTTGTTTAAAATTAAAATTTAAAAAAACTTTAGTTACGTTTTGAACATTAAATGCGAAAGTTTAAAGTTATGTGAAACACTCCGGTAGGGTGATAAAATAGAAATGGATAATAATCTTGCTGAAAGTAGTTATTTTTACAAATATTATATCCAAATTGACAAAACACACCGTAATTCTTATATATTCATTAAATACAGTGACCCCCCCCCCCCCCCCCCCCCCCCCCGATGGCGAAATCGGTTGTGTTCGTTTACCGCCGATAGTTGCGTCCCGAATCGGGAAGTAAATATTTAAATTGAGCGTAGTTCAGACGATGTTTTCTAAGAAGTGGTACGGTCGATTTGTTTGAGATGTTCGGCAATGTTAGTAGAATTCTGCATTTCCCGAGTTGGCATAGCGCCTGCTTACTAACTAATCAGTTTCACGCGCCCGAACAAGTGCATAATATGTCTTTAACTTATGAATTTGTGTAATGCTATATCCAATTTTTCAGCCATTTGTTAGAACACGATATCGCCGAACAAACTACCGAAACCATTTGCGTATATGTAATATGAACAAACACAAGAAAATAGCAATGCCAACTAAAATAAAATGCGACAACAAAACAAGACACGGATATAAAGGCCATAGACACAGATAAACAAATATGCATATATATATATAATTCAATATATGAAATTGTTTTTTATTATAAAAGATTTTATCTGACAATTCTTTGTTCATTGACGAAATCAATCCGGCCAAATATACCCTAACAAAGCCAACCGCAAGTAATACTGCGGCAACTCTTTGATGTCGCGGATTATTCACACCTCCCGCACTGTCCCTGAAAAGAGTCGGTGCCGCTCTGCATTGGGATGCATACCACGGGGTAAACACTGCTGACCACGCTATTAGCATGGATGACCACGGCATGAACACGACTTCAACACGGATGACCACGGAGTGCACTCAGAGTGCATAATATGTCTTTAACTTATGAATTTGTGTAATGTTATATCCAACTTTTCAGCCATTTGTTGCGACACGATATCGACGCACAAACTACCGAAACCGTTTGCATACATGTAATATGAACAAACACAAGAAAATAATAATGCCAACTAAAATAAAACGCGACAACAAAACATGACACGGATATAAAGGCCATGGACACGGATTAACAAACATGCATATATATAATTAAATATATGAAATTGTTTTTTATTATAAAATATTTTATCTGACAATTCTTTATTCATTGACGAAATCAATCCGGGCCAAATATACCCGAAAAAAGCCTACCGCAAGTAATACTGCGGCAACTCTTTGATGTCGCAGATTATTCACACCTCCCGCACTGTCCCTGAAAATAGTAGATGCCATAAACACGGCTGACCACGCTATTAACACGGCATGAACACGACTTCAACACGGATGACCACGGCGTGTACTCAGATGACCACGACATTGAACATGCCGTGTTCACACCGTTTTTGAACACGCTGGCCATATTGCCGAATTTGATCACGCTAATAACACGACTTCAACACGGATGACCACGGCGTGAACTCGGATGACCACGGCATGTACACGCCGTGTTCAGACCGTTTTTGAACACGCTGGCCATTTTTCTGAAGTTGACCACGCTAAGACCACGCGCGATTTTTCCGTGTTTTTTCCGTGTTACAATGTTGGCCACGCGTGGTTTTGAAAAACCCACGGGCCTTGTACTGTATACTACTGTTATTGGTTTTATGATTATACATGCTCTTATTGGCATATTGAATGTGCGAGTGAATCCAGGGGCGAATAATAGTAAACTATATATGTAAATAATACATTCTAATTTCCACGTAAATTAACGTCAATTGTCTATTTATAGGTCATATTTATTGAAATAGTATGAAGATACCGATAAACTGTTATGTATATAGGGCCTATTATCAAAATCGATCATAAAAGCATTAATTCGTCTTGATATTATTATCGATTGTAATATATTACTTATATTATGACCGTCTTGTAAATTGAACGTGCATAAGTCTTATAGTAGACCTACTGAGCATTGCTATATGTTTGCATGAAGTTTCACAACTAAACAGTTTGGTTTCAGTATATTATAATATTACTCGGCATATGCCAGGGGCCTGTGTATGTGTTTATGGGTGACACATATATATTGGGAGCGGGCCAAGTACAAGCCCTTGTGGTTCATAGTTTGGGTTAAATTATATTAGTTTCAACATTATTATGAATACTCCGTTTTCAAAAAGTTCAATTATTTCATCAATTATAACAGCATTATAATTATGCATGCAAGCGTATATTCATGTTTCCGAGTTGTTGAATAAAATAATTTGTCCGCAATTTTGAAAGATAATTAGAGTACCCGTGTTTTCACAAAAATAATAGTAAAAATAGGGAAAATGCAACAGAAAGGTTCTCAGTCCAAGGTATATAACTAAAAGAAGAAGAGATAGTGTATTTGGTAATATATATATTTTTTGAAGCACATATGGTAAATAACAATTTAATTGTGAACAATATGCAAAGTTTGGTATATTGGGCATGAAAATAAAATGATTATAAAAGTTAGAATTTGGTCTTGTTGCTAGGGTAATTTAATTGCATAGCAACTGTTGCTATGGGCAACACATTTGACAACCTAACCAACGTGAGATGAATGGGGAGAGAACCTTTAATGTGGACACAAAGTTACTGGCGGTCTAAGCCATTTCACTTGAAAATTTTATAAAACAAATTTTTGAGACCAATTTATGCAAATTTGGTATATCTAATTTAACCTTGACCTTTGACCTTGACAGAGGTAACTAGAAAATTGCCAACAATGATTTTAGTTATGGGGGTATCCCATAGCACATTATTAGCATTGTTGGCATATGGTACTAAAAATGTTTAGCAAAAATTGTTCTAGCCACCTTTTCTCTGACCTGCCTCCTGACTAATAGTTTTTGGACTGAACTGTCAATTTGTTGAAATGTCGAACCATAGGGGTGTAATATTGCAAATTCACTCAAAGTTTGAAAGTTTGAGGTGCATGTACAAGCTCGATGTTGTTGGAGGCTTGTAAATTTAGTTTATGAATATTAAACCGGAAATAATTATAATTTAATACATACATCTATAAAGAAATAAACTAACCTTTTCTTGACACCAAAACATTTATCAGATGACGAGATTTCCGTGACAATCGGTACTTCTCTGTCTTGGTGATATGCGGGTGACTGGTGTGATCTAGAGGTGATCTTAAACATACTTGTAAATTTTCAAAACATTTCTCAGATAAATGTGGGCTGCAGGGTCATCTTGTATTGTGTAGATGCTTTTTAACGAATTTCGGAAATAAATGATGGCTTCCATCTAGAGGTCACCCAGAAGATCCATATGAAGTTTGGTGACAGTTGGATGAGGGATGTGGCCTGAAGGGTGTGCCGAAGGATTTAGTCATGCAAAGAGTAAAATACAAGATGGCTTCAGCCATGTTTTTTCACCAAAAATCGTTCAAATTCGATAGCTCCCATCTAGAGGTGATCCTAAACATGTCTGTAACTTTTCAAAACATTTCTCCAAAAATGTAGGCTGCAGGGTGTGCCGATGGATTCAAATTTAAATCCAAGATGGCTGCTAGTGGCCATTTTTTTCATCAAATTGACAGTTGGATGAGGGATGTGGCCTGTAGGGTGTGCCGAAAGATTTAGTCATGCAAAGAGTAAAATACAAGATGGCTTCAGCCATGTTTGTTCACCAAAAATCGTTCAAATTCGATAGCTCCCATCTAGATGTGATCCTAAACATGTCTGTAACTTTTCAAAACATTTCTCCAAAAATGTAGGCTGCAGGGTGTGCTGATGGATTCAAATTTAAATCCAAGATGGCTGCTGGTGGCCATTTTTTTCATCAAATTTCGGAAAAAAATTATGACTCCCAACTGGAGTTCACCCCGAAGATCCATATGAAGTTTTGTGATGATCGATTAAGGGATGTGGCCCGTAGGGTGTGCCAAAGGAAATTGTTGATGGACGGACGACGGACTCCAACCCATGGCACTAGCTCATACTTGACTTTGTCAAGTTGAGCTAAAAATTATAATTAAACCATGTTAAATAAATGGTAAAAAGTTTCATCTGCTGCATATACCTAGATTTGAGCAATGTAGTGTAGTGGTAAACAAATTGGTGAGACAGTCATTATAGATGATCGTTAATGAGAGAGATCAAGATATTAGGTCATAGCTGGGTATACAGTCATGTTCTGGCTACCCACACCATTCATCTGTTATAGAAAGTAGACAGTTCATCAAACAAAGTATCATACTAAAGTGTAAAACTCCTTTAGGCCATATAAAGTTAAAGAATAGTTTCTCAGAAAATTGTCTTTTATAATGAATAACCTCAACTAACTAAAGGCACAAATGCAATGTTTCCTCCTGCTAATATGACAATTTTCAGTCTGAATAGATGAGTTGTTATTGATAGTTAAATAAATTGTACATTGGTACTCACTGTTCTTCCAATAATAGAATGATGGGCGTCAGGGAGCTGATACTAATGAAATGTGATCTCAGTGGCATGATGAAATTCAAAAGTCTCGGTCCAGCACTCTCAGCAACAAAAATTGTCAGGCAGCGATTCCATCTTTTATCATTAGCGTTCCTATAAGCACCATCATCACATGGCTTGCAGAATATAAAGAACAACAGCTTGAAGTGAGCAAATCTCCAAAATCATCCTACCAATGATACAATTCTTCACACAAAGCAGTGTCTGCCCAGTGGCTCACACAGTATGGTTCATAGTACTTTTGGCAGTCATCAAGTGATGGCGAAGCTGATTTAATACCCAATAAGTGCAGATAAGTATTAAAAGTGTTCCACGTAAAAGGAGTGTATAAACCTGTTTCAGGTAACCAGACACATTATGTATCTCCTAATAAGTATTTTGGACACTGAACTATAGTATTGGTTAAATCCTTCATGGTCCGCATGTCATAGAAGAGTTTTTTTTGTTGTTAAAAAGCAGTACGAAATACCTATGGTACGTTTAATCACTCACCGGCAAATGCCTAGAGTTCTGTCCCAATTCCCAATCGGATACCGGCCACGTGACAAGCCATTTTCTGTAAATCTAAAGATTCTCTTCACCCCTTTAATAAGTGTGTTTGATGCGTATGACCGAGTGCGCAGGGCGGGATGTTGGTTCCAACTGGGAGTTCAGTGTCCAGGATACTTTATATATTAGGAGATACATATTTTTGGTAAGAAAATAGTATATCTCTGTTAAAGATATCTTACACACTGAACTATTGGTTATAATTAGAATTCTTGAAAAGGAGCAGGCCAATGAGGCAGATAATCAGACAAGGCCTGCAAAAAACCACCTGCTGAAGCTGCAACTAGAGGTCCCAAACAGAAAAGGCTGTCAGCCTGTAACTCCAAGTCTCTTGGTAGAACTGTGTAAAGGTGGACCCTTGGGTCCAATATGCAGCAGCTCAAATAACTTTAAGAGTAACTGAGCCCCTGGTAACCCATAAATAGTACTCTGTGTGCCCTAATGTTCATGGAAGGAATGTGTCTATGATCAATTTGGTCATATGCAAGTGAGATAACTCAATCATGCAGGGCCCTAATAGGACAAAGTGACTACTGTGACTTATCCCCCCTGAGTAGAGCTGTAATAGCAATAGGGGAGTTATATATTGAGGGACGTGGAGAGATTGTCAGAAGACCTTGATGAGGTAGCAGTTTAGGGGATGTAGCATAAATCAAACGACATCCAGGAAATGCAAACCAGGCATGCAAGTAGTGAATGTGGGGATAGTAGCCAAAACTATGAAACACTGTGTTAACCCCCCCCCCCCCCCCAAGGTAGCTAGCTACCTGTTAAAGGGAAAGGAATGGGATGGGATCCAGGGACGCACCATAAGAATATATTCAGGGAATTGTGCCGTTTTGTTCCAGGACACTGGAAAGAATGGCAGTCGAAGGAAATACATACATGTATAGTCCAGGCACATTAGACATGAAAGTGAAAAAGTAAGGAAATAACCCGGGGAAAGTTGATTTAAAAAAAATATTATTTAGGCCAAAACATCGTGGATGAGTCACGAAAAGACCCCTAAAATCTGAGTTGAGCTTTCTGAGTTACACCATTATTTCCATATAAATTATTTATTTTATTTTTTTATTTTTCACAGCCATGGAAATAATTGGATGCTGTATCAATATTGTTCAATAAGAACCAAAGACACCCATTCAAAGGGGAACTTTGATTGAATTTCGCAGATATGGATATGAAATAAAACACTGAACCAAAATAATGATTTTTTAGGTAAACTGTTGTATTCGATGTCGGTTTGCTCAGGCTTCTCAAAACATCGACACAAGTTATCTATTTAAAAAACTGCACAGACACCACTCCTCCACTATAATAGGCAAAATTAGTGAGTATGCATATCGTAAATGGTCAAAACTTATTAAAACATAACCCTACCCCCAAAACTGGTTATCAACGACCCGTTCATATTTTGCTCTTCTATTTTGTCTAATCTAGTCATGAATTATGCAGTTATAGCAGTTTATGTGAAATATGAGTAGGAGAGCGAATGTAGAGACACGGTCAGAATAATATAATCGTGGCCATGAAATGGCTGTCAAAATGGCCAAGCCATGCCACAACGAAAGCAACATATTGTATAACCACCTAGTAGCTAGTAGGTAAAATATGTATTGGTAATATACAAGTCTGGTGTTAAATATGTTTAAAGGTACACAGACCATTAAAACAGATCCAATGATTATGTCTTTAAATGTTCGGGTTTTCTGTTTACAGTCGGGCCCAAAAATAATAATTTCAGGCATGAAAAACACAAAGTAATCTTTCATCACACAGTGTGTGGTAGTTTCATTCGGTGTGATGATTAATTATTGAATGTAACCCATAAACAAATGCATATCCTTGCGTAATAATTAATAGTTACACTTCCGGAATTTTCAGCACTGTCTGTGATAATAAACCATATGTTGCAATTGTTATTATATTGCAAAGAAACCACAATCTCTTCAAAAGATTAGCACTCCAACTCACCAGATCAATTAGACACTACATCGTACATTTGATATAAGACTAATTTTTGTGCTGCTTCCAAACCGGTGTCTTAGTAGACAATTTTGTTCGAATTACTTCAGTCGCAACTTTCAACTGGAATATGCTATTACGCAATTAGTTTTCAGTATCTTGTTGTTTGAAAATATCTTACCAAAACCACCCATGAACATGTGCAAAATATCAGGTGATCAGCATTTAAAGCTGTTATTTCTGTGGTGACCATTGTCTCAATGTTGCTATTTATGGTTGTGTGTTCAGCAGATATGTGTAACATTAGGGAGAAGGGATACACGCGGTAATGCAGTTGCAGAAAACATAGCGCCCTTCATGTATATGTTACCTTGGTGAATATAACCAAATATTATTTCCAGGTATAAAGACAGTTTCTGTCACAGAGTATGTAGGCAATTTTGGTAAAGTTTAGATTTTTTTGAAGACAGTATATTTGTGTTTTGATAAATTGTGTTCATAGTATACCACCATGCATTCATGTGATAAAAGCGAAATATTTGTGTTTTATTACTTGATCGTAGGCAACTATCTATTATATATTTTGGAACTTCTGTCTGTCTGTATGTATGTATGTGTGTTATAGACTGCTCGACTGCTCGACTGTTGAAGACTGCTCGACCGACACAACTCAAATTTGGTATATAGTCCTACTTTGATCCCAGGAACAATATGAACGGTTCCAATTTCAAACGCGACCATGTCCTTGTTTTTTTCTTTCTCCTGTATATTCTGCCCAGATGGAGGCGATCACAAAGAAATCCCTAAATAGCCCAGACGAAGTCATGCACATCAGCTAGTTACTAATATTTTAAGACATTATATTTCACCCATTAATCTATTAATATCTCTCTTTATACTGCTCTATAGCAGTGCACACAAATCAAAGTAACAGGAAATGAAAGCAAGATGCAAACAGTGCGATTGACGGGAGGAGGCGGACCAACCAAGTCATCTGCTGATCGAGAGGGTCTAAATCACAGAATCCAGGGCTTAAAATCTGATGAGAATCAGAATCACGATTCTTGTAGTTTAATCTCGTAAAAACAGCTCATGTTTTATGTAGAAATAACATTTTCAATAGAAAATAATTATTCCCTAATAAGATACTTACACACTGAACTACATGGTATATTCTTTTTTATTCACAAAAGAGGGATCAATGAGACCCGTATAAAATGTTATTATTTTGGTACAAAATAGCATAAGTACGTTGCAGCTCGGTCACGTGTCATTAGCTCTATGATTTGATTGAGGATTCAAGGTAAAGTGGAGAAAGTGGAAGAATGAGCCCAATGGACTGAATCTTTGTCACCCCTTTTACAAGATTCGAGGGTGGTGACAGAGCAGCGGGAAGGGAAATCCAAATTTGGAGGGACATGTGAGTTCAGTGTGTAAGTATCTTATTAGGGAATACGTTTTTTCTATTGAAAATGTTATATTCCCGGTAAAGATACGTTACACATTGAACTACATGGTAGAACCAACTCATAGGAGGAGGCCGCAAGGAATGACATACTGTTGTATTTCAGTTAAGAGCGATTCTTTTGTACCTGCTGGGCATCCACAAATGGATCCAAAAGGTACCAATTCTCAGAGTTGATTGAGGATTCAAGGTAAAGTGGAGAAAGTGGAAGAATGAGCCCAATGGGCTGAATCTTTGCCCCCCTTTTGTCTTTAAGTCAGGTAAGCCATCGAAATTTGAAAAGCCCATAAGGTAGAAATCGCCCACAGTTCATATGCATGTACACTTGTTGAAACTTAGGTAAAACGTGGTCCCTGGCAGATCCCTAAATACCTGTTATGTGAACCAATGTTCCATGTAGACCTAGGAAATAGCATCAAATGCTTTATGAAATCAACAGTGAGAATCGTAATGCATCTAATGATAAGCAGCCCTAGGCCTGTTAATTAGAATTGTCAACTTCAGTCGGCTATTTGTAAATTGGAGAACAATTAAACCAGATGGTCAGATCCAACTAAAAGTGTTTTTAAAAGTGGAAACAGAATTAACAGGGCTGGGCTAAGGCCTGGAAAGAGGCATCGAGGGATGATTAAGGTGCAGACTGTTTCCCCCGAACCCGGTGCAAAGCTTAAAATCAGACGAGAACCCGGTGCAAAGCTTCAAATCAGACGAGAATCAGAATCATTGATTCTTAATTTGATACTTATCAAAAATAGTTGCTTTGCTGCTATTATTAATATATTTTGTTTCTTGCTAAATTTAATGCTTTTTGAGGCATGTTGTGTCCAGTGCAGTGGTCGTTGTCAACAATTCCACCCGAGGATGTGCTGATAGATTGTTGTTCTTTCCACAAGCTTTGAAAGGAAAGGTTGGATGACGACATGACGTGAATCTTTGATAGATTCCAACATTGCCCTCAAACCTGATCCTTATTTGCTGCATTGTTAACATGAAACAAATTATGAGAGGCATTTTTAAACATAAACAATTCCAATTTGTTATCAACTGGTCAAAAGTTCGAAATAAATGACAAATGAAATGTGTTTACGGTAATAATACTTAGGCGTCATCTCAAAACTACTATCGGGAAATCAGCCTATTTCCCGATAGATCCCGATAGCATATACAGTTATCGGGAAATTATTATCGGGAAATGACGCAACGTTTATCGGAAACGTTTCGGAATATTTACATAAGCTATCGGGATTCTTTCGGAGTTTACTTTCATTTTGGAGTATCATAATCCGAAAACAACACCGCATGCTGTTTGGAAAGTTTGTATCGGGATTACTCTGGATTTTTATCAGGGTTTTATGTTTTATAGGCCTATCTTTATTATTGATTTAATAGTTTCCTAATATGAGAAATCGTCAGTATAATAGTTTTACAGTATCGGGGGAACACATGTCGTAGAACTATTATATATATACAGTAGTGTTCAGTGGGTCCTACAGTATTGTATTTGACCAGACAATACACCCCCACCCATCGGAAAATCATCAAAATCAAGTCGCGGGGAGCATACCCAAATATTTATGCAGTTGTACTACCTTTAATCGCCGCTGCTCTCCGGCAATTTTTGGAAATGTGCGCATTCCATGTGGCGGAGTATAAAGACTATCCAAATGGCAAATGCAAAAGATTTGTATTTATTCCCGAATCGCGACGACACAATTTATGCATGCACAATTAAGTGCTTTAGAAATAAACTGACAGATCGAGATATTATACCATTATGAAGTCTTAACATGAGATGTCATACATTCTATTTTTAGCCCAATTCCAGGAATTGGGGTCATCCATGTTTACGTTTCTGGGAAAACACATGTGACATTGCAGAGTATGGGCCCATGTATACATGCAGTCATGCGTGAAGTCACTTGATCGTGCTTGTCTTGAAGAAGACATATCATTTTCAGATTTTACACAGTGAACATGTAAAAACAATTTCAAACATGGGACAACTCCAGCTTAAAAAAATATCGGGCCTGTACGGTACGTATATTCCAAATATACATAGGATTTGTTGCAATTTCCGACAGAACACTTGATGTGATTTATAACGCAATCGCATTTTTGTTTACCAGCACATCGCAAACAACAAAACTTGCGAGTAGAAAGAAAAATATAACTCTACAGTGGGTTAAACTTTTAGCATGAAATTTTGCTGTTATGCCTACATTCTGCATGGTCATGCAGTTTCAGGGGGGGTGTGTTTTTAGATCGATCATGCCATGAATCTCTACTCTGTTCTCTACGCTTTAGTCAAGAGTATAGTGATTCGTAACATGACATATGTATGCTTTATATGTATACTTTCAGCATTAACAATTTAGAAGTAATTCAGTAGTTTTTTCATGAATTCTAATATGGTAAATAAAGAGCGTCTACAGACCTATGCAAGTATGAATGGAAAATTCCATGCAAATCTCCAGTGCAAAAGTTATAAATACGCGAAGCAATCATAACATTTAACTGACAATTAAGTGAGTGCATGGGCTGCTTTTGTATATACTGTAATTACTACTAATTATAGGCTGCATTGATTATTTCGATAAGTTGAACATAGCCTTATTATGTTCCGACAGTGACAGTGTCGAATTTCACGATTGCATCATCAAGGTCAAGGTAACACCTGTGTCACGATGCGATTTATTTTTAGTTTATTTCGTCATATTTTTCAAAAAGATGTCTTGCTAACTTTGATTTAGTTTGATATCTCAAATGCACGATGAGAAAGTACTTTTATCGACATTAATAGCCATTCCATCGTTTTCAAATGACTTGACAAAATTATGTCATATATGATGGGCATGATCGATGCATCAAAATGCTTTTCAGGTGGGGGAAAAATCAGCAGAACAATATAGTTCTCAAATATTGTTAAAGAAAGCTACCTGCGATTGAAAATCAACTATTTGAAGCCAATGTGTAGTAATTATCGTAATCTTATGGCATTTATTTCACATGTTTGGTAATTTATTCAATTTTTATCAAATATATATTTGAATTTTTTCTCACATTCACTTTGACCAGTCTATTGCTAGTGTTGAAGGGATACTACCTTTATGAAACTATTCCTTTTGATGTGTCCTTCATAGCGCGTCTAGGAGATATGTGCTGTATGTATAATTTAAAAAAATAATTCAATGGCCAATTTAATAAGTTCGAATCAAAACTTTAAACGTGTAGAGTTTTATTTCGTAACGACTTATTCAACCCAGATACCATTTAGATTCCATTCCAGCGTGTCCCTTTAATCGCTCGATGTAATATAGAATTACTGTTTTGTTATGCACATGCGCAACGAAAACTTCCTGAATTCAATGAACTCTCGTGGTACGAGATTCCACGTGATAATCCATCTTCATTTTCGGCGTCAACCAGTAAACATCGCAATTTGACTTGCTCCATTATTTTGAAACGGATTTAGTGTTTTTAACACGCTAACTTACGGAACGGAACAAATCCGAACTGCTTGAACCGTGACACAAATTAACGAACATTTTGCGACAGTTAATTGTCACAGCAAACTTCCGATTTGCTAAAATGAAAATCTCCCCTCGGAGATGAAACGAGTCTGAGTCCTGACTCAATCGGGGAAGACCCGGTCTATGAGAACGACTCTGAGCAGATATCTGATGAAATGACGATTCTGACTCTGATACAATTGCAAGTCCATTGACTCGCAACACTCCCATCGGAGTACAGACGAGACTACCTCACTTGGGGGACGACACAGGAGCTGAGAACTCTTGTCAACTTCTTCATGTATCAATCATCAACGTCTATTATAGATCGATGGTTGTATGGTGCAAATGTCGGAAGATAATGCAGCCACTGAAATATTGTCGCAACGTTCACATTTGTATGCATGGGTACGTCCAAATGTCCCAACCTGGCACAATACAGGACAGCATGAAACTAGTTTCACAATCGATTCCGTGCAAAAGATGTTTTGGTGCACAGCCTCCTTTTAAATTTTAATAGGACCAAGACTCCAATTTCTGTGACTTCGTACAATACCACAGAAGTATTTCTACTCTAGATCGTTTGGATAGCAGGGGTACTTCTATAAATTTCTGGATATCGTTCTGTTGAACAGCTGACTTTCAATATACGACAATCCACATATAGAGATTTATTTTTAGTATATTTTGTCGTTCTTTTTCAAAAAGATGTCTTGCTAACTTTGATTTAGTTTGATATCTCAAATGCACGATGAGAAAGTACTTTTATCGACATTAATAGCCATTCCATAGCTATATAAGTCTGTTGACATTGATGGCTATTCCTCTTTTATCCTTTGTGACCACAAGATAAGGGAAGTTTATATGAGTAATCAAAATGAACCAGGACTGTACAATAATAATAACACATCAATGGTGGGGTTTACAACTTGCCATTGTAATATTGTATTTTATCATCCAGTTCATTCTTTTAACCCGTTCCAAGTTTTTAACTTGTGAATTCGTTTCTGATTTGGGAAACGACACATAATTAATAAATTATTAACGTGGGTGGCAATTTTATTCATTTTCACTTGTCCTGTTACGACAAATAATATTGTTTTTTATTGAGAATTTGGGAAAATTTCCCATGTGTAAAACTTCCAGTCGCGACACGTATTCAGATACAATATTATTATCGATCTGGTGTGTTACGCGAGTAAACGCATTTGTCCAATTGCTATGTTATCTCTGCTCAAGTGGTTCTAGAATGTAAGGCATCATCTCAAAACTACTATCGGGATCCCGATAACTATTCCGATAACTCAAAAACTATCTTCTAACTTTCCCGATAGATTCTGATAGAGCAGTCGCGATTTCCCAAAAATATTCCGATACCGCATCTAAATATTCAGATAACGCGCTGAGTTCCCGAATATTTCCCGATAAAAG
The DNA here is from genome assembly GCA_032622095.1 of Siphonodentalium dalli. Lineage (NCBI taxonomy): Eukaryota > Metazoa > Mollusca > Scaphopoda > Gadilida > Siphonodentaliidae > Siphonodentalium > Siphonodentalium dalli. The sequence goes on along the minus strand of CP136063.1, from coordinate 137,458,021 downwards.
TCCGAAAGTGATAGAGCGTATTGCCGATAACTTTCCGATAACTCATTTCCGATAATTTACCCATTTATTTCACGAAAAAGTATGTCTGTTTTGATAAACGATGAATCAAGCATGTTGTTTCATTTATATATGTTTCTGTTTCCGGTTCAATGCGTGTTGTCATTACTTTTGGATTCGTCCATAGCTTCCTTCGTAAGCGCATTTTTATTGGGATGGAAGCTTGATTAAAACAGTTAAAACTCTACACGTTTCAAGTTTTGATTCGAACTTATTAAATTGTCCATTGAATTATTTTTGCAGATTATACATACAGCACATATCTCCTAGATGCGCTATGAAGGATACATCAAAAGGAATAGTTTCATAAAGGTAGTATCCCTTCAACACTAGCAATAGACTGGTCCAAAGTGAACGTGAGAAATAATTCAAATATATATTTGATAAAAATTGAATAAATTACCAAACATGTGAAATAAATGCCATAAGATTACGATAATTGTAGTTACTACACATTGGCTTCAAATAGTTGATTTTCAATCGCAGGTAGTTTTCTTTAACAATATTTGAGAACTATATTGTTCTGCTGATTGTCCCCCCACCTGAAAAGCATTTTGATGCCTCGATCATGCCCATCATATGACATAATTTTGTCAAGTCATTTGAAAACGATGGAATGGCTATTAATGTCGATAAAAGTACTTTCTCATCGTGCATTTGAGATATCAAACTAAATCAAAGTTAGCAAGACATCATTTTGAAAAATATGACAAAATATACTAAATATTTAACAATTTGATTTATCAAGTTATGATTTTATGAATAAATTATACCTACCTCATATGGCTCAGATTATATCACTTTAACGCTTCGCCTCAACTCGCATCGTTCCGTTTCCGGTGTGGCTTTTTTTAATTACCCAATTATGTGACGTCACACCGGAATACCCCTGCCTACATCAGTTTATCAACTTTGCGTTCTCGAAGCAACATCGTTTCTAATCGTTCGTCTATATTATGACGGACTCTGTTCACATTATAAGCCTCTGGCTTGGTGAACGACAATTTATATGAGGATTATACAGTATGTGTATGCCTCGTATTTTGGCCAGAATATGGCCTCATTTGACAAGAGATTTTTGTCTTTGTCCGTGGGGAAAAAATGGCCGAAAATTCGCTGTGCAGTATAGCCTACTTTGGCTCCAGCACCTCGTAGATCAAGATAAAAGATCAAGATAAAGGAACAGAAAGTCCTCAGTGCTAGTGCAAGTACGGATAGACTAGACACGGACTCTTTCTCGGGCTGAGAGCTCAGCAGAATCATTCCCTTGAAATTTCTTCATGTATCAATCATCAACGTCTATTATAGATCGATGGTTGTATGGTGCAAATGTCGGAAGATAATGCAGCCACTGAAATATTGTCGCAACGTTCACATTTGTATGCATGGGTACGTCCAAATGTCCCAACCTGGCACAATACAGGACAGCATGAAACTAGTTTCACAATCGATTCCGTGCAAAAGATGTTTTGGTGCACAGCCTCCTTTTAAATTTTAATAGGACCAAGACTCCAATTTCTGTGACTTCGTACAATACCACAGAAGTATTTCTACTCTAGATCGTTTGGATAGCAGGGGTACTTCTATAAATTTCTGGATATCGTTCTGTTGAACAGCTGACTTTCAATATACGACAATCCACATATAGAGATTTATTTTTAGTATATTTTGTCGTTCTTTTTCAAAAAGATGTCTTGCTAACTTTGATTTAGTTTGATATCTCAAATGCACGATGAGAAAGTACTTTTATCGACATTAATAGCCATTCCATAGCTATATAAGTCTGTTGACATTGATGGCTATTCCTCTTTTATCCTTTGTGACCACAAGATAAGGGAAGTTTATATGAGTAATCAAAATGAACCAGGACTGTACAATAATAATAACACATCAATGGTGGGGTTTACAACTTGCCATTGTAATATTGTATTTTATCATCCAGTTCATTCTTTTAACCCGTTCCAAGTTTTTAACTTGTGAATTCGTTTCTGATTTGGGAAACGACACATAATTAATAAATTATTAACGTGGGTGGCAATTTTATTCATTTTCACTTGTCCTGTTACGACAAATAATATTGTTTTTTATTGAGAATTTGGGAAAATTTCCCATGTGTAAAACTTCCAGTCGCGACACGTATTCAGATACAATATTATTATCGATCTGGTGTGTTACGCGAGTAAACGCATTTGTCCAATTGCTATGTTATCTCTGCTCAAGTGGTTCTAGAATGTAAGGCATCATCTCAAAACTACTATCGGGATCCCGATAACTATTCCGATAACTCAAAAACTATCTTCTAACTTTCCCGATAGATTCTGATAGAGCAGTCGCGATTTCCCAAAAATATTCCGATACCGCATCTAAATATTCAGATAACGCGCTGAGTTCCCGAATATTTCCCGATAAAAGTCCGAAAGTGATAGAGCGTATTGCCGATAACTTTCCGATAACTCATTTCCGATAATTTACCCATTTATTTCACGAAAAAGTATGTCTGTTTTGATAAACGATGAATCAAGCATGTTGTTTCATTTATATATGTTTCTGTTTCCGGTTCAATGCGTGTTGTCATTACTTTTGGATTCGTCCATAGCTTCCTTCGTAAGCGCATTTTTATTGGGGTGGAAGCTTGATTAAAACAGTTAAAACTCTACACGTTTCAAGTTTTGATTCGAACTTATTAAATTGTCCATTGAATTATTTTTGCAGATTATACATACAGCACATATCTCCTAGATGCGCTATGAAGGATACATCAAAAGGAATAGTTTCATAAAGGTAGTATCCCTTCAACACTAGCAATAGACTGGTCCAAAGTGAACGTGAGAAAAAATTCAAATATATATTTGATAAAAATTGAATAAATTTAATACCAAACATGTGAAATAAATGCCATAAGATTACGATAATTGTAGTTACTACACATTGGCTTCAAATAGTTGATTTTCAATCGCAGGTAGTTTTCTTTAACAATATTTGAGAACTATATTGTTCTGCTGATTGTCCCCCCACCTGAAAAGCATTTTGATGCCTCGATCATGCCCATCATATGACATAATTTTGTCAAGTCATTTGAAAACGATGGAATGGCTATTAATGTCGATAAAAGTACTTTCTCATCGTGCATTTGAGATATCAAACTAAATCAAAGTTAGCAAGACATCATTTTGAAAAATATGACAAAATATACTAAATATTTAACAATTTGATTTATCAAGTTATGATTTTATGAATAAATTATACCTACCTCATATGGCTCAGATTATATCACTTTAACGCTTCGCCTCAACTCGCATCGTTCCGTTTCCGGTGTGGCTTTTTTTAATTACCCAATTATGTGACGTCACACCGGAATACCCCTGCCTACATCAGTTTATCAACTTTGCGTTCTCGAAGCAACATCGTTTCTAATCGTTCGTCTATATTATGACGGACTCTGTTCACATTATAAGCCTCTGGCTTGGTGAACGACAATTTATATGAGGATTATACAGTATGTGTATGCCTCGTATTTTGGCCAGAATATGGCCTCATTTGACAAGAGATTTTTGTCTTTGTCCGTGGGGAAAAAATGGCCGAAAATTCGCTGTGCAGTATAGCCTACTTTGGCTCCAGCACCTCGTAGATCAAGATAAAAGATCAAGATAAAGGAACAGAAAGTCCTCAGTGCTAGTGCAAGTACGGAATAGACTAGACACGGACTCTTTCTCGGGCTGAGAGCTCAGCAGAATCATTCCCTTGAAATTTCTTCATGTATCAATCATCAACGTCTATTATAGATCGATGGTTGTATGGTGCAAATGTCGGAAGATAATGCAGCCACTGAAATATTGTCGCAACGTTCACATTTGTATGCATGGGTACGTCCAAATGTCCCAACCTGGCACAATACAGGACAGCATGAAACTAGTTTCACAATCGATTCCGTGCAAAAGATGTTTTGGTGCACAGCCTCCTTTTAAATTTTAATAGGACCAAGACTCCAATTTCTGTGACTTCGTACAATACCACAGAAGTATTTCTACTCTAGATCGTTTGGATAGCAGGGGTACTTCTATAAATTTCTGGATATCGTTCTGTTGAACAGCTGACTTTCAATATACGACAATCCACATATAGAGATTTATTTTTAGTATATTTTGTCGTTCTTTTTCAAAAAGATGTCTTGCTAACTTTGATTTAGTTTGATATCTCAAATGCACGATGAGAAAGTACTTTTATCGACATTAATAGCCATTCCATAGCTATATAAGTCTGTTGACATTGATGGCTATTCCTCTTTTATCCTTTGTGACCACAAGATAAGGGAAGTTTATATGAGTAATCAAAATGAACCAGGACTGTACAATAATAATAACACATCAATGGTGGGGTTTACAACTTGCCATTGTAATATTGTATTTTATCATCCAGTTCATTCTTTTAACCCGTTCCAAGTTTTTAACTTGTGAATTCGTTTCTGATTTTGGAAACGACACATAATTAATAAATTATTAACGTGGGTGGCAATTTTATTCATTTTCACTTGTCCTGTTACGACAAATAATATTGTTTTTTATTGAGAATTTGGGAAAATTTCCCATGTGTAAAACTTCCAGTCGCGACACGTATTCAGATACAATATTATTATCGATCTGGTGTGTTACGCGAGTAAACGCATTTGTCCAATTGCTATGTTATCTCTGCTCAAGTGGTTCTAGAATGTAAGGCATCATCTCAAAACTACTATCGGGATCCCGATAACTATTCCGATAACTCAAAAACTATCTTCTAACTTTCCCGATAGATTCTGATAGAGCAGTCGCGATTTCCCAAAAATATTCCGATACCGCATCTAAATATTCAGATAACGCGCTGAGTTCCCGAATATTTCCCGATAAAAGTCCGAAAGTGATAGAGCGTATTGCCGATAACTTTCCGATAACTCATTTCCGATAATTTACCCATTTATTTCACGAAAAAGTATGTCTGTTTTGATAAACGATGAATCAAGCATGTTGTTTCATTTATATATATATGTTTCTGTTTCCGGTTCAATGCGTGTTGTCATTACTTTTGGATTCGTCCATAGCTTCCTTCGTAAGCGCATTTTTATTGGGGTGGAAGCTTGATTAAAACAGTTAAAACTGTACACGTTTCAAGTTTTGATTCGAACTTATTAAATTGTCCATTGAATTATTTTTGCAGATTATACATACAGCACATATCTCCTAGATGCGCTATGAAGGATACATCAAAAGGAATAGTTTCATAAAGGTAGTATCCCTTCAACACTAGCAATAGACTGGTCCAAAGTGAACGTGAGAACAAATTCAAATATATATTTGATAAAAATTGAATAAATTACCAAACATGTGAAATAAATGCCATAAGATTACGATAATTGTAGTTACTACACATTGGCTTCAAATAGTTGATTTTCAATCGCAGGTAGTTTTCTTTAACAATATTTGAGAACTATATTGTTCTGCTGATTGTCCCCCCACCTGAAAAGCATTTTGATGCCTCGATCATGCCCATCATATAACATAATTTTGTCAAGTCATTTGAAAACGATGGAATGGCTATTAATGTCGATAAAAGTACTTTCTCATCGTGCATTTGAGATATCAAACTAAATCAAAGTTAGCAAGACATCATTTTGAAAAATATGACAAAATATACTAAATATTTAACAATTTGATTTATCAAGTTATGATTTTATGAATAAATTATACCTACCTCATATGGCTCAGATTATATCACTTTAACGCTTCGCCTCAACTCGCATCGTTCCGTTTCCGGTGTGGCTTTTTTTAATTACCCAATTATGTGACGTCACACCGGAATACCCCTGCCTACATCAGTTTATCAACTTTGCGTCCTCGAAGCAACATCGTTTCTAATCGTTCGTCTATATTATGACGGACTCTGTTCACATTATAAGCCTCTGGCTTGGTGAACGACAATTTATATGAGGATTATACAGTATGTGTATGCCTCGTATTTTGGCCAGAATATGGCCTCATTTGACAAGAGATTTTTGTCTTTGTCCGTGGGGAAAAAATGGCCGAAAATTCGCTGTGCAGTATAGCCTACTTTGGCTCCAGCACCTCGTAGATCAAGATAAAAGATCAAGATAAAGGAACAGAAAGTCCTCAGTGCTAGTGCAAGTACGGAATAGACTAGACACGGACTCTTTCTCGGGCTGACAGCTCAGCAGAATCATTCCCTTGAAATTTCTTAACAGAGAAATGGGACAGGTCCACTTTGTTAGTGCCTCTGGGCCAAGACATAGGACTTCGTCGAGTTTACACTCGGACGGTAATTGTGTCTGATGTAGAATCAGAATGCTCAAATCGTGGCATAAAGCCGACGTAATAGAGGGAGTCTCAGCGAGACGTTTATGATGCAATAATATCCCTGAAAACTCTGACAGAGAGATTTGGATTCGTGTACTGACGAAAAGGCCGGAGAAGAACGAAACAATACAATGTCTATTCGTATTCAAACTCCAACAAAATCTGTATCAGCTCCTGATTTCGTATCAGAACGCTCTATCACAGCGAAAAGAAGAGCGATACTATACAATCGATCTGTATATTCCTCATAAAAATATGAGAATTTGATATTGAAATTACGTGTGCTTCTATTATATGTAGAAATATTCAACACAGAAAAGCATCAGGCACGCAGCGGCTCAGTGCATGACGTCACTTGTTTATTTATAGGTTCGGAGCCAATGCGATCTCCACAACTATTACTGAACTGAACTGAATTACGAACGTATATAGAGATAGCTAATATTGGCTTATCATTACTGAGGACAGTCAGTCGCTACTTACGTTTTGAGCGAACTGGTCCCACAGTTTTATATTATTACCAGCTGTCTTTTCCTGTGTCAAAGGACGCAGAAGAGTTCTTAAATATTCCTTTATTAGCTGAGATAATGTTCTTGAAAGTGAATTGCCAATAACATGCTTCAAAGCAACTATACTTGCCAAGAGAAACATAAGAAAATATACACTCAAGTCTATTATCGCTGAGGAAGGCCAGTTTTGATTATTGGGCAACTATATTATAGTATATTTTAAAATGACGTTTTCAACTTCACAGCCTCTCTGATTATGATGGCTTACCCATAAGGTTCAAATATACATCCACAGCCGTATAAAAGTCTATATAGAGTATTTAACCGTATTGCTATTTTGTTGCTAGACAGCAGTATATGACCAGTATATATGAGCTAGCTACGGAGCATGTACCTATACGCTGCTTGCTTATAGCGTCTTGGACCTATGACGAAAACTCTTAATCGTGAGGCAGGGTTATATATAGACCAAGATACACGGAAAACTCACATTAGAGATACACCTTCTCTATCGACGCAATGTCATGACTAATTCGGTCGCCTGGGGGGGGGACTGCATTTCGCCATATATTTAGTGAGACGTTAGTAATTATTTACCTTAACAGACACTTGCATGTCTGCATTATCCGAATATCAATGTTACCATTAGCCGTAACCAATCCTCAGTGACGTCTTATCGGACCTGAGATGCGTTGAACAAAAAAACTTCGGCAAGACTTAGTGCCGGTAATTCAGATTCCTGTTTGTACAAAAAACAATAGGGATATCATTATCAAAACCGGGCTTCATTCAAAGGACAATGAAATATATTGGTACCGGTACAACGTTATCAGAAAGTGTGTAGTTACAAGACACAATCCCAGTAAGCAGCAACTGTTTACAAGGCGCAATATAAATGCGCGGACAGGGTCAATGACCGACTCTAAATTGTACCCTAGAGAAGGAACGTAGAACGAAACATATCGCTGCCGCTTCATCTCCCATTTCAACTTTTTAACACATCGTTTTAAAAAGCATATATGAAATATGAAAGTCATTCATCTTATGAGCTATATGTAGACTACAGCCAATCATCGATAGGCCTACTGCAGCACAATAATAGACGTTCCCCGACGGGAATGAAACTTTTCGTTTCGTCTCCCATTCCAATTTTTGGAAAACGAAAACAACTATTTTCGGTTTCGTTTTGCTATAAGAAATTGACATATACGCAGACAATGAATAACTTCGTTCGTATTGAATACTGCACATTATATATTGTTCAGGGAGTTAATTATTGTCTCCATGACCTCGAATATTTAACAGTTGCCATTTTTGGAATGGCAGACAAATGTTAAGAGATAAATTCCAGTTTATCTGTACAGTATCAGCTGTACCATTTCCCCCAAAACACATGCAGAGGTGATGTCTATACATTCTAGGACTATGCGTTTACGTGGGCGATGGCTTATAGTGAACCAGTCTTGCACACAATTGTTATCATGTGATATAAATATTTTGATTCAAACATTAAACAAATCTATGTTTTCATCATGAATTGGAAATTTAAAATCTCCCTGATGACTTGCATGGAGCAATAGATTATATTGACAACCCAATTTCGGCCAGAAATAGGCATACATAGCAGTTCCAACTGATGAATTAATGGAATGCCTTTTTTCAATTAACATCAAGGTGAAACTGAACTCTAACTATAGTAGGCCTACGACATTGCAGGATATTCAAACAATAGACAGTTTGGTGCCTTACACGAAGACAGTTATCTATAAAGATTGGGGGGGGGGCAAGGATTTAAAACAAGGATTTAAATAATTTTTTTTAAAAGAGTTATGTCCCTGGACCCTGGCTCTGCCCCTATTTGACCCAGTGACCCCATTTGAACAAATCTGAACCCCAGTCACACAAGGACTCTCCATACCAAATGTAAGCTAAATCGGTCAAATGGTTCAAAAGAAGAAGTCATTCTAAGAATTACTATGGAGGAATAGAGTTATGGCCCTGGTTTCTCAACTAATCAACCTGGTGACCTCATTTGAACAAATCTGAATGTGATTCATCTAGGAAACATCCACACCAAATATGAATACTTTACGTCTTACGGTTCGGGACGAGAAGATGATTCTTGACAGACGGACGGACGGACGGATGGATGGACGAGGAGTGATGACTATAGCTCCACCGAATGCCGGTTGATACGGACCCTGGCTCTTACGGACCCTGGCTCATACGGACCCTGGCTCATACGGACCTCAATTAAAATACACAATTTTATTTTTTATGTTTTATGTTTATTTAAATAAATTTAAATTATGACAACATACATACAGAGATAATAAAAATATGATGATAACAAAAATGGAACAAAGTTACATCAGACGAACATTATTTAAACTGGGGCGTACAGCTTGGCGGCTTCTTTTAGTAGTTTGCAGCCAATAACCTCCTGACGATGCCGAATGGTATCTCCACATGAAGCACAGTTAGACATTGTGGAAGTATGCCAGTCAACAATAAATCAGTCGAATATATACCAGTTGTGTTTTTACTAACATGTTTTCATAGCAAATCGAACTCAGTGGATTCATCCTGATCACCATTCACCATTCATCCTCGCATGTCTGTTTATAAAACAATATAAAGGGATCACACACGAGTGTTTATATAACGGACAATGAATCAGTTGAAACAAGTTGTGTTTTTACTAACATGTTTTCATAACAAATCAAACTCAGTGGATTCATCCTGATTACCGTTCACTGACCATTTATCCTCGCATGTCTGTTTATACAACGACATAAATGGATAACACACGCGTGTTTATACAACGGCGAAGAGATTAATTAACACGATTCAATAATGCTTTTTCAAGTCAGAACATCACATAAATTCTCAATTAATACAGATATATGTGTGAAAAGACAATCATAATTATATATTAAATTCATAAATATAAGTTTGAAAATCACCAAAAAAATCGGTTAAATTCATAAATATAAGTTTGAAAATCACCAAAAAAATAACATAAATTCTCAATTAATACAGATACATGTGTGAAAAGACAATCATAATAATATATCAAATTCATAAATATAAGTTTGCAAATTGCATAATTTAATTGAGGTCCGTATCAGCCGGGGTCCGTATAAGCCAGGGTCCGTATCAGCCGGTGGTCCGTAAAAGCCAGGGTCCGTAAAAGCCAGGGTCCGTATAAGCCGCATACCGCTCCACCGGAGACTTCGTCTCAGGTGAGCTAAAAAGGGGGTATAATAAGATGAAAGCGAAGGTATTAGCCTGGGAACCAACTCACCAAGCACTAATCAGAAACCCAGGGTAATAGTGTGTTGGTTAAAAAAATATGTATTATTGGCCGCCAATGTGATTATTTAACAGAATGATTATTTTCAATTGTTAGAATTGGGCAATTCTAAACAAAATATGCTACAGAACGGCTTATGCAAATACACATAATTCCATGCGAGACGGAACTCTGTGGAAATAAAGCGAAACATTTTTATAGTTTGGTATCTTTTGGCATGATTATCGTTGGATTTTTCACTGGAACATAACCAACTGAAGGTAGCAACCAACAACCCTTGTAAGCAATGGCGTAATTTCTTATCAGCGTTATATACGGCTTATGCATGCGCAACCATGCACTATTAACCCTTTACCCAACAGTAATATGACTAACGTCATTACATCCAGCCAACAGAACTTTCTGGTGACGTCAAAGTTATTGGGAAATAATGTATTATTACTAAATTGTATGGTGGCTCTTGTTTTATGAAATTATGTTCATCTGCATGGATGTGACTGGGAGTAATTTTTTTTCAGAGTTGTTAATCCCCCTCCCCAAGCATGATAGTATGATGAATATTTATTAGGTTTTATATTTATATTTTATAACAATAAATGTAATAAACAAACAAAAGGTAAGTTTTGTTTTATCAACAGATCAATGTGACTTTCAGTTTCAATTTCTCTGTCGGAAAAACACATCACGAAATTGGGTGATTTATTAATATTTTAAGCAATGGCTATGTGGTGAAATGAATTATAAAATAAATCATCAAGTGACATATTAATTCTTGGATAGTTACGTGTAAATTCAGTTACAATTGTCTGCATTATTAGTCCGCACCAGTCCACATTGTACCATCGGATGATCGATTACATCGCACGTGTGTTTTGTTTACTTTTGTTTCTCCGGTTTTTTACCTTGACATTGCAGTCAATACATTCGCACAGCACAGATCTTGTGCAATTAATAAATTAAATAATTTTTTCGTGCCTACATTGTATTTTACGATTCTCTTAGGCACTTTCAATTTTAAAATAGCCGCGTATGTATGTGAACTCAGTGTTCAAATAAAAGTATCTAATGTAATACAATGTCATTTCTTTGATTTTTCACATCATGATATGGCCAATTTACTGGAGTATTTCGCCGTGTTAAATCAGCTGATTTAATAAGTTCAATGACAACATTCAATAAATGGTCAATTGATACTAAATCTAAGATATATTCTGTTTGAATTTGCATTGAATGTCATTTATGTATTACCGAATGGGTAATAGTTATGGCCATGATAAATGACAGTCCCCATTGTGCGCCCCAATTTCCGACCACGTGTTTACAGGTACATATTTTTTGCGCACGTTATCAGTGGGCGTTTCTTGGCGGGAGTGTTTTTTAAATAAACCATATGGATTGAATCATGTGTCCATTCGTTTGTATTTTTCGATTATAGTGTGGAGAATATACTCAAGATTATGTATTTGTCAATGCGCTTTAACAAAATAATTTATTTGGGTACTAATCCAGACAATCCCCGTGCCCACAATATTGGGCTGAATTGGCGTGACGTTGGGACGTGTATACTGAAGAGAAAATGTTGTCGAACTTTCCGATCAAAACTTTATTGAATTCTCAAAATTGCTCACTCAGTGTAATAAAATAAAATATTATTCATATGATCTTGTGATGAATGAGGGGAAAAATCAAATCAAATTACGGTTTTATTTGAGAACATATCTAGGGCCAAAAGAGTTAGATCAACACGGCGTCCTTAGTAACACCAACACTGCAACAGCGCAGGTGTCTTGGAGTTGACTCGAAACTGTATTTGCTTCGCTGGTCAAATCATGATATTGGTCTTTTTAATTCAGGTGCATATTATTAATAGCTCAAAAACATAAACAAGTCAAATAAATATTTTATTAGAGATAAAAATAAAGTTTGTAAATAAAAATCTGTATAATAAAACTATATTAGATGGCTGTACACAGATCACAATTGCGGAGTACATTGATTTAGTCGACTTGAAAAATAGCACAGCGACGACGCAGTTTTCGTTTTATTACGATTTTATTATGAAATGTCGATTAAATTGTACAAAATCTACTACAAAACCCAACAAAAACATAAATATTAATAATGTAACATCCATTTTATTGTTTACATTAAAAATAAGATCAATTTGTTGTGTTATAATGCAATATTTTTGTTGTAAACTACGACCGAAAAAAATCCAAAAACTCTGGGCGCTCTGGGGCTTTCTGGACGCTAAAGGGTTAACGTGGGTGCACATACTTTAGTTCTTGATAATTGAATAGACAACTGTATTAGCGCATATGTATATTTTATTTGGCATTGTGGCTTCCAATTTTGTTATACTAATGTGGAAGTCGATCAGCAGTCGCATGATGCAGCAGACATTTGACTAGTATACCATCAAATGAATGTCAGGTTGGATCTCGGTCCTACTGTGGCAGCTACACACGTTTAACCTGAAAATGTTCTGGAAACTCAGATGATCGTTTTATGGGAATATTTTTTATTATTTTGGCCGCCATTTTGATCTCCATCATCACGTTTGCGCAAACAAATGCCTTATAAATATTACAACACAGACTCTATGCAAAGTACTGTACATATAAAGCATTGGTCCAGTTTGATTACCTGTTATGCACATGCAGAGTGTCAATAACAAAATAGGCGGCCATATTGGATGCCATCTTGAATTTTATACCTTCCTAATCAGTCCTAATTTGAAATTTTAACTAGATCTTATATTTTCTGGGTCTCTGGAGGGTTCTGCACGTTATGACACCATAAACTGTGCACAGTTAATTTATTCTTGGATACAACCTACATGGACCCTTCTATTTGGATAATTATGAAATTTGGGGTCAGGGTTAAGCTTTTTTCAATTATTTCGCCAGTTGGAAAGATATAATATTGATTTAGGGAATATCATACCATTTCTAAAATTATATAATGTTGAAGAATTTGTCACATATGCTATAATTTAATGGAGTTGATGCACGACACTTTATTTGAATCGTCGTGGATTTTTGACGCGTAACATTACCTTCTTTACCAAGACGTCGTAAAATCAGAACAAACGCCAAAAAGCAATGTTTAATCTGATGAAGTGTCAACATTTGCTCCATAAATGAGCAAAGATATGTTCATTGGTTCCCATTTTGTTGCCCGGTTAGCCAGGTGTCTATTGCCAGTCAACCACTGAAAACATGTCAATTTTTCGGTAGGGTACCCTATGGAACATAGCAAAAATCGATATTTTGTTAGCTGTCTCGGCTCGGCGCCCTCTGAATTCGAAAACTAGAGTAATTTTCCCATAAGAAAATGGTGGTCGCACAAATTTCCCCAATGTGCGACACCTATCCCCCAGCACCGCCTAGACTATATAGAGTATAGAGAATCGTAACGTGACATATGGGTAGTAATTCCACAGTTATTTATATACAATTCAAACACATAGACCAACATGCTAATGGAATTTATAAACCAACAGACCAACATTCTAATGGAATTTACAAGCCGACACATCAGATTTAAATATGTATTATTTTCAATACTGCATTATTATATAGCCTACAGAAGTCACACCCTAACTGTAACTTTACTCCATCGATTTGCATTGAAAAACATTAATCAGACCCCTTAACACATTTTCTGGACATGTTGTGTGAATTCAACTACCAAATATGACCTGCTGGAAATATTTCACAAACGGCATGGGTAGAATTTGAGTACAAATCTCAGTACAAGCAGGCCAGATTTGACACATGCTCTCCGGGTAACTTTGACGAAGTGGGTGTGTAAAGAACATTACATAAATACACAAATTAAGTCAGTGCATGACTTAATATTTATATAATTAAACACTGTTCACAAAATTCCTGACTACATTAATTATTTCGATAAGTTGAACATAGCATAATAATATGTTCTAAGAGTGATCTATTTTCACGATTGCATCATCAAGGTCAAATTGACACCTGTGTCACGATGCGATTTATTTTTAGTCTATTTCATCATCTTTATTCAAAGATGTCTTGCAAACTTTGATTTAGTTTGATATCTCAAATGCATGATGAGAAAGTACTTTTATTGACCTTAATAGCCATTCCATCTTTTTCAAATGACTTGACAACATCTGTCATATATGATGGGCATGATTGACGCATCATTATGTGCATGAGGTTCTCACAGGGGTAAAAAAAATTGCCAGAGCTGATTATTTTGTTTTTGTGTGATTACTAAAGTTTATATTCACTGCACATTATCACTTAGATAGACTCCAGCAAATCTGTCAAATTGTGATGTGAAAAATTAAAGAATTGACTGCATAAAACTTGTGTTATTTTTATCTGAATTGCTTGTGTCAGTAGGCGGCGAGGCGAACCACGTGCAAGATGTGCCATTTTCAAAAATAATGATTCAATGCATTTGGTTATCTGAATTTTAAGAATTATCTTGCCAATTTGATATTGAGTATGATTGATAAAAGATATACTGGGAGAAATTATAGTTATTGGCCGTAGTTTTATTATTTACCAGATACTGATGGCGCCAAAAAATAAGCGCAAATCATGTGGGAAAATCAGCAGAACAAAATAGTTCTCAATTAATATTGTTTAAAGAAAGCTACCTGCAATTGAAAATCAACTATTTGAAGCCAATGTGTAGTAATTACCACAATCTTATGGCATTTATTTCACATGTTTGGTAATTTATTCGATGTTTATCAAATATATTTGAATTATTTTCTCATGTTCTCTTTGGACCAGTCTATTGCTAGTGTTGAACGGATACTACCTTTATGAAACTATTCATTTGGACGCGTCCTTCACACCATGTAGGAGATATGTGCTGTATGTATACTTTGGGATTGAAGTAAGAAGCTTTTTAGAAGGTTCTGGCCAAAGAAGGCCAGGAACTGGAAGGCCAATACCATACTGGAGGTGGAGTGAAGAATACAGGCGGATAGCCGGAATACTGGCTCGCCCCTAAACCTAGAGGTACGACACCAGAGAAGACTCAAACTGAGGACAGGTCACTTCGAAGCCTGTGCTGTTAACTCCCCTGGAAAGGAGGTGGAAGCAGTTTACACATGTCTTCCTAACTGGGATGAAAGACCATGTGTCAGTATTTACCGGGGCTTGCCAGCTACATGTAACGATGTGGTAGCCATGGCAGAGTCTGGCTTGTGCAGCGACGGTACAGATCCAGACAACCCGGAGGCAGTTCCCGAATGGGATATGACCACAGAACTTCCACCGCTGCCATTCTCTGCGGAGCCCGCAACTAATCTAATAGAGGAGAATGCCCACCAACCAGCTCCAAGCCCATAGGCTCAGCAGCCCCATATAAAAAAAACCCGGGGTACATACCCCGGTATACCAGGGTTGTACCCTGGTATATTCCCAGTTGTACCATGGTACAACGTACCTGTCTGTCCACGGGTACAACCATGGTTGTACCCCGGTACAATCTTGACACAAAGCATAAAGTTACAAATTATTGGCTATAATCAGGCTATGTGAAGATTTTTGAGGGACCTTCTAACTACATGACATAGTGTGAAGCTGAAAACCTCACAATACTTCAGGGGTTGTAGATTTTTTTTTGCACCTTGGTATACCCCGGTGTGATAAATCACTTTTATGGAAATGGTGTTCAAGCTGCTGGAGAGACAATTCTGAGCGATAGCTCTGTTTAGAATGGTCAGGTTTTTCAGACTACCCTCTCCCCTATACATATATCGCACCACAATGCCATGTTCTTTGATCCAAGTAGTATGTGACATAATTTCCCATATTAAAAAAAGCCTGGGGTACATACCCCGGTATACCCGGGTATACCATGGTGTACCCCGGTAGCCTTGTCTATCCTCAGATACAACCCTGGTTGTACCCAGGTACAATCTTGACACAAAGCATTGAGTTACACATGTTTGATGTTTAAATTCGGGGCATATAATACTGACCACCTGTGAATGGGAAGGTACAGTGGAAAATTATACACTAACACAGCTGCCTCTTTATACCGCCTCCTTATACTGGGGTCAGTATTCTATTGCCAATGCACTGCTACAGGTGGTATCAATTTCAACAATCCACATTCTTTGCAATTTTATTGTATCACTGCTGATAAGGCTACTCTATCTGCCATTTAGCATTGGGTAGAGAGGAAGAGAGAGAGTTGCATTGATTAAATTTAATTAGACCAACATGTCTGGAATCTCAAATCTGTGTTAATGTCATGCTGGAACACCATTCATTTGATGTTTTTGTGGCTATGTGAGAGTTTCTGATCACCATTTTTTTTCTGAATTCCGATGAAAAACACAAGTTGTTGTAAGAAATGTTATATTGTGTACAGGACATTAAAATTCTGTGTGATATATCTTGAAGAATTCAACATTGACGTCATCGACCACGGGTGAATTTATGAAACTGGTTATATAGAATTCTGACACATCTACTAATGTACATGTACAACATTCATCAACCGGCAGTGTCAGCACTCAAGAACAGCACAGCAGTGCAGCATCTGTTGAATCGCCAACAGTGTCTGACACATCTTCCAGTGAATCTTTTAATGTGAGTTAATTGCTTCTAATATTTTATTAAAAAATTATTTATATCAAATTTATTACATTTGTGATCACGAAAAATACAGATTTGTCGCAGTCACGGATGGCATAATTTTCGGTTCCCACTCATACTAGTGTTACACCTTTTAATTCCCACCTATCACTCAAATTTAACACTTTCTTATGTAAATAAAAGCCAATTACTGTAACGTTTTTGGCTTTTGTTTCCATAACAAAGCGTATACTAACAATAACATACTATTTATGCGATATTTATGATTGTTATAAGAAAAAAAATTGTATTTAATATAACATTCTTTCTGTTTATGTTGGTGTTTACGGATGTGAAAAGTTTAACAGTATTAAATGCCCACCGTTAACACTTACTGCATGAGCATTTAAATCACGATGAATCCTGAATTTAAAGCAATTAAAAGCAAAATTTCAAACAGAAATGTCACATTCACAACAGTATATAAGCACCTTAATAAGAAATCACAGCAATTTGTGTGAATGCCATTCTATTAGACTTGTGCTTAATAATGTTGAACCATAATGAATCAACCAAGCAAGCATTGGTTCAATCACAACTTAGGGTTATATGCCATACATAATCAGCGCGTAAATAGTATATTGTCGCCAAGACGTACGCTGGTGTACTTAAACAAGAGACTGTGCGTGTTCCAGAAGTTGTGTAACAGAAGTTTTGCTTCTGTTTACATAACGCAGCGCAAATCTATTGGTTAATCGCACAAAAATGATATAAACGCTCTTTATTATTTCCATATCATGATAACAGAAACAAATAACGCTCTTTATGTTTACCATACCCAGATCTGAATACAAGCCAGGGAAAGTAACTTTTTATGCTTTTGTTTACATAACAAAGGGGAAAAGTTGACAATAACTTACTGTTTAATTATGCCATATTTCTGATTAACATAAGAACAAGGTCTGTCTATATCCTACTATTCCTTCTGCTTGTGGCGGTTTTGACGGGGATGAATATTTTAACAGCATACCCACCACAAGGCCCCCCCCCCCCCGTATCTTTAATGTGCAATATATTCAAACTCTTTTCATCACTAAAATAACTGTTTTGAGTAAAAAGCTTATGGGAATAAATTGATCAATAAATGTGAATTTACCCTTGTTTATTGCCAGATTTAAACGGACAGTAAGAATTATCTAGAATCCAACTCAATTAAATGTTTAAATTGAAATGTTATTCTCTTGTAGATGTAATAAAGTTGCAATTCCCAATGGAGAACATATGGCCGACATAAGAAGATATATCAGAGAAAAGCTGAAGAACAATAATAAGCTGACGAAAAGACGACAGCAGGCAGAGAAAGACAGACTGGCAAAGGCAGAGAGAGAGAGAGAGAGAGAGGGGGATCGAATTGCCACAATAATTTAAAGTTCCACAATCCGTCTAAACACTCCTTAATTACAATTTCTCTGGCAATGTGGACAAAAATTATTTGATTTGAGTTGATGAGCAAATTTTCAAAATGTGTTATTTATCACCACCTCAAATATTTGGCGGCCTAGAAAGAATTCTACTGACTTAAATTCTTCCAGAACTATTAAAGACATGCCTGAAATGGCATCCGCGTATATCTACTGGAAAAGTGAACAGAATTTTTGCTAGGCCGCCAAATATTCGGGGTGGTGAAAAATAACTATCAGCTTTGATGGTTGGGTTCCTTGACTCGATTCAAATATCGTTTAACCTTGAAGAAATAGTAAGTTAGAGGTGTTTAATCAGATTGTGTATCTTTAAATATTTTATATTTGTTATAATCACTATTAATATTTTGAAAAAAGCCTTACTACCCAAATTCCGTGTCAGTTTGTCTTTCAGGGGTTCAATCATACATCACCACCCTGCAATGCCTGCATGAGCAAAAGCAATGGATAGGTTTAATTCATACTTTGTTTACTTTAATTCAACATGAATTAAATAACTAGTTTAAAAGATTATAATACTATATGTTCCACAGAATACCATATACATTCAAAGACTAGCCTTGATTCAACCTTACTTATATTAGTTTTAAAAATAATTATGATTGTTGATCATTTTTCATTTTGAGTGACTGTCAGAATACACCTTTGATGCTTGGACTGCCAAAAATTTAGTGCCCCTTTAATTTTCACCCAGTTCGACAATATCCAATGTACTAGTATTCCGATAAATATTATGAGCCTTTGAAAAGCTCTTGAAATTTGTGTTCATACATTTTGTCACAGATTTGATAGAGATTAGTAGATAAATGTATAGAATGCCGCATATATATTGAAGAAAACTATAGAAATAAAATATTTCAGTTGTCTTTGTGTCCTGGCACTTGTATTCTGAACACCGAACAAAAAAATTCGAGTTAACTGCTATAATAAAGATTTTATCGAATGGTACTGTTTGCAGTGGTTTATGGGATGGGTTTGCAGGTGTTGCAACCAATCCGACCACCACTGCAAACAGTACCATTCGATAGAATCTGTATTATAGCAGTTAACTCGAAAAATGTTGTTCGCCGTTCAGAATATATAAGTGTCATGAAATATTTTATTTCCATATGTTTCTTCAATATATATGCAGCAATCTATACCTATATTTCTTTACCCACTGCAACCAGTATTCTTACCCATTGCAGAGGACCGGTTCACAGGGGGTGCTAATGTAGGGCAGAAATATATATGGATAAAGTGCATATGCATTGTATATACACACCGTGGTATACCAGGGTACATTATAGTACTGGTACCCCGGGATATTGGACAAACACCCCGGTACCAGTAGTACCTGGATATACCGCGGTGCTAGTACCTGGATATACGACGGTACTAGTATCTGGGTATACCGCGGTACTGGTACCCCGGGATATTGGACAAACACCGTGGTACTAGTACCTGGGTATACCGCGGTGCTACAACCTGGGTATACCGTGGTACTAGTACCTGGGTATACCGCGGTGCTATCACCTGGGTATACCGCGGTACTGGTACCCCCGGGATATTGGACAAACACCCCGGTACTAGCACCTGGGTATACCGCGGTACTAGTACCTGGGTATACCGCGGTATTAGTACCGCGGTATACCCAGGTGGTAGCACCTCGGTAAACCCAGGTACTAGTACCGCGGTATACCCAGGTCCCACTAGTACCGGGGTGTTTGTCCAATATCCCGGGGTACCAGTACCACGGTACTTTGCACCCAGGTTGTACCCTGGGTTTTTTTTATGGTTGTGGCGATCACATGCCAATGTAATCGATTACCATTACAATTAATTTGTATTTACATGACTATGATTACATGTTTTCCAATGTAATCGATTATGATTACAATTACTTTAGTAAATGTAATCGATTACTTTTTTATTACATCTTATTACAATTGTTAGTTTCCAATCATTTTCATCGCCTAGGAATAAATAATGAAATAAATCAACTTAAAATATCAAATTTGATTGAATAAAACATCACTACATATAAACATGGACACAAGGAACGACTGAAACAATAGAAAGAAGCAAGCAATAAACACATAAACTGTTTTACATGTATTGGTGAGGTTTCACCATAGACCATTTTACAGATAACCATTTTGACTGTTGCATTGTGGGCCAAAAGTATCCAAACAAAGCCACGTGCTTTACGGCCGCATGCATTTACTATGGGGGATTTAGGGTGGGTCTATAAAACTAATTATAACTTTGGTATCTGTCATAGTGTACGCGAGAAATTTTAAGCATATATCAGGGACATGTACCCCTTCTAGAATGTTCAAAAACATTTCCAGTTGCTTGTTGTATTTTAATTGATTTTATGCGATGAAAATTCAGAAAATTGCACTAATTTCTCAATATTTTGCAATTTTAGTAAACGCCTGATAAAAGTCGTTCTATTGGGAATTTTTACACTAAATTTTCAGAGAATATAGAGTAAACACAGTACTATCGGAATATCGTAAAGGAGTTATGTGCATTTGGTATTAATTAACCCCCAGACTGCCGAAGCTGCCGTCAATAAATTTGCTTTTTCGTGTTCGACGAAAATGAAACTTGTCTGTTTAAAGCTCCCATTTTCGTGTCGAATGGTGATAGAATCTCCATTTGTCAAGTTCATGGATAAATTACATCACACTTAATCGGCTTATGAAGTTAATAATCGGTTGAAGTTAATAATTGTGAAGCCTGTGTAACAAATGTTCAAATACAACAGAAAAAAACTACGTAAAATAAATAGCGTGACCAATGAGCATTCACAAAACAATATACATCAGTTTTGAAAACGAGTAAAAATGATTATAAATGAAAACGCTCTTTATCGTGTACCGGCGCTTTTGCGCAAGAAGGTTTTTAATGGACGCAATCATTGGATTTTGTTCTAGACTAAAAAAAACAAACAATAGAAAATGTGTTCAAACTTCCTCTTTTGAAAGTTGAAGTAAAACATCACGGGTGTTGTTACAGTCTATTGTGATTCTTTGGTGAGCATGCATGGAACACAAGTCACACTTTGCCAAATTCGTGCCGTATATCACACATGTTTAGTATACATGACACGTCGTCACTTTCGGTGAATTGTTGAAACACAAGTGAGAACATCTAACGGAAGTTTTATGGGGTATATAAAATAGAAGCATGGCCAGTTGATGTACGTACAGACAGCGAACTAAAAAACCTTCCTAAACGACCGTGGTGTTCCATCAACTAGACGAAAAAAGAAAGTGCAGCTAGCCGAGTTGGCACACAAACAGAAATTTCCAGTTATTCAGTCGGCAGATGATCAACAGAAAACGGTTAATACTCAAAAAGCGAAGTTGTTATGTCTGGAGTTTTTGTTGTCTCTTAATAAATGCTCAGATTCTACATACAATGAAGATGTGAAATTCAAGATTTTTCGCCAGATAGATCCAAAGAAATACTTTGTTGAAATCTCTTGCCATATTTTGCTGTATTTATGCAAAACGTGCATCTCCATCTTAACACATCGATGTAGATTGAAAACGACATATTTGCGGTCATGTAAACGCTCTTTATTGGTTCCGTTTTATATGGTATAAATTACTCTAAACTTGAAAGTTTTTTGTAGGAAATCAATAAACTTATAGTACATGTACGAATATTCATATCAAATTAAATAATACTCACGTTTCTGGGTTACGTCGGTCATTATTGCAACCGAAAACTGCACAGCGATTTGAAGGCATTTTCAATTTATGATTTTGTAAGGGTAGTAGATGGGCACGAAGCGAAGTGATTTTGTTGAATGAGAGTAGAAGGGTGCGAAGCGCCCGGGATGGTCGAAAAGATCGAGAGATCTTCTCCTTCACCCCGGTGATTTTGTTCTCGCATATATAGCATTTTCAGACAACTTTTGAAGAAACCCTAGCATATGGATTAGGTTCAACCTAATCATAGCAAGGGCTTCGTTTCATACAGTTAAACAAACAAACAATGGCAAGACCTCCACTAGTGTGTTGATAACTGTTGTGAAAACAATACTTATTCGACCTGATGTGCAACCGTCACAATAGACATGAAAGAGTATCACCTCGCCCTCTCACATGCTTCAGTTGTCAGTTAAAACATGAAGTTTTTCATAAAACAGTTTCATTTTCGTGAAACGCATGCGAAGCCAGATGTGCGAAGAGAGAATTTATTGATGGCAGCTTCAGCAGTCTGAGGGTTAATTAATCCCAAAGGCACGGAACTCCTTTACAATATTCCGATAGTACTGTGTTTACTCTATATTCTCTAAAAATTTGGTGTAAAAATTCCCAATAGAATGACTTTTATCAGGCGTTTACTAAAACCGCAAAATATTGAGAATATTAAAAACCTTTATGCGCAAAAGCGCCGGTACACGATAAAGAGCGTTTTCATTTATAATCGTTTTTACTCGTTTTCAAAACTGATGTATATTGTTTTGTGAATGCTCATTGGTCACGCTATTTATTTTACGTAGTTTTTTCTGTTGTATTTGAACATTTGTTACACAGGCTTCACGATTATTAACTTCAACTGATAAGCGCCGACTGCTACGCGCGCAACAGTTTGCCTCAAATAAATTGTTATAAAAACACAGGTTTATGGCCGCGGAAAAAAGCCGATTAAATGGGATGTAATTTATCCATGAACTTGACAAATGGAGATTCTATCACCATTCGACACGAAAATGGGACCTTTAAACAGAAAAGTTTCATTTTCGTCAAACACGAAAAAGCAAATTTATTGATGGCAGTTTCGGCAGTCTGAGGGTTAATTAATCCCAAATGCACGGAACTCATTTATGATATTCCGATAGTACTGTGTTTACTCTATATTCTCTGAAAATTTGGTGTAAAAATTCCCAATAGAACGACTTTTATCAGGCGTTTACTAAAACCTCAAAATATTGAGAAATTAGTGCAATTTTCTGAATTTTCGCATTATTTCATCGCATAAAATCAATTAAAATACGACAAGCAACTGGAAATGTTTTTGAACATTCTAGAAGGGGAACATGTCCCTGATATATGTTTAAAATTTCTCGCGTAAACTATGACAGATACCAAAGTTATAATTAGTTTTATAGACCCACGCTAAATCCCCCATAGTAAATGCATGCGGCCGTAAAGCACGTGGCTTTGTTTGGATACTTTCTGGCCCACAATGCATCATTCTCGCTATCTGTAAAATGGTCTATGAAGTTGTGCACCAACTTATTGGGAATATATTATATTTTATGTGTATTTATTTATGTAAATATATTTTTTATTTATTTTTTTATTTTCTTACATGCATTGAAACTAACGCATAATATTTATGAAACTATCATTAGAAACAATTATAAATTATTTTCATGTTCTGTCAGATTCAATACCCAACACAATGAAAATAACAAATAAGTTTGATGATCAGCCATTGATATCCTGATGAGGATTAAATGAGGCTTAACTCCATGAGAGCAGTAAATGACACACCAGCTAATTAGGTCTTCTGATGTACATCACACCTGCTTTGTTCAGTTAATTAGCCCTATTGTACCAGTGTGAATCTACAGCCATTGTCTGAAGCAGTCCCAATAATATTGAATCCTAATTGATGTTGGCTAGCCTATTTTATTCATATTAAAACATTTCATTGTCTGTATCATAAGTTTATTGTCATACATGCTGTATTCAACATTTCAGCAATTGTGTGTTATCTGTGTCCACTGCCAGAATATACACAGTGTATCACATGAAATAATTGTACTAACTTTCTGATATGTTCTTGTATCTGTGCACACTCCACAGTACTACAGTGTGAGACCATGAGTATACAATAGCCATCCGTATGGATATTTTAGTAAAAGTAATCAAAAGGTAATCAAAATGTAATCATGATTACAGGTACATTTGAAAGTAATTGATTACTTGTAATAAAAAAATGTCATGATTACTGAGTACAGGCGATAACCAAAAACAGGATCACTCATGCAAAATATTTAGGCGTACCATATACATTGGATATTCGGGGATTTGAACAAGAAAATAGTTAGTGAACTCACCAGCATGCTGTTGTGAACTCACCAGCATGCTTGAACTCACCAGTATGCCATTTCTGAACTCACCAGCATGCCGTTTGTGAATTCACCGGCATGCAGTTTGTGAACTCACCGGTATGCCATTTCTGAACTCACCAGCATGCCGTTTGTGAACTCACCAGCATGCCGTTTGTGAACTCACAGCATGCCGTTTTTGAACTCACCAGCATGCTGTTTGTTAATTCACCAGCATGCAGTTTGTGAACTCACAAGCATGCTGTTTCATGCTCAAATTCATGAATATCACACTAAACAGAGCACGTTTGTCAACTAAATATTTTGCACTCATCCTTCATTGGTATAAACACAAAATTTGCACTGTTTATTCTGAATAAAGTAAGAGATAGTCTGATAATTAGCTGGATTTAGGTATAGTATTCCTTTTCATTCCACACCCATTGACGTGAGGCACGTTTATTCAACGGAATCCCAACCATTGAATACATAATATTGCATACCGCTATTGGAAGTTGTGGAATACAAGCTTGAACTGTTCTTGATGACGTTGTCGCAATGACGTCACCGATCTGCTTCAGGTGATGCCCCGATCATTATTGGATATTAATCAGACTTAAATCACAATAGAGGTAGCTATATTATCAGTGAAGGTGACAGACATGGATAAAACATATCTGACACAACAGTGTAGAATAAATACAGAACACAACTTCCATAATAATCTCAAATCTTTTGTCGAAATTGTTGCGGACGGCACATAGTAAAATATCCTTGCTAGAGCCCGAAGCCGCCATCGCACGCCGCCAGCCATATTGGCCACAAGCCGCCGCCAGCCATATTATCTCTAACGCCAGCCGCATGAAAAAATCTCCGCCGCCGGAATTGTAAAATGGCTGAGCCGTGTGCATGGACTTATATGTTAAGGACAACTGTACTGCGAATCGCAAATAACTAAACCGCATTGCCTAATATTGGCATAATCGTGTGGGCACGGTATGTTTGTTACACTATCAGAACACCCGGGGCCTCTCATTGTGGAATAGACTATTCCAATGCATGCTTTCATATAACGAAGTGGGAGCATCCATTCAGTATTGAAAGGGTTTAAAGTATAAATTGTTTATTTCGACACGACTCAGTGTTAGACATCGCTGACAGTTGTCAATATATGCACATAACCTGTAGAAGAGAATAGAAAATAGTTTGAAATATTATATATCAATACTATCGGATTCAGCATTCAATGATGCATGCATATATCGCAAGATGCCAGTGATGATAGCCGTCTGAAGTCGACAGAAGTTCCAATGTAACTTATACCGATTATATGATGAGAAACTACATAGTACATCCCTGCCAGTCCTTTACTGAGTCCTTCGTGTATATCGACATAATGGAAAAGCCCAACACCAATAGAATACGCGTGGTCTGGAATTATACGGGTTCACAACAAACGCCAAAAACAAGCGGGTGTCTATAACCGGGGATTGGGAATATGTCGGAAACGAAATACGCTGAATGATAACGTCTCAGCCGGCTGAGCCGCCATATTTCGTCAGCCACGAACGTCGCGACTGAGCCGGCTTAGCTAGATAACCAGCCACGAAAATTGGTTGAGCCAGCCGTGAAAACTAGTTGCCGTGGCTTCGGGGTCTAATCCTTGCCCCATCCGCAACTCATTGGATAAAAGATTAAGATGCATGTTGTCTAGTGTCTATATATATATGACTTATATGATTAACATTCTTATTGTTTCAATATATATGAAGTTTTGTGAGAATGACACAAGATCTTTCAATTCATCATTTACAACATAGCTAATTGAGAATCTGTCCAATCTGTGACAATGAATGTCATATTCCAATGACAGTCTAGCATAGATCAAAGGCATTCATTGCTCACTAGTTCTACCACATGCATAAGAGCAAGTAACTATAAAGAGAGATATTGATCATAGAGTATTTGATTTCACGGGCATATTGAAAACTTGTATAGGGAAATTGCAAAAATATTATAAATTCTTTAAAGTATACTAATTATTTGCTCATATTTAAGATATCACCTTCAGAATTTAACAAACTGCCTTTTCATGAGGTTTATTCTTACAAAGAAGAGTGTTTTTATACTTCCACCAAAGAAAATGTCCCTGGATAACCGTAGCAATAATTTAAAGTTAAATTAAATTTTTACCTTTCCCCATCGAAGACAACAGAACTTCTTCTTTTGCTTGAGGATGTGACAGTCTGTTTTCTTAGAAGACAGAAACAGAGTGACAGGAGGAGGCCCAATATAGCTCCTACAATATAAGATAGATATAAGCACTCACAACATGAGTGCTAGCAAATGTGTGAGGAGAATCCAGATAACCAGGCCATTAATTAATCAAAGTGTCAATGACACTGTATTAGCTCAACTTGGGGAGGCATTAATTTGATGCTGAAGTCAATAGAATGATAAAGAATAAGGAAAGTCATAAAGTTGCAATGAAGGAATTGTACAGTTTTGATGAAATGTGAAATCCAAGATGGCTAACTGCTAGCCACCATTTAAAAAATAATATATTAATGAATTTCTGAGAACTTTGATGGCTCCCATCTGGTGGTCACTTCGAAAATCCATATGAAATTTGGGGATGATCAGATGAGGGATGTGGTTTTTAGGGTGTGCCAAAAAATTTAGTCATGCAAAGATTAAAATCCAAGATGGCTGCCAGCAGCCATGTTTTTCATTCAAATGTAATAGCTCCCATCTGGGTGACCCTAAACGTGCCTGTAAATTTTCAAAACAATTCACCAATAAATGTGGGCTGCAGGGTGTGCCGACGAATTCAAATGTGAAATCCCAAATGGCTCCCATCTAGAGGTCACCCCGGCAATCCATATGAAGTTTGGTGAAGATCGGATAAAGGATGTGGCATGTAGGGTGTGCTGAAGGATTTAAAATTATTAGTCAAACAAAGCATGGACCAGCATAGAAGTTAACTTGGAAGATATCTTAATTCTCCCTAAATTGGGCAACTTCTACCTATTTTTAGTCAAATGGATAAGTGACTTCTCTCTCATATGCCAGTATGAATATGTCCAAACAGCATATTTAAAGTGTATTTACTCATCATAATGGTTGTATAAATGGGGTCTTGTATTGGCTATTGCATAATACTTATTGAGTCATAGAAGGCTGATGTTGGGGTTTTAATTGAACTTCAGCCTTTATGATATCTCCCTGAAAACATTCCACTTCTGCCTAATAAGCAAATAGGGAGAAGTGACTTCTCCCAATTTGAAACTCCTCGGCCGGTCCTTGATGCAAAGAGTAAAATCCATGATCGGATGAGGAATGTCGTCTTTTAATAGGGTTGTGCCAAAGGATTTAGTTATGTAAAGAGCATAATCCAAGATGGCAGTCGGCAGTCATGTTTATCATCGAAAAAATTTCAAATTCTATAGCTCCCATCTGGAGGTGATCCTAAATATGTCTAAATTTTCTTAACATTTCTCCGATAAATGATGATTGGATGAAGGATGTGGTCTGTAGGGTGTGCAAAAGGATTTACTCATGCAAAGTGTAAAATCCAAGATGGCTGCCGGCGACTATGTTCACCATTGAAAATGTTTCAAATTTGATAGCTCCCATCTAGAGGTCACCCCAATGATCCATATGAAGTTTAGTGATGATCGGATGAGGATGTGGTCTTTAGGGTGTGCCAAAGGAAATTGCTTATGGACTCATGGATGCATGAATTACAGACCCAAACCAATGGCAATATCTCAAACTTGACAGTATCAAGTTGAGCTAAAAATGAATTAGTCCAGTCAACATAGGGTTTGACCTAGACAAAATTTGTACAGAATTGGTTTTATCATTATTTCTTGCCAATTTGGGAGAAAAACTTGCCGCAAATGATTAATCTTGCCACCAGCTGTGGAATATCATTGCATACAAAATAAAAAAGGCATCTAAAATTTACAAATTGAATAAAATTTAAATTTTTGGCAAAATTGAATAAATATTCCTATAAGAGTGAACAAATGGCATTATTCGAGAAAGAATACTTGCAGAGTATAAGATAAACTTTTGATCAGAGATGTGTGAATTCTCTCTAATGTATCTCATGCGGGAGCAGGTGAACGCAGGGTCTCAAACAACGTAAAGTTGTGTGATATATGTGTAACTAGCAGGTGGACCCGACTTCGTCCGGGCTGTTTCCCCTCTGCTTTTCGGCGAATTGACCTTGAATTGTCCATTTTGAAGGTCAAGGTCAGGTGGCGGCACGATTTGACCCGTCCAAAACACTGCCCGGACAAAAGTACCCGACAAAGGTGCTTTTCGGCGAATTGCACGATTTGACCTTGAATTGTCCATTCCCCTCTGCTTTTCTGCGAATTGCGCGATTTGACCTTGAATTGTCCATTTTGAAGGTCAAGGTCAGGTGGCGTCACGATTTGACCCTTCCAAAACACTGCCCGGACAAAAGTACCCGACAAACGTACCCGTCGAAATCCATCCGGTTTTACCCGATTTGACCTTGAATTGATCATTTTGAAGGTCAAGGTCAGGTCGGGGTCAGGTGACCCGTCCAAAACATTCAGTGAACAAAAGTAACCCTATGTATAAAATTTCGTCGAAATCCCATCAAAATTGGCGATTTGAATTGACCCGATTTCAAGGTCACGTCGCACGGGCAAAGAATATGCTTATGAGATTCCCCATACGAAAGTATCCCTAGACACTAATTTTCATCGAAATCCCGCGATACTCGGGCGTTTGACCTTGAAATGACCCGATTTCAAGGTAAAGGTCACGTGCAAATTAATAGGCCTATGCCACTCCCCGGCCGAAAGTACCCCCACATACCAAGTTTCATCAAAATCCCGTGATATTCGGGCGTTTGACCTTGAAATAACCCGATTTCAAGGTCAAGCTAGCTAGGTCACGTCGCACGGGCAAATTAATAGGCCTATGCCACTCCCCGGCCGAAAGTACCCCCCACATACCAAGTTTCATCGAAATCGGGTTGGCCGTTTTCGAGTTCATCGCGATCACACATACACAGATCTTCCAAAATATATAATAGACTAGCAGGTGGACACGACTTCGTCCGGGCTGTTTCCCCTCTGCTTTTCGGCAAATTGCGCGATTTGACCTTGAATTGTCCATTTTGAAGGTCAAGGTCAGGTGGGGTCACGATTTGACCAGTCCAAAACACTGACCGGACAAAAGTACCCGACAAAAGTACCCATCGAAATCCATCCGGTTCTACCCGATTTGATCATTTTGAAGGTCAAGGTCAGGTCGGGGTCACGATTTGACCCGTCCAAAACACTCAGTGGACAAAAGTAACCCTATGTATCAAATTTCGTGGAAATCCCATCAAAATTCGCGATTTGACCTTGAATTGACCCTATTTCAAGGTCAAGGTCACGTCGCACGGGCAAACGAATATGCTTATGAGATTCCCCATACGAAAGTATCCCTAGACACTAATTTTCATCGAAATCCCGCGATACTCGGGCGTTTGACCTTGAAATGACCCGCATGCGCGAAGCTGGCGTCGCACGGGCTCGGCGACCCGATAAAATTCGTATCCGGGGCAAGATACATTCACATACCAAATTTCAAGTCGATAGCTCCACCCGTTTCCGAGATCTCGTCTGCGCATGCGCGAAGCTGGTGTCGCACGGGCTCGGCGACCCGATAAAATTCGCATCCGGGGCAAGATACATTCACATAGCAAATTTGAAGTCGATAGCTCCACCCGTTTCCGAGATCTCGTCTGCGCATGCGCTGCACGGGCGCCGCACAGGCTCGCCAATACGACAAAGTTCACCGCCCGGTCAAACTACACACACGTACCAAGTTTCGTCCCGATCGGTCGAGAATCGTAGATTTGTATCAATGACAGACAGACAGACAGACAAACAAACAAACAAACAAACAGAGGTCTTCAAAATATATATGAGACTAGCCGATGAGCCCGACGTTGTCCGGGCTATTCAAAAACCAAATTTCAAGTCGATAGCTCTACCCAGCCCGACGTTGTCCGGGCTATTCAAAAACCAAATTTCAAGTCGATAGCTCTACCGTTTCCGAGATCTGGTCTGCGCATGCGCGAAGCTGGCGTCGCACGGGCTCGGCGACCCGATAAAATTCGTATCCGGGGCAAGATATATTCACATACCAAATTTCAAGTCGATAGCTCCACCCGTTCCGAGATCTGGTCTGCGCATGCGCGAAGCTGGCGTCGCACGGGCTCGGCGACCCGATAAAATTCGTATCCGGGGCAAGATACATTCGCATAGCAAATTTCAAGTCGATAGCTCCACCCGTTTCCGAGATCTCGTCTGCGCATGCGTGAAACGGGTGCCGCACGGGCTCGCCAATACGACAACGACGACCGCCTGGTCAAACTACAGAGGTCTTCAAAATATATATGAGACTAGCAGGTTATCCCGCCACTGGCGGCATTCGTCCCATGGCTTTGTTCGAAAAAGCAATTGCAACAGGTTCCGAGACACTTGTGCTGTATGAACCAAATTTCGTCAGAAACATGACATTTTTTTAATTATTTTGTTTTTATTTATTTTTGTTTTTTATTTTTTAATATGAATTTAATGTTTTTTAAATTTAATATATTTTTTTTCTGAAAATGTTTTTTTATTTTTAAATTTTTTTTATTTTAAAATGTTTTAATTAAATTTGTTGTTTCTGGCGGAAAAATTTACCCGTAGAAATCCCCCCTTCCTAGGAACGACAGACAACGCTCGAGCGATAACATTGCATAAAACAAACGCTTCCCGTCGTGAAATGTCTCTGCATAATATTTCGAGCGACAGGCTAGACTCCCGTCATACAGATAAGTAGATAGCGAAACAAAATTTACCCGTAGAAATCCCCCCTTCCTAGGAACCCGTAGAAATCCCCCCTTCCTAGGAACGACAGACAACGCTCGAGCGATAACATTGCATTGAAAACAAACGCTTCCCGTCGTGAAATGTCTCTGCATAATATTTCGAGCGACAGGCTACAGACTCCCGTCATACAGATAAGTAGATAGCGAAAACGACGCTCTTTATATAGACACTGCGGAAAAGGAACGCTCTTTATATATCAACGCTATTAACCCCGAAGTGCCGATTGCGGTGATTTGGGATTGGAGAAACGGTGCTCTGAGCTTCTCCAAAACGCAACCACGGCCGTGTCGGTGGGATTTTACACTTATATACGAAAATTGAGCTCAATCTGAACACGCGTTTTGGATTCCATGAAGTACACATATACACACACACATATATATATATATATATATACGGAAGTCTCAAATTATATAGTAGATTAAACAGTTACAAGCGATTTAATTGGGATGTGTTAATTATGTGACCTATTCTAGAAGAAGAAATATATCATCAGATATCTACAACATAAAACCTTTCAAAATCCACTTTTTTAGAACAGTATGAAATATAGTCACAGACTACTGGGTAAAATGTGTAGATACTATTGCCCATGTCTCAACATTGTAGTCATAGTTGCCTCCGATCAAGTGATGAAACAGGCAATATTTCGCTTTTATCACCAGAATGCATGGTGGTTTACTATCAGCGCAATTTATCAAAAGACAAATGAGAACCAATGAACCATATATTATCTTCAATAAATTCTAAACTTGACCAAAATTGCCAACGTACTCTGTGGCAGAGACTGTGTTTATAGCTGGAAATAATATTTGGTTATATTCACCAAGGCCACATATACCCAAAAGGTACTACAATTTCTGCATTCGCATTGCTGCGTTTACCACTTCTCCCTAATGTAACACATATATGCCGCACTCAAAACCATAAATAGCAACATTGGGTGAATGGCCAATGCAGGAATAATAGCTTTGAATGTTGGTCACCTGATATTTAGTACAAGTACATGGTGGTATTGGCAAGTTATTTTCAAACAAGAAGATACTGAAAACAAATATTGTGCTTTTCGTGGAGCATGTTCCAGTTGTAAAGTGACGACTGACCTTCTGAAGTAATTTGAACAAAATTGTCCCCTAAGAAACCATTTTGGTTGAAACACGAAAACTAGTCTTAAATAAATTGTACGATGTACCGTCTTGTTGATCTGGTGGGATGTGGTGTGCTACTCTATTGTAGAAATGTGTGTTTCTTTACAGTATGATAAGCATTGAGACATATGTACATGGTATATTGTCATTGGGAGTGTTGAAAATTCTAGAAATGTCACTAGTAGTATACTGCAAAGTAATCATTGTGCCAAATGAAACTACAATGCCCTGTTTCGGAACATTTACTTTGTGTGCTGCATGCCCGACTGTTTGGTGTATTTTAAGTAGAAAACCCAAACTTTTAAAGACATAAATCATTGGATTTGACTTGCGCTGCAGTGACTAATAAATTATTCAGATGGGTCTGTTTTAATGATTTGTATACCTTTATTGCTAATTGTCAAGAGACTTGAATATAAACAATACATATTTTTTCACTCCTAGGTGGTTATACAATATGATACTTTCGTTGTGGTATAGCTTGGTGTTGAGGCCATTTTGACAGCCTTTTCAATCAGGGTTGGGGCGATTACAATTACTTTTGATTTCATGATTACGATTACAATTACTGATTACATTTTTTCCAATGTAATTGATTACAATTACAATTACTTTAGTAAATGTAATCAATTACTTTATGATTACATCTGATTACAATTGTTAGTGTCAACCATTTTGATCGCATAGAGTAAATAATGAAACAAATCAAATTAAAATATCAAATTTGATTGAATAAAACATCACTACAAAACATGGTACATGCTGTATTCAACATTTCAACAATTTTTCTGTGTCCACTGCCAGAATGTACACGGTGTACCACATCAAAAAACTGAACTAATTTCTTGATATGATGTTTGTATCTGTGCACACTACACAGTGCTACATTGTGAGGCTGAGTATCCAATAGCTAGTATGGATATTTTAGTAAAAGTAATCAAAAAGTAATCAAAATGTAATCATGATTACAGGTACATTTGAAAGTAATCGATTACGATTACTTGCAATAAAAAAATGTCATGATTACTGATTACAGATGATTACTCCAAATTTTTTAATCGATTACTTTGATTACGATTACTGATTATGATTACCCCAACC
This sequence comes from Siphonodentalium dalli, assembly GCA_032622095.1. Taxonomy (NCBI): domain Eukaryota; kingdom Metazoa; phylum Mollusca; class Scaphopoda; order Gadilida; family Siphonodentaliidae; genus Siphonodentalium; species Siphonodentalium dalli. The sequence goes on along the minus strand of CP136063.1, from coordinate 137,424,506 downwards.
CTGTTTTCAATACAGTGAATGTTTTATTTTCTGTCCATATGTCACTCTATTCGCTTCCGTACTCTAATTTCACACAACTGCGTAATTCCTACTCCAAAATATATCGTATTATGACTTATTTCAAGAACTGATGTTTTATAGACAACCATGTTGGATGCCATCTTGGATACAAAGTTTCCTCAAAGTGGATTTTAGATATGTTATACTGAAGACTCAACTGCGTCTTTTGACAAAATAATAATTTTCTTACCAATTTCTTCCATGTTAAACCATCATTTTGCCTATCATGACAATACTATTGATCTCACGTGGGTACTGTAACAAACGATGTCAGTTTTCATATTTTGCACACAGATCTGGCAGAGGATTTTGAATATGTGGTGTGAGAAAGGAACCCGCACACCATGAACATAATGTCAATTCTGTACAAATTTTGTCTAGGTTGGGCTATACATCTCGTATTTTGACTGGACTAAATAATTTTGTTTTACAAGAACACATACTGGTGATACCGATGCCGTTTGGAGAAATATGATGGCTCCCATCTAATGGTCACCCAAAAGATCTATGTTAAGTTTGGTCATGATCGGACAAGGGATGTGGTCTGCAGGGTGTGCTATAGGATTTAGTCATGCAAGAGCAGTCATGTTTATCATAGAAAAATTTTCAAATTCTGTAACTCCCATCTAGAGGTGATCCTAAACATGCCTGTAAATTTTCATAACATTTCTCCAATAAATGCAGGCTGCAGGATTTGCTGATGTTTTCAAATTTGAAATTCAAGATGGCTGCTGGTGGCCATGTTTTTAAACATTTTCAGAAAAAAATCAATGGCTGCCATCCAGAGCTGACCCCAAAGATCTATATGGTGTTGATGGATTCTAATTTGAAATCTAAGATGGCTGCTGGCAACCATGTTTTTTAAACAATTAAAAAAAAAAATCAATGGCTGCCACCCAGAGATGACCCCAAAGATCCATATGAGGTTTGGTGATGATCGGATGAGGTACATGTATGTGTTATGTAGGAGTCGCATTTACGGCGAATATTAAAGAGCATTTTGAAACAATATGCTTTATGCTTATTTTCATCATATGGGATGGGATGGGACATCTTTAGTCTGAGAAAGGGGTGATCTATTTTAGGGATGTGGCCTGTGATCTTTCATGTGGGAGGGTAAATCTGTTTTCTCAACTCCAACTTGACTAATTGTCATTTGCAATTGCCTCAAATTAGGATTTTGCATCTTCCAACTGATAAACGAGAGGCCGATCATGATCAGCAGATATTTAACACATACCTTGACAATAGCGATTAACTATAACTGATAATTTGTCAAAGATATGATCACAGGAATCCATATATCATATAACTTGAATTCAAAAGCTCAAATAATTTGTCTTATTAGGGGTTAAAATATTTGGGGTGGGGGAGGAGTAGATTTAAATCTCATAACTCTGTCCCTATTCACCCAAGGACCTCTCACTGTGAGATCCAACGGTTTAGTAATTTTGGAGGATATGTTTAGGAGTTAAAGTTAACTCATTGGAAGCAAAAGTGATAAATCCCTATCTCTGCCACTTTGGCCTGCAAGATATTCAAAATTCGTTCACTTCTAAAGAGAAATTATAATTTGTTGACAAGCCAGACTAGTCCAGTGCATTTATGAGAATAAAGTGCCAAACCTCAAACTAATTGCAACAAATGTTTTCTTAGCAGGAATAAGTCTATTAACCAATTATAAACAACATACTAAAAACTAGGATTTAAATTTCTGAAATACCAGAAATTTTATACTTCCATGGAATATTTAATTTTTAATGAACACAATCTTTATATTATATTGAAATTATGTATTAAATAATTAAAAGAAATGAATAAGAAAAATATCGCAGACAAGGATTGTAAGTTCAGAATTTCGACTTGTGGGTATATATGAGGATTTATTTGTTAAAACTGTCATGGCGATTACTGCCCTTTAGACCCTTGTTATGGTTGTTGTAATTATACTAATAGTATGAAATACGCCACGACCCTGGTTGTTAATTTATAAGCACTCACAGTACAAAGCAAAATACTACATACCATTGTACGCCATGAAACTTGAGATATATCATTAATTTGAATGCTACGGCCGTGCAACATTCTATACTCGTTGGCTCAAAAACTTAGAAAATCGCACTAAAGTTGCACATACATACTACCGCAATTTTGTCAATTTTGTTTTCTTTGGATTCGCGATTTTTAGACCCCCCATTGAGTTTTGGTGGAATTTGTCAAACGTCTGAACCATCCCTTGGTCAGGTAGAGCGGTCAAACTTTCGGATATTACCAGAAGTATATCGACGTACCTGCTCCTGCATTAGCTCGCTCCTTCATTAACCCGGTCGGATTTGGCGAGAAAAATAGGTTAGTGATACAGCACTTAACAAAACTTATTTACATTATAAAGCCTCTCCAAGAGTAAACCTTCCACCTTAGCACCAATTAAGCAGACATCAATAAGTTGCGCTTGGATACTATCTATCATATCCACTACTCAGAATTTTTTTATCTCGATGTTTCATTTTTTAGACAATTTCCCCCCTTTGATTTTTGTTGGAATTTGCAAAAAGTCTGAATCCACCCGAAGCTCGCTCGCTGTTGGGCAGGTTGCTGTTATAGTAGAGCTATCAAACTTCGGGGGCCTACCTGTGAGATACCAGCATTCCCGCTCCAGCATTAACCTTGCTCATCAATTAGCCCATTGGAATTGGCACCAAAAATAGGTCATTTTCTTGTCCAAGCTGTATATCGGTAACGGTTTGGACAAGAAACTGGTAAATGGTACATTCCGGTCCGAATCACTCTTCCCATCTGGAGCAAACAATAAAAATATTATTCCGCTGGACTTGTTTTCTTGTGCTAAATCTGACGTTTACATCCGCCACCGGTCAGCCTGGTCTCACCACCCTCGGCCTGGTCTCACCACTCCGACATGGTTTCACCACCGGCATGGTCTCGTCGCCTCCCCGGTATGGTCTCACCCTATCCCATGCTCCTTCATTAGCCAAATTATATAATATTCGATGGTCTGTAACTTTGACATTTCTCAACCGATTTACAAAATTCTTCCAGGAGGATCATTAGTACGTGCTGTAAATACATGGTAGTAAAAATGCCATTTTTGACTGTTTTGTGGTGTTTTTGTCCATTTAAAAAAAAAATTCACAAATAGTAAACAACAATGAATACATTACCTGCTTTATTCAGAATAAGACGGCAAGAGAAACCCAATGCAACATGACATACGTTGGTCAGTATACATTAGTGTTTAATGTGTAAAATCATTTGAATGTTCCTCCTAAAACACTTAAGTGTTGGAAAAAATAGGATTACATTGGCTATGCCAATCAACGGTCACTGGATTTCACAAATTTGAATGTTGATAATCGGGTAGGTGAAATCACAAAGGCTATGATCTTGTCACCATATTCTAGTCATTGGAGACTAAGGGTTGTTTTATTCCAGTTTGTGTAGATTATTCTTGCATGGTAAACAGTTTAGTACTTTAATAATTAGTGGATGTTTATTTAGAACTTTATCAGCATTTTATATAGAACCAGCCTGAAATAATGATTCGCCATTTCACCATTGAGTTACAACAAAAAGGATCGTAGCTCTAAATATGAACACCAAAACAGGAAGCAGTATACTCTGTATGAAAGAATAGGGTTTGTAGGAGCTGGTGTTGGTAAAGTTTTATGCATCAAGGTCCATATTTTTTAGATTTTGTCAATATGGTTTCCCCTACCCCATTTTTCAGATATTCAAATTTGTCTGTCTGGTCAAGCACGGGCTCCTGCATAATGCATGTTTATGATGACATTGTATTTATGGCAATGTGATTATGAGAAAGACAGGGAATATGGATATATAATTATTGAGTTGTATGACATCAAATATGCTATTTCATCACACCGGTTCTGGACCACAGGCAAATTTAATAGCTACCGTATTATTTAAAAGTCCATACGATGGTGGAACACACATTTTGTTTAAGAATATTTTTGTCCGCTCAATCATAGATGCATAAAGAAATCATATTTTATGCACAACCTAGAGAGGAAATGACTAAAACAACAAGGAATCCTTTCATATTTCTTTATTTTTTAAAATACAAGACCATAAAAAATGGATTTTAACTAATTTTGAGAAATTGAGGCTCAGAAATTAGACAAACTCCAAATTTTGGAGGCCCATAACTCCAAAAATACTCAACGTATCAAGAAAAGGTTTTCTGTTCTGTAATCAGGGTTGCACTCTACAAAATGGATATATAAATGGAAGGACATGTGAAATGAAGTTTTTTATAAACATCCTTAAAAAGCTATAAAACGAGTATTTTACCAAATTTTGACAAATTTATTTCACAAAATTCATCAATTTCGCCTTTCTTGATTCTTTTTTATTTTTATTATATTGTTTGTGATGGGTTAAAGTACTTATTCCCACTGAGAAACTTTGTGTTGCAATTAGTTTGAGATGAAACCATAAATGCACTGGACTAGACTGCTTTAATAGAACCATACATGTATGGTATTCCATCTCATATTTAAATTGTACTTTTATAATTACCCCCCTCCCCCAATTCTCCCCAGTTGTTTTTGTTAATCAAACATGTCAGACAGACAGATAAGATCAGATCTGACCTGTGTAATTAGGAATGCTTATATATAGTGCTTCATAACAGGGGTGTATGGTTTTCAAAAATATATGTAGTTTATACAATAAACAAGACAGTCAATGACTGTGGGGTCGCTCACCAGACTGCAAAGACTGATAAGACTGGGACTCTGGAGACCACAACAGTCAGAACTTTTCATAATCACTTTAAAAGAAGTAGATATCTAAAGAGTTAAATCTAAAACAAAAAATTTGGAGTTATGTCCCTGGCCCCGCCCACATTTGACCCAGTGACCTGATTTGAACAAATCTGAACCCCAGTCACCCAAGGATCCTTCATACCAAATATGAACCCATATAGCCTGATGGTATTTGAGAAGAAGTCACTTTAAGAATACTATGGAGGGAAAGAGTTATGGCCCTGGCTTCGCAACTATTTCAAGTGAACTCATTCGAACAAATCTGAATGTGAGTCACCTAGGGAACATCCACACCAAATATGAAACCATTCGGTCTTATTGTTCTGAAGATGTTTAAAAGAATTACTATGGTGGGAAAGAGTTATGGCCCTGGCTTCGCAACTATTTGACCCAGTGACCGCATTTGAACAAATCTGAATGAGAATCACCTAGGGAATATCCACACCAAATATGAACCCATTTGGTCTTATGGTTCCAGAGTAGATGTTCAAATAATTGTTGTCGGACGGATGGACGGACAGACGATAGACGGACGAGGAGTGATGACTATAGCTCCACCGGAGCACGGGTAGGGTGGCTGGTTGGTAATTAAATCTCTTATCTCCGCCCCTATTTGAACAAACGTTATCCCCATCTATGAGATCCATTCATTTGGTAATTTCAGACATTAGATTTTAAGAGTTGAACTGAACTGATTTTCCTAAAATGACCAAATCTGAAAAAATCTAAACCCCAGTCACCGAAGGACCATCCATACCAAACATAATCTAAATAGTCCAGATGGTTCTTGAGAAGAAATTGTTTTAAGAATTACTATGGAAGGAAAGAGTTATGGCCCTGACTTCTCACCTATTTGACCTGATGAACTCATTTGAACAAATCTGAATGTGAGTCACCTGGGGGACATCCACACCTAAATATATAAACCCATTTGGTCTTTAATATGTATCTGGAGAAGAAAACAATTGATGGACGGATAGAGACATAATGACAGATGGATGGATGGGAGAACAGTCTGACATAGAGACTGACAAATTCAATCCAATATCCCCCCCCCCCCAAGTTTTCTTTGCAAAATCAGGGTATAATGAGTTCAACTGGATACAGGTGGTTAAGAACATAATATTCGAACAGACAAGCCTGAACAAATTGTCTGACATTTGCAGAATGAGGTCCCCAAAGGGTGAATTTAATGACACAATCCTGCAATGCGGGCTAGCATCACCAAATTCACCCTCTGGGGACCTCATTCTGTGTAGGCCTCAACTGCTATGGGAGACATAGCATTAGATTGAAGTTCTCCAGTTAAAGTTGGTGATGTGCACCCATTGGCCACCTCAATTATGCATTTTATATTCACAAATTAGGGGATATAGAAACTAAACATAAGGGCTAAAGTAAGTAAAAATGTCAATTTAAGTGCCTATATACTTCCCAGAAGATGAGGCCTGAGCAGAATGAGGACCCTGGCTAGTGTATTTGGTGATGCTAGACTGCTGTGCAGGGTAGCATAACTAAATTCACCCTCTGGGGACCTCATTCTGTTAAATTGCTACAGATATGTTTAGATTAGAATAATACATGTCATCTGGCCAGTTTATATAATTAATGACCTGTACCTATATATGCCTCTGTGGTGAAAAGAGGTATTAAATTGAGAGGTGATATGGCTTGGAAGGGATGTTGGTTGATGGCAGGGTTGAGCCTGGGCCATGTGGGAGGGTGGAATGTTTCCATAATTTCATTAAAGAGTAAAGTTTCATAACTCTGCAGATGTTATATATAATGGTGTCACTTTTTTTCAAATGTTTAAAAAAAATTGTCCCAGAAGATGAGGCCTAAGCAGAATAAGGTAATTGAGGGTGTATTTGGTGATGCTAGCCTGCTGTATGGGGTAGCAACACTAAATTCACCATCTGGGGACTTCATTCTGCAAATGTCAGACACACTATGTCCAGGCTTGGAGAAATGAACAATGGACTATTCATTGTAGACTGGTAGAATAGTTGTTTAGCTAATGTCATGTCATGTAATGACAGATGGCAAACTGGTCTGAAGCAAGCAGTCTGAAGCAAGAATATCGGGTGACCACACTATGATAAATTGGCTTTTTCAATAATGCAGGCTTCAGTGTTCTCTTAAAAATTAATAGTGCATAGCAAAGAGGTCTGAATTATAAAGGGCCATAACTCTGTTAAAATATATCGGATCAAACCCATATTTTAACTTGATCTGTATATAAGTGTCAAAAATTCATATACCAAATTTGGTGTTGATCAGATGAAAAATGTTTGAGTAATCCTGTCTTGGATGAATTCTATATCAAAACAAGAGTGAAAGGGGTAAACAATACCAAAATCCATACAGATGAAGAACATGCTAAGAAAAATCTAGGTAAGAAATATGAGGCTGTGATGTGTCCTAAACAAAAATTAAAGGTCAAAATGCAAAAATAAATTTTTTTGTTTTTAAAGTTATGTCCCTGGCTCTGCCCCTATTTGACCCAGTGACCCCATTTGAACAAATCTGAACCCCAGTCACCCAAGGTATCTATGTACCAAATATAAGCTAAATCGGCCAAATATTTTTTTAGAAGAAGTCATTGTAAGAATCACTATGAGTTATGGCCCTGGTTTCTCAACTAATTGACCGGGTGACCTCATTTGAACAAATCTGAACACCAGTGACCCAAGGACCCTCCATACCAAATATTAGCTAAATCGGCCCAATGGTTCTGAACAAGAAGTCGTTGTAAGAATTACTATGGAGGAATAGAGTTATGGCCCTGGCTTCGCAACTATTTGACCCAGTGACCTCATTTGAACAAATCTGAATGAGAGTCACCTAGGGAACATCCACACCAAATATGAACCAATACGGTATGATGGTTTCAGAGGAGAAGATGTTTTTAAAAAAGTTGACGGACGGACAGACGGACAGACGGACAGACGGACGGACGGACGACGGACGAGGAGTGATGACTATAGCTCCACCGGAGACTTTGTCTCAGGTGAGCTAAAAAGTGTTATCTATATAATGTTATACAGACATAATATGATTAGGATGCTGGCCCCTATGACCCCTAAATCAAAACAATTTACCATAGTTTATATAAAAGAAAGTAAGTAGCCCTCAATCAAATATAGGTGAGGGGTCCCTTATTACACCCAGTAATGAAATTTCAAGAATAGGAGAAACAAGAGTCTCATGCTGCCATTAATCAATTTGACAGATAGGATAAACAATTAGCCAGCCACCACTGTTGTTTATCTTTGTCTCCATCTAACCACCAGCCAGAGCTCTGTACCATATGTCATCACTCATTTAATAACAGATTTCACTTGCAATGACAACATCTTCAAAATGTACTCTCATATACTCTGGATATTGGATGTTCACATGGCAATTTATTGATATCATTATATTACATGCAACTATTGCAATAAAATCTTCATATTTTTAAAACAGGACATCACACCTAATTAATGGTATAAAACTAACAAATAGAGTGTTCATTTATAACCATGGTTAAAGAGTATAAGGATTAATTAACAGTGTTCGCGCTGTCGGTAGCCAAATTAGCCAATGGCTAATCTTTTTCGAATTTGGCTAATAAAAATTTCATTTGGCTAAACTTTTGGCTAAACTTTTTTTGACCCCAAATGGAGAATGAAAGCATGAAATTTTGGCAAGAGGGTTTTCAATTCTGTGATGTGAACGATCTAGTCCGAAAACATCGTAAGTGGGAATATATCGCCGACTGTACAAGGGAAACCCGATCGCGGACAGTACAAAGGGAAACCCGTCACTCTGCACGAAACAGCAAAAGTCATTGTTTAAAATTTAATCCGCTATAAATCCCCCATTGTCTGTCTGGTCAAGCACGGGGCTCCTGCATAATGCATGTTTATGATGACATTGTATTTATGACGGTCAATGTTTATGAGCACCAAGTGTAAGACAATAGCTTAATCAGCCAAATGTGAATCACGACAGATATTTTGTGGCTATTTGTCAATACCGATACATTCAAAATAATATGCATGCTTTTATGACAGATTGTAATTTGATAATGGCGTAACAATATTAAGTTATTAGTTTCCAGATGTCACTTAGATATTTTCGCAAGGATAATTAATATTTCATGATTTAATCAATTAAAAGATAGTGATATAAAACAAAAACATAATGACATTAAGAAGGACAATCCTGGGTCACCCCCCCCCCCCCCCCCCCCCAAATCACTCTTTCACATAAAGATTAATAAATTTTTAATAAATGATATATATAAAAATATTTCTAGTTCATCAAAATTAGTTAAATTAATGTGTATTTTACCTGTGTCTGTTAGATTTGATGTTTTAGTCATTAATTGTGAACCGACCAGAAAATGATGATTTAATTTGGCCATTGTTTTTTTTAATTTGGCCAAAAAACATTTGGCTAAAGTTTTTTTCATTTGGCTAATAAAATTTTCATTTGGCTAAACTTTTGGCTAAAGTTTTTTTCAGTCCAGCGCGAACACTGTTAATTAATCAAAACCAAATTCCATACAAATGAAGAGTGTGCTAAGAAAAACCTAGGTAAGAAATATGAGGTAAATCAGAAGAAAATTATTTGACTAATTGAATCAGTGTGAAAGGGTTAATTATTTCTAAACCGATCAATCAATTGATACCAAAAAACTATACATGTGAGGGGTGTGTCATCATAAACATGCACATAAAATTTAAACAGGATCCGATCTTGTTCTATGTTCTATGTCTATGGACAGATGGATGGACAGACGGCTAGGGGAACGACGGATGGTTGATCCGGACGTTGGCATTATGTGTAAAATACATGGTATATGGATACACATAAAAATTCCATCTAAAACACACACTGTGATTGGATAATTTCTAACCGAGGGCGGATTATTATAAAATTTAATCGAAAATATGTGAATATTCAACGCACATCATATTAGATTGGTTTAATAGATATTAATAATAACAGAAATAATATTTTCTTACCCAAAATATGTATCTCCTAGATAAGTATCTTGGACACTGAACTAATGGTTGTATACTTCTTACTTCGCACATCGTAGAAGAGTTTAAGAGAAAAAAACGAGACACAAATTTTTATCCTTAAACATGCTCTGTATCCTTTTAGGTATAACAAGAGGCCGATCACGATTGGCAGATGTTTAACCCATACCTTGGAGATAGTGATTAGCTATTTTCAGCTAGGAATCTAAAATCCATAACATTCAATGTTAATCTTCAAAGATTAGAACAATTTTTTTTTAAATAGGCCCATAACTCAGTGTAAAAAATTGGATCAAACCAATTTTCGAATTCTATCTGTATTTTGGGCTGAGAAACTCACATACCAAATTTGATTTCAGATATCTTTTTTTTTAGTTATTGCAGCATGCGTGAATTCTAAGTCGAAGAAGGGCCATCATAACTCCATAAAAAAAAAAACTTGGATAAACCCATATTTTAACTCGATCTGTATTTTGGGCTGAGAAACAGATATACAAAATTTGGTTCAGATTGAATAAAAAAATGTTTGAGTTATTGTACATTGTGTAAAGTGTCTACTGGACGGACGACGAGTGGTCAATCCAGACATCGACAATATGTGTACCATACTATGGTATGGGTACACATAAAAATAAAAATAAATTAATCAATCAATAGGGGCAAAGAATGTGTCAAAATAAACCAATATAAAATGAGACATATCAGATGAAAGTATCAGGAATGTTGATAAGTGTTAATTTTAAACTACGAAATCCATTCAAGTGAATGAGGAGAAACCTGGAGATATAATAGAAGAATGATTAATTGAAAAATAAAATGAGAACATTCCTACAAATGAACAATAGACTATACCAATTAAAACTTTTAGAACTGAATGGGAGAGTCCATTGAACCATGAATGGGTTACAACTTCACTACTATGTGGTATATTTGTGGCTAAAAATAACTCTAATTCAATATGAGACAACATTATCACTGGTCTCTCTATTGCAGTTAAGCTTGTATTACTGGTAATTAATAGTAAGCTACTTGGGTTATTATCAAACCTCAAATCTGTTCAATTCTTAGTTTAAAAAGGGTCATAACTCTGGTATAACAAATTGGATCTAGCCCATATTCAAACTCAATCTGTATTTTGAGTTGAGAAACTCACATACCATATTTGGTTCCTATCAGATGAAAAATGGTTGATTTATCGAAGCATGTGTGAATTCTATGTCAAAGGGCCATAACTCCATTAAAAAAAAGATCAAACCCATATTCGAACTCGATCTGTACGTTGGGCTGAGAAACTCATATGCCAAATTTGGTTCCAATCAGATAAAAAATGTTTAGTTATGGCAGAATGCGTGAATTCTAGTCGAAAAAGGGCCATAACTCAGTTAAAAAAAACTCTGATCAAACCCATATTTGAATTTGATCTGTATTTTGGCCTGAGATACCCACATACAAAATTTGGTTCCGATCTGATAGAAAATGTTTGAGTTATCGCATTATGCGTAAAGTGTATATGGACAGACAGACTGACAGACAGACGGACTGACAAACGACGAGTGGTCAATCCGGACGTCGACACTATGTGTACCATACTATGGTATGGGTACACATAAAAATGTTACAAAATACCTATAAAGGTACATTTATTTATTCGCTCACTGGCAATGCCGTTATTTCCCATTGGTTTCCGGTCCACGTGATCATCATTTTCATAAAAAGAACTGAGGTATAGTATTCACTCTCTTTCTTCCCCTTCTGATTATTCGATGCATTTGACCGAGTGTGTGGGGCGGGATGTTGGTTCCAACTGGGAGGGCCCTTCCCGTTCAGTGTCCAAGATACTTATCTATGAGATACATATTTTGGGTAAGAAAATATTATATCCACGTCAAAGATATCTTGGACACTGAATTAATGGTTATAATTAGAAACTGTGAATAAGAGGAGATCACGAGAGATAATCAGGCTAGGCCTGAGTCACCACTTGCTGCGCGGCAACTAGAGGACCTAAACAGAAGAGGTTGTCGGCCTGTAGAGTAAAATCTCTTAAGTACAACTGAGCAAAAGTAGACCCTTGTGTCCAGTATGCAGCCAATAAAATGTCTCTAAGAGGCACTGAACCCCGGAAAGCCCCTGAAGCGGAAACCGCTCTTACCTCATGAGCCCGAATGTTCATTGAACGGAGGTGTCTAGGATCAAATGGTCATAGGCAAGAGATATAACTTTCTTCAGCCATCTGGAGATAGAGCGGATGGAAATGTCTCCATTAATAGTTCGAATCATAGGTAAAAAAAGCCACGTTCTACCCAGATGTCTAGGTTCTGTGTATTCATGAGGACAAAGTAACCGACCCCCCGGGTAGCGCAGGAATATGAATAGAGCGTTCTTAATCACGTGATTGGATAACTTTGTGTTATACTGTTAATCATAGTTATGTTTTGAAATAAAATTATCACAGGCTTACCTAATTTGTTTTCATGTATTATCGAAATAAATGAGCTCCCCGGTGGTGCATTTATGTGTGTTTTAAAACATGCAACACGACAATATAGCTTCTTTCCAAGATTTTCAAGATGCCACCATGGCTAGGTGTGTGTAGAAGCATCTTGTAAAAGTGACTGTCATTTGATAACAAAAACAAATACAGCAACTTTGAACAAACAAAAAAACAAGAGTGATTTTTGGCCATTTCCGATAACCAACAAAGATTGATTCAAAGTGTGTAACAAACGCCATTATATTTTATTATAACTTCAATATAGAATAGACTAATAGCTAATAGCTCCCACCTTGATGAAATAACTTGAAGCCGATTGGAGGTGTACATGTCGTAATTAATCTATAATCTCTCTTTTGTAGAAAGTACACCATCAGGCTTCTAATTTAAAGCTGGCAAAAATAAATATAACGATATACATATCCGTTCCCCGTAACTTGACTGAGTCACATTAAAGGCAATTTGACCATCATTAAGTACAAGAAAGAAAAACGCCGATTACGGAGTCAGTTTAATACTTGTTGTCATGTGGTAGCAGTAGCACAAAGTGAACTCGTTTGATGAAAGTTGCATGTTCACAGCACGTGCAATGTGTAAAATTTCGTGTCATTCTCTTGGAAATCTTTTGTTGATTCCCATTTACATGTACATTGTCACAGCCATGTGGAGGAAACTTTAGATTTTCAAACGGATTAACTTCAATTAAGTAAAACGTTCGCAGAAGATCATAAAAGTTAGCATCTATCCTTTCTGTGTGACATGTATAGATGTAGGCCCTACTTGTACTTATACGGAACTACTTGTATAATTCTCTAAATACGCATGTTGAAAGTGTGAATAGCAGAAATTTGAAGTCAATATTACCACCGTCATGTTGTTATAGCAGATTCATGTACATATATAACAAACAAACACTTCACATAAAAAATACTCGCAGCACAATTAATATTCATAACACATCATCGATCGGGACTATACTATTTCGACTTTTTATTTTGTAATTTTTTTATCTTAACATTCAACTGTAAATAACATTGTGTGCATAAAACACTCATTGATAGGCAATGCACCTGAATGAGAGAGACACTTGATTATAATTATAACTTCCCGCAAAAGTAGCTTTGTTTATACTCGTTGCTACATCCAACATGGAGTCGCACAATGCAAACTGGGATGTGTGACGTCATGCGGAAACGCTCTATAGGAGAGGGGTATTGTGAGGGAAGCTGAGATTTGGCGAGAAAACCTGGGTGTGGAAGCAGCTCAGCTGATAGAGCAGAAATCCTGAGACATCCAGGGGATGTTGACAGGGCATGTAACTCGCTAACCCGAAGAGCAAAAGCAAATGTAAGTAGAAACACTGTTTTTAAAGTTAAATTTACAAAAGAGCTTGTGTTGAGAGGTTCGAAGGGAGGACCCTGTAAAAACATGAGGGCAAGACCGAGATTCCATTGGGGAGATGGAGGCCCGACCAGACAAAAGACAGCTGTGTAGGGGGAGGAGGTCTGGTGGTTGTGATAAATGGGGGGGGGATGACCTTGGCTGAGGAGGTCGTCTGTCAGCGGGAGGGGAACTGGAGGGGCCTGAATGAGATGGAGAAGCTGGTTGGTCCAAGATCGACGGGGATCCAAGGGGCACACCATAAGGATTAGGCAGGGGGCGCAGCAAATTGTTTCCAATAAATTGGGAATAATGGCTGTTGGAGGGAATGCATACCCGTAGAGATTGGACCGGGATTTAAGGTAGAAGCCGGTAAAGGTTCTGGCCTGGGAGCCAAATAAGGCCAGGAATCATAAGGCCAAGGCCACACAGGGGGAGGTGGCACAAACGCAGGAGAATAGCCGGGATACTGGCCTGCCCTGAACCCGGGAGGGACGGATGCCGGAAAAGACCCGACGAATGGAGGACAGGTCGGAACAGTGCGGTGAACTCCCCTGGACTGGAGGTGGTGTCAGGTGACACATTGAACTGCGATGGCAGGCAATGTGTCGATAGCATCGGGGCTTGCAAGCTATACGGACCACCGGCATTGATATGGTAGCTATGGCAAGTGGCCGGCATTTGCAGCGATGGAATGAACCCGGACACGCCGGAGGCAGGACCAGCAGTAGCTGCCACTGAACTTCCATCGCTGCCCTTCTAGGCTGAGGCTGTGGAGGCCGTGACTAAAATAGAGGAGGCATGACCACTAACCAACTCCAAGCCCTCAGGCTGTATGGAGGAAGCAGAAGAAGGTGCCACGTCATAGGTAAAAGAGGGGGTTGCCTTCCTTTGTGACACCAGAGAAGTGACCCTAGTCCAAAAGGAAGGCAACCAGCTTGAGCAAATTTTACAAGTTGAATCTACATAACACCAGCGCAAATTACTCAGGGCGCATGCTCGTCAAAGCTAGGTTTTTCGAACCCATAAAGCATACAATTACGAGACATTCTAGATAAATTGTAGCATAATTATTCTTTATTTATGTTATGAAATTGTAATAAGAGCAATGGAAATGACATTCTTATCTTCCGAAAACATAGAAGAAGAAAGAGACTAGTGAATACTATACCTCAGTTCTTTTTATGAAAATGATGATCACGTGGACCAAAAATCAATGTGAAATAACTGCGAATAAATAAAAGTACCTTAGGTATTTCGTACCATTTTTATACCTAAGGATATAGAGCATGTTTAAGAAGAAAAATATGTGTCTCGTTTTTTTCTTAAACTCTTCTACGATATGCGAAGTAAGAAGTATATAACCATTAGTTCAGTGTCCAAGATATCTTTGATAGTCTGGTCATTGAGACTCGATTTTGAGGTGAACCTAGAACAAATTGGTGACAAGCTGTTCTTGATGTCATTTTGTCAGGCAAAATATCCAAAATCCGCTAAAATCCACTTTGGGGAAAATTTTCTACAGCTCGTTGAAATGGGGTCCTATTTATGGCTTTTTGTGTAAATTTTGCTGTTCCTTATTATTCTAGTCAATCTGATGGAAAGAAAAACCCAACCATGAACAAATTACTATGCAATGTCTTTTGGTGTGTTTTTGGGTCAAAAGACAGGAATATGTAAACAAAAATGGTGAAAATTGTAATTTTCTGTTTGAGACTGACAGATTTTAAGGTGAACCTATATTAAATTGGTAACAAGCTGTTGTTGGTGTTATTTTGTCGGGCAGAATCTGGGGAACAATATATCCAAAATTCGCTTTGGGGGGAATTTTCTACATATCTTTGAAATAGGGTCCTATTTATGGCTTTTTTGTGTCAAGTTTGCAGTTCCTTATTAGTCCAGTCAAAACAGATGGAAGGAAACGCCCAACCGTGAAAAAATTTGCTATGCAATGACTTTTGGTCTTTTTGAGTGTGACTATATTCATATAATAACATATCCAAAATCCCCATGAACCCGAATGGGAAAGTCGTAATTTTTGAGTCAAAATAATGGAATATGTATTATAAAACAAAAATGGTGAAATTTGGAATTTTTTTAATAAACAAATCTGTCAACCATAAACGCTCAGTCGAATTCCCTGACTGCCAAATGTGACCATATAATAACATATCCAAAATGTCCATGAGTTTAATGAAGGGAAGTCATTAATTTTGGATAAAAATGAAGAAAATATGTAAGAAAATGGAGTCAATTGGAATTTTTGTCTAGGAACCGGGTCGGCCAAAATGTTTCTCCAGACTGGGGCCCCAGTATTAAACTTGATCCATTTTTTCGTAAGGATGTCTGCTCCAACTAATTTGATGCTAACATCTGGCCGTGAATGTTACGGGGCAATATGGCGGCAATTTCCTGGAGTGTACTACCATTCACTACATTGTCCTCTAAATGTATTAATGTGACAGAAACATGCAAAAAAAAAAAACGCATTATTCCTGTTGCCATAGCATAATTATGCCTGTCATTTCATGCATAATTTGACCCTAAAACTATAAAATGGCGAATCCTAATCCGTTATAGTAAGTCATATCCCGAGGATTTGACAATTCGGTGTCTAAACAGTTTTCAAAATGACAGCGAAAATGGCAGTCGGAAGTGAACAATTGAAGTGTTTTTTTTTTTTGTTGATTTTTTTTCACTAAATCTTACGATATCGAATAAACGTATAGCCAATATGTAGTCATATATGCCACCATACGAGTTTCCAAAGCCACCAATAGTTTCATAATACATCAAATGAGGTCCCAAACCACACAACGAGTCCTCCAAATCATATACAGAGTTACAAAACCCATCTGGTATCCAAAAAAAACCAACATGTGAGTATCCAAATCCATATGACGGGTGCCCCAAATCCAAACATTGTTCCAAACCATCGACGGAGTGTCCCAATCCACCAAACGAGTTTCACAAACCATCCAGACTGATGTAGACTGAGGTAGGTAGCTCCCCAAATGATAGTCAACTGGTGTCATTACCCAAACCATGCATCTGGTATTCCAACTCACCCAAAATGAGTGTCCCAA
The DNA here is from genome assembly GCA_032622095.1 of Siphonodentalium dalli. Taxonomy (NCBI): domain Eukaryota; kingdom Metazoa; phylum Mollusca; class Scaphopoda; order Gadilida; family Siphonodentaliidae; genus Siphonodentalium; species Siphonodentalium dalli. Next base: position 137,407,648 of record CP136063.1, on the reverse strand, counting down.
ACCACTAAATGAGTGTCTCAATTGACCTGATTATAAAGGACCCAATCCATTCATCGAATGTTCCCAAACCACACCAGTAGTGCTCCATGACCTGTTTCAACAAAGGGGTTAACATATTATTGCACAGAAAACTAATAGAGAGCCATCCATTAATTATATTTCGACAAATTTTATCAACAGACTCTGCTAGCCATGTGCTATCTATCTATCTATCAAGTGTCCAGCTAAACATAACTCAAACTAATAATACAGTCTCTGTGTGATGAGAAGTTCTCTTCAAATCTCACAGTGGCAAACAGGTATTAATTACATTATCAGTTACTTGAATTTTAAATGGCCATAACTCTGGTTAAAATATATCGGATAAAACTCGAACTTGATCTGTATTTCGGGGTGAGGACCATATGTACCAAATTTGGTGCCGATCAGATGAAAAATATTTAAGTTATCACAGCTTGGATGAAACTAAACAATACCAAAATCCATATAGATGAAAAACGTGCTTAGAAAGACCTAGGTGACTTAGATGCGTCAGATAGCATTTGTGTGCAGGGTTAATTATTTTCTAAACCGATCAACCAATCGATACCAAAAATTATACAGGTGAGGTGTGTGTCATCATAAACCTACATATCAAATGTGAACACAATCAGACAAAAAATACTTTGGTTACATCATCGGATAGCTCATGCCTATGTGTGGATGCAAAGTGTTAATAATTTCTAAACTGATCAACCGATCGATACCAAAAAATATACAGGTGAGGAGTGTGTCATCATAAACATGCACATAAAATTTGAACATGATCCGATAAAAAATATTCGAGTAATCGAATCGGATAGCAAGTGTCTACGGACAGACGGACGGATGGACGGATGGCTAGATGGACGGGCGAATGATTGATCCGGAAGTCAGTATTATGTGTACCATACATGGTATGGGTACACATAAAAACTGTTTCTTTAAGATCCCTCAAAGTAAAGCTTCTATCTACTCCATTGAATTATGCTATGGAGAATCCTGATATTTTTATTTAGGTCATGGTGGGACATTGGTAACTATCACATGTATGTATTCCTATTTCTACCATAATGTTAAAAACTAAAGCAATCGATCCAGGCCATTGTTGGTCAGTGTTTACTGTTCAAAGGAAACAATATGAAGACATGTACATAAACATGAATTCACTTTACTCCACCTATTCTAACAATGCTGTCCAGGAACAACCACCCAAAAAAAAACCCTTTTAGGGAAAATCATGATGGAAACCTGTTATCCACACACTCGCATGGACACAGATTCTAGTGTTGGAAATACACTCTAAATAAAATTTTATACCGAAAAAATTCTTAATCTACACGTTCCATATTTATATAGGAACACATAAATATCATTAGATATACCAACAAGAACAGTTAAACTCACTATATCCAAATTGAGCAATATCACACACTTTAATTACTTTAATAGTAGTAATTAAAAAAATTGTGTTGGTAGTGACTAGATTCCGATTCATTTGAAGGAATGTTCAACTAAATCAGCATTATTAGTTGTTTCTTAAACTACAAATATCCTTACAAATGATTGAATGAAAATTAAAATGATGTTAGAAATACTACGATAATCAAATTGATGAATTTTGAAAGTTTCTTTCTTACTGCCAACAGAAATCTGAAAGTGTTATGATTTTTCCAGCTGCTGTTTTCTCTCTAAAATATACTTCATAACTATACTATTTTGCTGAATAAAATTCAACTAAAAACTTCTATATTAGAATAATAATATCAATAAGAAATAGTATTCCCATGTGAATTTTGCTTTCTCAGAAATGCAAATAGTGTTGTCAATACTTACTCTTCTATATACATGTCTTCATATTGTTGGCACATTTTTTCTGCATCAGACCGCTGTTCAAATGAGTCCATTACTGACGTAACAGATTGCATAATTTTACCATCGCCGCTACCAACTGAAGTTTTGTTAATTTTCATGGATAGCTCGGCGCCAACCATACTTGTGATGGTGTCAAACACACTATTTTCTTCTTCCTCCTGAAACTGCTCACTGTCCAACCACTTCTGTATCTCTAGAGCCTTTTTCTCTAAACAAAAAACAATGTTGGATAACAGGTGTTTATTGCAGAGTTTCAAACTGATATTTCAGCGTATAACTGAACAATGTCACATTCAACTATTATTGTCTAAAATATAAACCATATCTGATATACTGTTTAATGAAAGTCTCAATGGCACTGTAGCTCAACTTGGAGAAGGGATAATGTCATACAATACATACATAAATAAGGAATGCGAAATGTTTAAATATTTAAGTAATACCAGAGGTCAACCCGAAGAGCCATATGAAGTTTGGGATCAATTGGTTGAAAAATGTTGACTGTAGACCATGCCAAAGTAAATTATTGATACAAAGAGTAAAATCCAAGATGGCTGCCAGCAGCCATATTTGTTATTGAATATCTTTCCAATTTGATAGATCCCATCTGGAAGTGATCCTAAACATGCCTTTAAATTTTCAAAACATTTCTCCAATAAATGTCGGCTGCAGGATATGCCGATGGATTAAAATGTTAAATTCAAGATGGCTGCTGGTGGCCATGTTTTTAAAAAAAATTTGGAAAAAATTTATGGCTCCCATCTAGAGGTCACCCATAAGTTTAGTGATGATTGGATGAGAGCCTGTAGGATGTGCCAAAGGATTTTGTCATGCACAGAATAAAATCCAAGATGACTACTGGTGGCCATGTTTTCAATCAAAAATTTAAAAAAATTGATAGCTCCCATTTAAAGGTGATTCTAAACATGTCTATTAAATTTCATAAACAAATCTGAAAAAAAATGTGGACTGCAGGGTGTGAGGATAGTTCAAATTTAAAATCCAAGATGCTGCTGCCAGCTATGTTTTTCAAAAAATTTAGGAAAAAAAATTATGACTCCCATCCAGAGGTCACTGTGAAGATCCCAATGACGTGTGGTGATGATCAGATCAGGAATGTGGCTTGTAGGGTGTGCTGAAGGATTTAGTCATGCAAAGAGTAAAATCCAAGATGACGTGCAAATGTAGTTTGGGAGCTTTCGTTAGGGCTTCACGGTATCCACCTTCACAATACCTACTACGGTATTAAATGAAATACAGCAGTATGACTAAATACCATCAAGAATAATTTTCAAACATTTTGCTAGTCAAGATTCTATGGAACATGCAGTACGCAATTCAATATTCCCGTGTGAATGCAGTGTCACGCAGACACACGAAAATAGGACAACGCAATGCATATCGCTTGTGATCGTAACAATGTGTGGGGTCCTAATGACGTCGCTTATGCAAAAATAACAGGTACTTAATTCACAATTTTTAATTCACAGCTAAGCATATTATTATCGAGAATCAAATTGATATGGCTCTTGGTTCGTTTTCTAAAGAAGTTATACCATGAGGGGATTTAAGTCCAGATTATACTAAAAACGTTAGGGCGTCTCCAAACAATACTTATTTATCTGTGGTGTCTCGATGATGGATAAACATTAGTAATTGAAAACAATTGTGAGAGTAACGTTTAAATTTCGTAATTGTATGGATGGTGATCATGGTCTAATTATTGCATTGTACACTAATTTAAGCTGCATATGAGATGACTATAAACATCAGCGTACAACGTGTTGGCACTGACTTTGTTAAAATTGCTTTTCGCACTTTGCTGCAGTTATGCTCTGGGCGTCTGGCTGGTTATCGTCTCGTCTCGCTGGTTCTCGTTCAGTCTCGCTGGTTCTCGTTCTCGTTCATTACTTACAAGCACACGTTATTTCTTCGGATTAGTTTTTTATGTTTGCTGTCGTAAAACCGACTAACAGAAGAATATATAGTTTGCGGCGATATTCCGACTATTCAAGTTATCCAATACAGACTACACGGTGTTAAAAATAAAATCGCGGTATGACTAAATACCGAAAAACCGTGAAGCCCTAGCTTTTGTATGGAATAAATGTGTTTTTTTCATTTTTTGACAATTGTGTACTTTTAACTAAATTATAACATTGTTAATTGCAAGTGATTATCACTTGGTCAGATTTAACTCTATAGAGGGAAGGTAACTGATTGAGCAGTTTAACTAGTGTCTAGATAAGAATGATGTGGTATGTTTTCATGGAAGCAATTATCTGCGTGTACCTGAAATGCTGGAAGATTGTTTGACACCACTATACTGCCGACTAAGTACTTGATGACGAGTTGTTCACTGTATGGGGAATGTTTGTTGAGCATATTATCAGAACATTTCCTCCAAATGACATAATATGAATCTTATGTTTTCCACACATGATTATCACACATGAATGATCAAAATGCCCCTCCAAATGAATACTACAGAATTCCCATGTATACATTTATATTGGAATGGGAAAATCTATTACTCATAAAATAATTGATGGGATAGGCTCAGTTGGGATATAAGGGATACGGGCTGGACCGCCATCGCTGGATCACCGTTGCAAGAACAGTGAGGTCCACTATCGCCCTTGGGGAATGGGTATTGGAAATGAAACATTCTGACTATAACTTAAACTGCGGACATGATTGCATGATAGATCAGTATTGTTGACAGTACTGTTGACAGCTAGATGTGCTGAATAAAGTTAGCAATGACTCCGTCACGTGCATATTGGATTGTATTTGGCACACGTCACATGTACGACGAGGCCCTTTCTTTCGAAAATTGTCAATCTCAAAACATAGTTTTTAATCGCCTGCTTCTTTTGTAAAGAGAAATATAAATTAGACACATGCTGTTGATGTTGACAACAGTTGTATGTTGTTGTTGGGATATCTTCAAACCAGTGGAAAAAGACATATCAATTTACCCATTAAAACACAGCCCTATCTATATTGCATATTAAGAACTGAATACATGTGGCTATATATTTCAACTGCATTGAATAAAATGGGTTTTAAATAATTTCTGATTATCGAGAAAGGAGTGGTAGTTTGCTAGATGACATCGATTTGGATAAGTTGTTTCCTGTGTGCATGTGTGATTAACACAATAAGGTGCACAGATGGAGTTTCTGGTGAAAATGAAATGTGTCAATGACAATGTAGCTCAACTTGGAGAGGGGATAATTTAACATGTTACAGTCAATGGAGCGATTAAGAATGCAGAAAGCTGAAAAGTCAAAGTAATACTAGATATCAACATGAAGAGATATATATAAAGTAAATCCAATATGGTTGCTGGCGGCAATTTTTTCCAATGAAATTCAAAAACATTTGATAGCTCCCATCTGGTAGATCAGTATCAAGATAAATATGAAGGGAAGTGGACTGTAGGGTTTAGTCATGCAAAGAGTAAAATAAAAAATGGCTGCCAGTGGCATGTTTTTAAAAAAAAATCGGAAAAACTAGATTTCTCCCATCTTGTGGTCATCCCAAAGATCCATGTGAAGTTTAGTGACGATCCTTAGGGTTTCGTCAGTAGGGTGTGGCAACGGATTTAGTCATACAAAGAGTAAAATACAAGATGGCCACTGGCGGCCATGTTTTTCAATGAAATCCAGAAAACATTGATGGCTCCCATCTAGAGGTCACTCCGATGATCCATATGAAGTTTTGTGATGATCAGATGAGGGATGTGGTCTGTAGGTTGTGCCCAAGGTTTTAGTCATGCAAAGAGTAAAATCCAAGATGGCTGCCGGCTGCCATGTTTTATGGCCGAATGACCCCAAAATGACTCATTCCCATCTACATGTTAACATCCAGGACAAATTTTTTGCTGAATGACTCAATGAAAGTGTCAATGACACTGTAGCTCAACTTAGGTAGGGGAATAATTTAATGGTTGACAGTAAATGGAGGAATAGGAAAGGTGCTAATTGAAATGTCTAACATGCGCCAAAGGATTTAGTGATGCAAAGAGTAAAATACAAGATGGCTGCTGGTGGCCATTTTTTTTGGCCAATTGACCCCAAAAGAACTCGTTCCCATCTACGTATAATTGTTAACATCCATGACAAATTTTATGAAGATCTGACCAAAGCTACGACATACAAATTTCATGATGATCAGACGAACAGTACGACCTGTAGACCGCGCCAATGGATTGAATTTTGAAATCCAAGATGGCCGCTGGCAGCCATGTTTTTTGGCCGAATGACCCCACAATGATTCGTTCCCATCTACATGTCAATGTCAACATTCATGACAAATTTAATAAATATCAGACCAAAGGTATGACCTGTAGCCCACGCCAAAGGATTTAGTCATGCGAAAAGTAAAATGCTGGTGGCAATGTTTTTTGACCGAATGACCCCAAAACGACTCGTTCCCATCTACATGTCATTGTTATAATTAATGACAAATTTCATGACCATTTGACCAAAGCTACGACCTGTAGCCCGCACCAAAGGATTTAGTCATGCAAAGAGTAAAATCCAAGATGGCTGCTGGTGGCCATGTTTTTTGACCAAATGACCCCAAAACGACTGGATCCCATCTACATGTCATTGTTATCATTCATGACAAAACGTTCCCATCTACATGTCAATGTCAACGTTCATGACAAATTTTATAAAGATTAGACCAAAGGCAACCTATAGCCCGCGCCAAAGGATTTAGTCATGCAAAGAGTAAAATCCAAGATGGCTGCTGGCGGCCATGTTTTTTGGCCGAACGACTCCAAAATCACTCGTTCCCATCTACATGTCAGTGTTAACATCCATGACAAATTTCATAAACTTCCGACCAACACAACGACCTGTAGCCCGCGCCAAAGGATTTAGTCATGCAAAGAGTAAAATCCAAGATGGCTGCTGGCAGCCATGTTTTTTGGCCGAACGACCCCAAAATCACTCGTTCCCATCTACATGTCATTATTAACATCAATGACAAATTTCATGATGATCAGACGAACAGTACGACCTGTAGCCCGCGCCAATGGATTGAATCTTGAAATCCAAGATGGCTGCCAGCGGCCATGTTTTTTGGCCGAATGACCCCAAAATGACTCGTTCCCATCTACATGTCAATGTCAACATTCATGACAAATTTCATAAAGATCAGACCAAAGGTACGACCTGTAGCCCGCGCCAAAGGATTTAGTCATGCAAAGAGTAAAATCCAAGATGGCTGCTGGCGGCCATGTTTTTTGGCCGAACGACACCAAAATCACTCGTTCCCATCTACATGTCATTATTAACATCAATGACAAATTTCATGATGATCAGGCGAACAGTACGATCTGTAGCCCGCGCCAATGGATTGAATCTTGAAATCCAAGATGGCTGCCAGCGGCCATGTTTTTAGGCCGAATGACCCCAAAATGACTCGTTCCCATCTACATGTCAATGTCAACATTCATGACAAATTTCATAAAGATCAGACCAAAGGTACGACCTGTAGCCCGGGCCAAAGGATTTAGTCATGCAAAGAGTAAAATCCAAGATGGCTGCTGGCGGCCATGTTTTTCGGCCGAACAACTCCAAAATCACTCGTTCCCATCTACATGTCATTGTTAACATCCATGACAAATTTCATGATGTTCCGATCAAAGCTACGACCTGTAGCCCGCGCCAAAGGATTTAGTCATGCAAAGAGTAAAATCCAAGATGGCTGCTGGCCAGTGTTCACGCTGGCCCAGAAATTCATTTAGCCATTATTTTAGCCAAATGCCAAATCTTTTTAGCCACTTTGAATTTACTTTAGCCACTTGTTTGAGAACATATTTTGAGATAAATGGAACGTATATTACATTTTATTGACAAAATAAAACAATAACAATGTAATATGAGCAACACGAGTACATGTAAATAACAATAACATCCTGCCAAACGATTGCATATACAATGAAAGTTTTTTTTGACCGTCGCAAATAAAAACAAATTGCGGTGTATTAACATATAGCGAAAATATGCAATATGATATCTGAACGAGACCTGAAGTTTTATTTATTCCCGAGTGCATGTGTGCATAGTTTTATCTATGCCTATGCGTATCTGGTGCATATCTGTTCAATCCGCGGCAAAATATTATACACAGGCGAGTACGCAATTTGGAGAATTTTAATCACGGCTAGTTGGAAAGATCGATCTTTTTTTTAAAAGTTGGAATTAATTAATACGGATCAAACTGCAAATGAAAGAAATGAATTTTGGAAATTTGACTCACAATAAAAACCTCCGTCACTTAAATCATCTTTCCCTGATCCCCACTCAAAAGTTGCGTTTATTACAGCACAAAGCGTCTGCCATTGACACTGCATGAAATCAACACCAATGTACACCTATTACAAATTGCTCCAAGCACATCGGGTCGTATTACATACACGGGGTGCTGACGCTTTTGTTGTACGGATGTCAGCTGCGCGTGATGTAATTAGACCGATGACTGCTGGTGTGTTTATAATCGCCACCATGTCCAGATGGACACATTTGGTAGGAAATTAGTTTAGCCACTTTTTTCGCCATTTGGTCATTTTTTTTCGCCATTTACAATTTATTTTCGCCAATGGCTAAAATGGCTACCGCCAGCGTGAACACTGCTGCTGGCGGCCATGTTTATTGGCCGAACAACCCCAAAATGACTCGTTCTCATCTACATGTCAATATTAACATCCATGACAAATTTCATGATGATCAGACGAACAGTACGACCTGTAGCCCGCGCCAATGGATTGAATCTTGAAATCCAAGATGGCTGCCAGCGGCCATGTTTTTTGGCAGAATGACCCCAAAATGACTCGTTCCCATCTACATGTCAATGTTAACATTCATGACAAATTTCATAAAGATCAGTCGAAAGGTACGACCTGTAGCCCGGGCCAAAGGATTTAGTCATGCAAAGAGTAAAATCCAAGATGGCTGCTGGCGGCCATGTTTTTCGGCCGAACGACCCCAAAATCACTCGTTCCCATCTACATGTCATTGTTAACATCCATGACCAATTTCATGATGTTCCGATCGAAGCTACGACCTGTAGCCCGCGCCAAAGGATTTAGTCATGCAAAGAGTAAAATCCAAGATGGCTGCTGGTGGCCATGTTTATTGGCCGAACAACCCCAAAATGACTCGTTCCCATCTACATGTCAATATTAACATCCATGACAAATTTCATGATGATCAGACGAACAGTACGACCTGTAGCCCGCGCCAATGGATTGAATTTTGAAATCTAAGATGGCCACCAGCGGCCATGTTTTTTGGCCGAATGACCCCACATTGATTCGTTCCCATCTACATGTCAATGTCAACATTCATGACAAATTTCATAAAGATTAGACCAAAGGTACAACCTGTAGCCCGCGCCAAAGGATTTAGTCATGCAAAGAGTAAAATCCAAGATGGCTGCTGGCGGCCATGTTTTTTGGCCAAACAACTCCAAAATCACTCGTTCCCATCTACATGACAGTGTTAACATCCATGACAAATTTCATAAACTTCCGACCAAAACAACGACCTGTAGCCCGCGCCAAAGGATTTAGTCATGCAAAGAGTAAAATCCAAGATGGCTGCTGGCAGCCATGTTTTTTGGCCGAACGACCCCAAAATCACTCGTTCCCATCTACATGTCATTATTAACATCAATGACAAATTTCATGATGATCAGATGAACAGTACGACCTGTAGGCCGCGCCAATGGATTGAATCTTGAAATCCAAGATGGCTGCCAGCGGCCATGTTTTTTGGCCGAATGACCCAAAAATGACTCGTTCCCATCTACATGTCAATGTCAACATTCATGACAAATTTCATGAAGATCAGACCAAAGGTACAACCTGTAGCCTGCGCCAAAGGAAATTGTTGACGGACACACGGACACACGGACACACGGACACACGAACACACGCACACACGGACACACGGACACACGGACGACGGACGCCAAACCATGGCAATAGCTCAAACTTACAAGTAAGTTGAGCTAAAAATGACTCGTTCATATCTACATGTCCATGTCAACACCCATTACAAATTTCATAATGATCTGACCAAAGGTACCGTGCTAATGGAAATTGTTGATGGACATCTCCACGCACGATTCACATACAGATGATGGATACCAACCCAAAGCAATAGCTCAAACTTTACAAGTAAAGTTGAGTTAATAGCTGACATGTGGATGAATCACTTTAACCCTTCCATGACTAGAACTTCCTGAAATTTTGCAAAAATCATGTGCCAATGCATTCCCTTTATGCGAGTCTCCCACATAGGAAGCCTCGCATATATAAGACTAGCAGGTTAGCCCGCCACTGGCATGGTTCGTCTCATGGCTTTGTTCGAAAAAGCAATTGCAACAGCTTCCAAGACACGTATGCACCTAGGTGTAAAATTTCGTCGAAATCTGCCAGTTTTACCCGATTTGACCTTGAATTGATCATTTTCAAGGTCAAGGTCAGGTCGGGGTCACAATTTAACCCGTCCATGACACTTCCCGTAGACACCAAGTTTGAGCTCAATCGGTCCGAGTCTATAAAGGACACACATATATATCATTTGTGGGTACCCGTTTCAAGGTGAAGATCACCTCGGGCGGAAAAACTTACCCGATAAAAATCTCCCCCGTTCCTTGGAACTCCTAAGTACGAAATTAAGTACGAAATTTCGCCTCGAAACGGTCAATGGAGCCGTATTTATACTCGTTGTGTATATAGACGCTCAGTACAATAACATTGTATTGAATTGAAAACAAACGCTTCCAGTCGTGAAATCATCTCTCTGCATAATATTTCGAGGGATAAAATTGCATTGAATTGAAAACAAACGCTTCCCGTCGTGAAAATCTCTCTGCATAATATTTCGAGCAACAGGCTACAATCTCTCTGCAGATGCTAATAACGTTGAATGGTAAACAAACGCTCTTTATAGAGATGCGTCAAAAACAAACGCTCATTAAATTATCACTTGATTAACCACCGCTGTGCCGTTTTTTGTGACTGAGAGTGGAGAACGGGTTGTCTGAGCTTCTCCAAAACGCGACGCCGACGGTGTCCGTGGGATTTTACCTTTGGATAGGAAGTTTGGTCTCGATCGGTCAACCCGTTTTCGATTCTATAAAGGACAGACAGACAGACAAACAGAGGTCTTCAAAATATATATGAGACTAGCCGATGAGCCCGACGTTTCAAGTCAATAGATCCACCCATTTCCGAGATCTGGTCTGCGCATGCGCGAAGCTGGCGTCGCACGGACTCGGCGACCCGATAAAATTCGTATCCGGGGCAAGATACATTCACATAGCAAATTTCAAGTCGATAGCTCCACCCGTTTCCGAGATCTCGTCTGCACATGCGCTGCACGGGCGTCGCACTGGCTCGCCAATACGACAACGACGACCGCCTGGTCAAACTACACACACGTACCAAGTTCTGTCCCGATCGGTCGAGAATCGTAGATTTGTATAAATGACAGACAGACAGACAAACAGAGGTCTTCAAAATATATATGAGATATACGGAAGTCTCAAAATATATAGTAGATAATGCATTGGCCTAAAAATATTTACCTTGACCTTGTAAGCCAGTGAATTGTCACATATATGTAAGACTTGCATATATCAGAATGCACTGGCACAGTGGCTTAAAAGCTGCAACAGCGCAGCTCACGTCATGAAAGGGTTAAGAGCATACTGTGTCACCACGTCAATACAGACAGAATGATGTCAGTTTCACCTGCAAAATCGAGCCTGCTCATTAGCCATATTAGCTGACCTATCAGACTTATAAAACTTTACAAACATATTCAAATTCTGTATATATTTTTTCCCCACTCAGATATATCAATTGTTTGTGCTCAAATTACCATAGTTGATGTCTCTTTGAGTCCTCACTGCCTCATCATTGAGGGCCTTTGGATCAATCTTAGAATGTTCCTCTCTTGCTAGACTCATGTAGAAGCAATAGTCATCATTTTTCAGTATGTATTCTGGCCCTGGATTCAATTGTAACTTTGGCTCAGCAAGGCAAGAATCCAGAACCGCTACAAGACATACTCCAAATCTACAAAAGTTAAATTACATACACTTTCAGAATTTGTTCACGGAATGTTGGGACCCTGCAGGACCTGCTATTAAAATGATTTGATGCGATTCAGAACAGTTTTTCTGATTCGATTTGAAATTGGCTATACTGATTATGCGAATCATTTCCATCAGATGAACTCTCATGTTACTCAGATCAAAATGTTTTTTTTTTACTTTTGGCGTGAAGAAACTTTATGGTACTAATGAACAAACCACACATACAGATAACAGTGTCGCAAATAATCTAGAAATAGACTGCACAATACTGCACAATATCTGTAACAAAAGGTAGCCAACCATGTGTCCCCCAAAAAGGTGGCTTTTTAGTAAGGATAGCTTTTTAACTATGTCAAAATTCATTGGACCGTGACCAAATTCAAACTTGGACTTTGTCTTCTGAAATTTGAACCACGTACCAAATATCAAGAGTTTCAATTGAATTTAATAACAATCAGATAACTAAAAGTATAGTTATCATCAGGAAACCAAAATAATTGGCAAATTTTAAGCTGACAAGGACCATAACTCGGGCAAAAATAGGTGGACCAACCCAAATTCGAACTTGACCTGTATCTTCATGTAGTTAATTCACATACCAAATTTAAAAACAATCAGTTACAAAAACTAGAGTTATCATCCGGAAACCAAAATAATCGGCAAATTCTAAGAGGACAAGGACCATAACTCCAGCAAAAATGGGCAGACCGAACCCATATTTGATCTTGACCTGTATTTGGAGCCGATAACCTGACATACCAAATTTAATTCAGATCTCATTACACAAACTAAATTTATCATCCAGAAACCTCAAAAGACAAAATTCTAAGTTGAAAATGGGCCATATTAAATCAGGCAAAAATCGGGGGGGGGGAGGATTTAATAGAAGGTGGGAGTGTCACTTGGGTGTGACACCAGCTCTGGCTCTTTTTGACAGGTTGGTTACAATATATACCATCCAAGGCCCCTTCATACTATATGTCAGATTAATCAACATGGTGGTTCCTGAGAAGATGTTTAAATGAGTCTAAGTAATTCCATTAAAGAATTTTTTTTTTTTCAATATTAAAGTTAAATTATTAAATCAAGTTAAATCACGGAATTCAATATAAAAAAAAATGAAAAGAATTTTTTTTTTTATACTGCCAAATGAATAGGCCACCATTGTTTGAATTTAGATAAAGCTGCTAACATAACCACATATTATTCTAATATATTTACATACACCTGATATCTCTTCCGATTTCCACATAGCGTTACGGTAGACACGCCCCTTATCCAATGCGTTCATAAAGCTATGAACACAACGTGACATCACTTCCAAAGTCGTTCATAGGTTTATGAACACATTGGTGCCGGAAATGACCGAGACTGTCGGACATTGCCGACTGCTTGAGTATTTATATAGTACGTCCGGATTTGGCATGAAATTTATTTTGGTCTATAATAAGTGTTGTTGCCTGGTGTTACTAAGCGTTGAAGTTAAAAAAGCCCGCTACTCAATAGCGTTTTATCATTTTCCTTACCGCTACAAATATCCCCCCGAACCTCACAAATATATCATTATGGTAGAACGGCGTGTTGTCGATTTCTTATCCACAGCCGAAACTTTATTGTTAGTTTCAGATATCATTCTTGAAATCAACACGTCTACATTAGTTACTAGCTAAACAAGACAGTTTGTCATATGTGTATACTTAACTGTGAAATTGCGGTTTTTTTTCCGTTCTCCGTGAACGGTTTCTCAAAATGTTTGGTTTTCAAAAAAACAGGATTCAAACTTTCTTAACTGAACTCTATGCGTTCATTTAAATAGATGAATAAATAGTGGGAAAGACAGACAATCCTAGTTCATAATGAATTTAAGTATATAAATATAAATAACTAGAAGGTCGGGGTCACGACTCGACCCGTCCAATACACTCATTGGACAAAAGTAACCCTACGTATAAAATTTCGTCGAAATCCCATAAAAATTCGCGATTTGACCTCGAATTGACCCGATTTCAAGGTCACGTCGCACGGGCAAATTAATATGCCTATGGCACTGCCCGGCCGAAAATACCCCCACATACCAAGTTTCATCGAAATCCCGTGATATTCGTGCGTTTGACCTTGAAATGACCCGATATCAAGGTGAAGGTCACGTCGTACCCCCACATACCAAGTTTCATCGAAATCGGCTCGGCCGTTTTCGAGTCCTCGAAATCGGCTCGGCCGTTTTCGAGTCCATTGGAAACAGACAGACACACACACACACAGACAGATCTTCCAAAATATATAATAGATAAACGGCGGATTCAACGTGGTCAAAATCCCATGACCACATTGAAACCGCCGTTCATTCCTTATATAAATCTCGCCTGTATATATTTTGGTATTGCTCAGTATTGAAATTATTGCTCATCATTGATGAGTTGACATCAAAGCACATGCATGTGAAGAAACTGGTTCAGAGTAGAAGTGTTAATTTAATATGTTCTGCCCAGTAGAAATATAACGAATAACACATGTCAATAATTTCAATACTGAGCAATACCAAAATATATACAGGCGAGATGTATATCACCATAAACCTGAATATAAAATATGAACAAAATGGGATAAAACAGAACAATACAAAGTCATGGGGCTGACCAACTGACATTATTGCTGCAAAACATTGGCTTGTAATAACATCCTAGCTCTCACCACCTGCAGCATTTAAATTGGGCCATGCTTACAAGCCATTAATCACATCTGACACATTATAAACAAGAAAACCATAATCAGAAATGGTAAAGCCCTCCAGATCATATTATTAGGCATAAATATAAATTATAATATAAAATATATTGGTTACATGAATTCCGTTAAAACAACTAATCCTTCAAATTATTACAAAAAACTACGGCTTATTACTGCAGGTTTCTCATTCACCACATCAGAAAGCCTCTAAATGCGGATCAAAAATCGAAGCCGTTGTGTTCCCGCCATAAAATCTTCAAGAGTGGGCCAGCCATTGTTTATACATAAACATCGAAAGCAATCAACGCGGTCATAATATAGTTATATACTGCAACTATCAGACATCCAGCGAATACACACCCCACGAAAACCCGAAATTTGTTGTCTTGCGAGATATCCCATCGCAATTAGCCTTCCTACAATATCCTATAACAATAAAGCTTCTCAAATCATCGGCATAGTCAATAGAACTTTCACGAACTTGGACATCGACACTTTACGATGGCTCTACATATAGTGCAGCGGCCAAATCGAAAAAGAGCTCTAGTTTTCGAGATACCCCTACCCACGGTAGAACAAGTTAAAACTAACTTTTTTAAAATGAGAAATATATACTCTTTACGAAAATCATAGTGAAAAATAACGGAATTGGTGGTGGCTATTCTCAAATTGACGATGAACGATACCCACCAGTGACTTTCCCCAGAAATTAACGATTTTGGTAAAGTGAGCCCTGCGGCTATGTCCTAAGTGATTTGCCCACATTGTTGGTGTTAAAATGCCTACAGCATACCTTATTTGTACCTGATATGCAAGAAGTGTTGGTTAATTTGGATTTTCGTGCCATTTGGAGCCGAAACATTTATTTTTTGTTGAAAAATCGCTCTTTTTAAAACAAATTATATTTTTCGAACATTATCATTCAAACGTATATTGCAATAATATTGAAATATTTAGGTCATATGGTGTAGTAGTTATCTAAAAAGCATATGAAGAAAGAAGTTAACAACAATTTTGAACGGTTTGCGAGATATTGGATTTTAGCTACCCCTCCCCCAAACACGTTTTTGGTCGAAAAAAAATACATATTTTTGATAATGTCATTACAAACATTTTTGAATTGATCTGAATGGGACCCAATATGAATATTGTACTGAAAGTGTTGTCCAGAGATGCCGTTTAAACGATTACAGATGTGTTCAGGCTTTCAGACCCCCAGTTACAACAACAACAATTATGTTATTGATAACAGTTAATTTTGCATGCATTAACATCGATGTTAAGTACTAAAACCTTTGTTATAAACAACGTGACCAACTATATAACATATGGCTCAGTAGTTATCTGGACAACACAAGTAGAAAGAATTTTGACAGAAATTGAAAAATAACGGAATAGGTGGTGGCTATTGTCAAATCGACGATGAGCGATACCCTCCAGTGACTTTTTCCAGAAATTAACGATTTTGGTAAAGCGAGTCCTGTGGCTATGTCCTAGCCTATTTGCCCATATTGTTGGGGTTAGAATTACTACACCATACCATACTTCTACCTGATATGAAAAAAAATGTTGGTTAATTTAGATTTTCTTGCCATTTGGAGCCAAAATATTTATTTTTTGCTGAAAAATCGCACTTTTTCACAAAAATATTATTTTTCGAACATTTTCATTCAAATGGATATTGTTATAATGCCCAAATATGTAATTCTTATGGTGATGCAGTTATTTGCAAAGCATATGCAGAAAGAAGTTAACAGAAATTTAGAACAATGTGCGAAATAATGGATTTTAGCTACACCTCCCCCAAACACGTTTTTGGTCGAAATATTACATATTTTTGTTCAGAACTTTACCAAACTTCCCAATTGATCATACTGGGACCCAACATAATTCTTTTGCTGAAAATTGAGCCCGGGGACATTGCTTAAGTGATTAAAGACGTGTTCAGGCTTCCATACCCCAAATTACAACAACAACGCATTTTATTTGCTATTACATATAATAAGTGTCGCATATCAATCAACCAATCAATAGTTTATTCTAAAAAAAAACAATAATGGTATACAGAGATTACAATAATTGGACAGCTGGAGAACCCAGCATGTCCGACGTATAGATGCACAAGTACTCCATTCGCGTTTAAGATTGAAATGCAGTAGTTTGAACTATGGCCAATTGAGTAATCACATTAAAACGTCCCCTCCATGTCATTGCGGCAAATAGAAAAAGCATATCATTACTTTTTTGGAATACAGTGGTCCTAAGACAGAACTTCTATGCGCCATACTGAATGTAATGTTATCAGAAATACTCTTGTTATGTACAGCAACTCAGTCAGCGCGAAAATATTAAAATAGTTGACGGGGTTCAGACATTTATCTCGAAAACAAAGCGATTTCCATAATGCTGACATTTGTTAAAACTTCGTGAAACGCATTGAAACCCTGCTGAGCGCGAAATTTACCACCTCCAGATCGTCTGCAATCTCACGGCGACGGGCGTATCAATGACGAAAACAACATTTTCTGTGTAGCATTGCGTCCAATCAGCTCTAACGAAACTATGTGTATATCATTGTATCCAATCAGTTCCAACTGGATTACATCCTAATTTTCCCCATACAATCTCCCTCCCAGATAAATTGTTTACCTCCGGATAGAACTACCACATACTTATATATCGCATAGTTTCGGCCACAATATATGTTGATATTGAATTCATAATCCCTTCACTACATGATGTGTTCAAGACCTCAAATAGGGTAGGGGTACATACAACAGTGAACATTTGCCAGCCGCTTGTTGTGGAGTGCCACATGATGCAGACTTTCGGGAACCAACACATATGTAAATTCTGATAAAACCTAACCTTTGGTCAATATATTAATATTGGGGTCATATCATTTCACCATGTGGTGTCTTCCAAGACTTCAAATAAAGTTGGGGTCCTCAAAATTTTGCCTTTCATATTTTCCAGTCACTTTTCGTTGAGTGCTCATTCTTTCAGAACCCAAATCCATCTATTTACATTGTTTACGTCCTTGTACAATTAACTCGCCATTGTCCGTACACGCAGTCAATGATGATATCGTTCCAATCCGTGGTGTGTTCTAGTCTTCACATTGGAAGGGGGTAATACAAACATTGAAAAATCGCATTATTTATTTTTCAGTCGCTTTTTGTAAAGTGTCCCTGACTGTCGGGTATTAACCCATCTATAACAATTGTGTATTTCTTTATAGAATAGCCATTTGTTCATATCGTCGTTTGACCATGAGGGCACATCCATTCAGTTCGTGGTAGGTTCAATTGTTTACATGGGGTAGGGGTCCCTTAAAATTCGCCTTCATCGTTTGCCATCTGCTTTGTGTAAAGTGCCACGGTGTTCTCGCGAACGGCGGGCTCGCGAGACCATTGCCATTCGGCCACAATCTCGGGTAATATGGATAGCTAATGCCTTGAGCTAGTGTTGTGTTCAAGACTTCAGATATGGATGGAGTCCCCTGAGAGTAAAATTTAGCCCTTTCATTTGCTGACCATTTGTTGTAAAGTGCCATAGGCTATCGGGAACCATCTCATCCATAACAGATTCGTATTGCCAGATAATAATCCCATTTGTCCACAACTTCAGTTAACATTGAGAGCATATCATTTTGTTAAGACTTCAAGTTGGATAGTGGGGTCCTCAAGACATAGAAAATTCGCCTTCTTGTTTGCCAGCCGCTTTTTGTAAAGTGTTCCAGGATTTCGAGGGAACCAAATCACCCATATATCAATTAATAATTCCATGACAGCAATACCTTTCGATCACACACTCAGCTAAGTGAGAGAATATAACTTCAGTTCATGCTCTGATCAAGATATTAAATGGGTTAATGGGGTCCCCCCCCCCCCAAAACAGTGAGTATTCGCCTTTCTCTTTCATCAACAACTTTTTGTTGACCCAGACATTCAAGACCCTGGTATACTATACTTTTTATATAGCGTCCATTTCTCTGCACACGCAGTTAATAATGGGAGCACATCCTTTCGGTTCATTGTGTGTCCCAAGACTGCAAATGGGGTAGTGTGGCCTAACACATTACATTTCGTATTTGCCAGCCGCCTTTTGTAAAGTGTTCCAGGATTTCGAGAACAAAACCACCCATACAAATTGTAAATAATACATGAGAGCATATAGATTCGGTTCAGTGTGTGCTAAAGAGTTTAGAAGGGTTATGGGTACCCAAAACAGTGATATTTCGCCTTCTCTTTGCTAGCCACTTTTTGTAAAGTGCCCCAGACATTGGGAAGCCAGCCAACCCACCCATCGTGCAATCAAGAGGTATATTTCCTGAATTACATACCATTTGTCCACACCCCAGTTAATATTAAGAACATGTCCATCCATTAGTGTGTTTAAGACTTTAAATGGGGTAGGATGCTCAAAGAAAATATTCAGCTTTGGTTTTTGCCAGCCGCTTTTTGTAAAGTACCCTAGGAGTTTGGGAACCAAACTACCCATACAACATGTATATTCCCTGATAGCACTACCTTTCGTTCACACTGTGATTTAATAATAAAAGCATGAATATTCGGCGCATGGTGTGTTCAAGAGTTTAAATGGGCATATAAAGGGGTCTCACACAAAAAAAATATTCGCCTTTGGAGTTTGCCATCCGATTTTCGTAAAGTGTTAAAGGCTTTCGGGATCCAACCAACCCATCCATCAACACCATGTATGCGCCCCGATATTACTATTTTTGCCCACATCCTCAGTTAATATTTACAGCAATCATTTCAGTTCGTGAGTTGTTCAACTTTAACACTTCAATTGTGTAGGGGGGGGGGGGGGGGGGGGGGCCTAAAACAGCAAATTCGTCTTTCTTATTTATCAGCCACTTTGTGTAAAGCGACACATGCACAACCCATCCATACAAATTATGTATTCTCTGATAGAACTACATTCCCGTCAAACTCTCGGTTAATATAGAGAATTAGAGATCATATAGCTTAATTTCGTATTGCGTTGAAGTCTTTAAATTGGGTAGAGTGTTCTTGAAAAATATAGCAAATTCGCCCTTCATATTTGCCAAGCAAAGTGCCACACTGTTACGGGAACAAACCCATCCATAAACATTGTATATTTCCTTATGTAATTGTCCTTTATAATTGCATGATTCTTAATACTGAGATCATATTTTGTTCAGTTCATGGTGTGTTCAGGACGTCTAATAGGGCGGGGAGCAACAATGATTTTGTTCTGTATGATTATGTTAGTCTATATTATGTGTCGTTTAGAACAAATACTTCAGTTGCTCAAATCGATATGTGTTAATATAAAATTACATGTCATAAATAAAATATTGTGTTGTTGTTGTAACTGGGGGTTTAATTGGAAACCCGAGGTCATCTAAAACCAGGCTCGCAGTGTCTACGGATCAGGTTTTCATCACACGAATAATGATTAGATGCTCATTAAAATAATTTAGAAAGGTCTGTCTTGTTATCATAAATATGTAGTTTTTCTACCAAATCGCGTCCGGGGGAGCGGTACCTAATTCCAATATCTTCAAAACCGTTGACAATTTCTGTCAAATTCTTTCTACTTGTGATGCCCAGATAACTACTGAGCCATATGAATTATATAGTTGGTCACGTATTGTTTATAACAAAGGTTTTAGTACTTAACATCGATGTTAATGCATGCAAAATTAACTGTTATCAATAACATAATTGTTGTGTTGTAACTGGGGGTCTGAAAGCCTGAATACATCTGTAAACGATTAAACGGCATCTCTGGACAACACTTTCAGTACAAGATTCATATTGGGTCCCATTCAGTTCAATTCGAAAATGTTTGTAATGTCATTATCAAAAATATGTATTTTTTTCGACCAAAAACGTGTTTGGGGGAGGGGTAGCTAAAATCCAATATCTCGCAAACCGTTCAAAATGTTTGTTAACTTCTTTCTTCATATGCTTGACAGATAACTACTACACCATATGGACTAAATATTTCAATATTATTGCAATATCCGTTTGAATGATAATGTTCGAAAAATATAATTTTGTTGAAAAAGAGAGATTTTTCAACAAAACATAAATGTTTCGGCTCCAAATGGCACGAAAATCTAAATTAACCAACACTTCTTGCATATCAGGTATAGATATGGTATGCTGTAGTCATTTTCACGCCTACAGTGTGGGCTAATAACTTAGGACATAGCCGCAGTGCTCACTTTACCAAAATCGTTAATTTCTGGGAAAAGTCACTGGTGGGTATCGTTCATCGTCGATTTGAGAATAGCCACCACCAATTCCGTTATTTTTCACTATGATTTTCGTCTAGAGTATATATTTCTCCTTCAAAGAAAGTTGGTTTTAACTTGTTCTACCGTGGGTAGGGGTACCCGACCACTTTTGGCGTTTGGCCGCTGTACTAATAAGCATGGTCAGACCTATCAACGAATACTGTAACTCTGCATGGAGCCCACATCACAAATATCAAAGCATTGTGTTAGAGAAAATACAAAGAAAAGCAACGAAACTAGTTCGTCAAATCAAAACTCTATGCTACCGAGACCGAATGATAAGACTCAATCTGATGTTTTTAAAATATCGATGATTTAGAAGAGATCTAATCAAGGTATTTTAACTGTGGAATGGTCATTACAATATCAATGCCTGTGACCTATTAGAAAGAAATTCATCAGGAAGACCAAGAGGACATAATAAAAAGCTACAGATGCGCACTGTAACAAGGACATAGGAAAATATTTCTTCACGCAAAGGGTGGTAAATAGCTGGAACTCTCTGCAAGACTTCGCTGTTGAGGCTCCAACACTTGATCAATTCAAAATATACATAGACTCATTCTTCTATTATATAAAATACGAGGTCGACGACAAGTAATATGTTCAAGTGATTCACAAGAAAATATCGAATGACGATACATATATTTGTAAACAAACATTGCAATAATGTTATTGGGACGAAAATTCGCAAGACTTGTTCCACATTATGGTGATGATGATGATTATCGTGGTGGTGATGATGTAATTGATAGAACAAACCACTATTATGATGATCGTGTCGTTATTTGTTAAAAATACGTATCAATTGACATATACGCACCTGTTCCCTCATTAAAGTCAACCTATTTCGACCATTTTAGGGGACCTCCGCGAATTGAACTTTGCAAATAGGGACCTACTGCAATTTGTCACACCGATCAGCACCTAGTTAACGAACAGGTGGCTGACTTGGCTGTATCCGACTAACCTCTTTAAAATACGTATCAATTGAGAAATAAGCACCCGTTCCCTCATTAAAATCAACATATTTCGACCATTTTAGGGGACCTCCGCGAATTCGGGATCTATGCAAATGGACCTCCGCAAATAGGAGACCTACTCCAAATTGTCACACCGATCAGCACCTAATTATCGAACTGGTGTCTGACTCGGCTGTTTCCGACTATTCTTTAAAATATGTATCAATTGACATATACGCATTTTACCAAGTATCTTTTTCACTTTTTCATTTCTTCTATATGTAATTGGCATAGCTTATATCACAAACCAAATGACATAACTACACCTTTTACTGGACCCGGGGTCGCACTACAACTTTTAATGCGTCCCAAAACAACCGGAATCGGGGTCGCACTACAACTTTTAATGCGTCCCAAAAAAAAACATAATCCATAAAAAAAACGCCCAGCAAATCATAGGTATCTAGAATTTGTACATTAGTATACACCCGAGGGCGTAACAAATGAGACTCCAGACAGATGGTCCGGATATGATTGCCAGTACTAGTGAAGAGCATAATTGATTAACATGGGTAATTTGATCCTCTGATAACTGAGATGCCAGTGGTTTTAGGAAATATTTGAATATTCAATAGGTGTTTTTTAGAGCCTGCATTAAGGTGTTTCCATGCCTGATTGATGTCAGGCGGTGGAAAGTTTAGTTATGTTCTAACACACTTGTAGCTCGACCTTAACATAAAGTATTCATGGAATAACAACAAAGAATGCATGGTGTTATATGTAAACTTTAATGGACAAACCTGAAGGTTATACATAACAAATAAGAAGACATTATGAAATGGTGAATATTATGGGTAGGGTTCTCTATTCTGAAGGTTCATTATTCCGAAGGTTCGCTATTCCGAAGGTTCATTATTCCGAAGTTTCGCTATTCCGAAGGTTCACTATTCTGAGGGTTAGCTATTCTGAAGGTTCGCTAATCCGAAGGTTCACTGTTCTGGGCGTATTTAAAGGGGTACTGTACCCAAGATGTTGTTGTTGGTTTCTATAATCCCCGAGTCGGAGAATAAGGTAACAACTTTTCCATTCTTTGAAAGTCTGTTGAGTACGAAGTAGTGTTACGGATGGCAAATTTACCGGAATGCAAAAATACAAATTGTCGTTGTCCAGTAATTTTTGTAGTTTTCAACCAAATGAATCAAATAAAAATTGTATTATATGCATAGTAGTCCCATATACTCATTTAAGTTAGTGTATCGTCACTAATCAATGAGTGGATTGAGTTTTCTCCCCGGATAAGCATAATGTTTCAAACGATCGTGTGTGCAATGGGTTTACTAATCCAGTATCCCTCAATTATAATTTGATTACGTTTTGTACACGGAAATTCGTATTTTAATTTACGTCATTTTATGGCTCCAGCCATAAATCAATTTAAGATAGCCTATTAACCTGAGCGTTTACAGAATACATCTTCGACTCAAATTACTTATGTTTCTATATAGTATCGATAATAGATCGTTGTTATCACCGGAAATTTAATGAAAATGGCGTACAGTACCCCTTTAACCAGAAATGAATAAAAATGTGGAACCTCCCCACCCCCCCCCCCCCCCCCCCCCCCCACAGAAACCACTCGAGGAATGAAAAATACTGTTCACATATGGTACATTTGTACACCACATTCGAATTCCCAAATTGTCCCAGATGTATGTTATTAAAAGCAAGAAGACAGTATCAGTTTATCGTTCATTATAGAAAGTTGAAAACATGATGACTGCATGACTGAAATAAACTACATGTAAGAGATACAGTCTGTCCGAACTGGCAATCTGTATTTGAAAGAAACATCAACATTTAAGCGACGGGCGGCCTTCATTGTAGGATATAATTTAGAAATAACATTATCAAATTATGATAATTTCCACAAGAATATACTAATAGTATAGCATAAAATGATGATATGAATGCGATATTATTCACAAAACATGCTTTAATTGTGTCCGAGAAAATACAGGTCGACTGTTGTTTAGTTTCTCTCATAAAAGCACAGTGGATTGTTTATAAACAGAGTCATGATATTGCGCCATTTCCTTATTTAGATTCGCACGCTTTATAAGTTGGTTGTGAAATCCCTAATTTGGTGCGCCTACAATTTACAACTCACAATACAACTCGTAGTAATATTCCTTATTTGGTATGAATTACCAAATATATGTTTGGAGAAAATACTAACTGGATCTGACTGGATTGAAAAATATTCATCTCTTTGCAAGAACAATTATATTATGTACACCTTTTCTGTCTGATCATTTCCCACTCATGAAGTAACATGGATTATCATGATTTTGAACTGACTGCGGGTAGAATGGGTCGATTAAAATAAAATTTGGTGTGATTTGAAATTGATTGTTGATTGCGCCAAAAATTGTATCTACGCATTCCACGGCACAACGGAACATTTTCATTGGACGATACAGTTGTTCCAAGTGCTTGTCTATAAACAATCGGTTCCGCAACATTTTTTATGTTTGTTTACAAAACCAATGCAATGTACGCGATATTTTAATTGGTATGATATCAACATATGTCTATTATATAATATTCTTTCTATTTATGGCAAATTTAGTGGATGTGACTATTTTAACACCTAGAGCCACAGGGAAGGTTGCCTGTATCTTTAAAGGCCCATTTTCGAATCCCCAGATAACACATATAAAATACCATATTATATACCATTTGAAATAGGAAGCTCAATTATCAATTATCCGGTGTAATAAACTCTGAACATATTGTTTTTGTTGAGTTACCGACGTGTTTTATCTGGTTTTGTTGCGCAAAGTGTGTTATTTTCAATGGAGGGTGAATAACTCTATATTTTAAAGATAGAGTTATTCCCCTTCCATTGATAATACATTTTTAGTTTGAATGCTGCATTCTGTGAGCCATAATGGCACTGGGGGTAAGCTGCTCCGCAGGAAGTGGTTCACTTGTGATAAAAGCTCCAGTGCTCATGCGCGAAGCTCCAATGCACATCCGGTCAGAAGTTATTTTATTTACAACATTCAAAGAACACAGATTGAAGGTAAGGAACAGAAAAGAATTTCCAATGCTGCTCCCTTCTACGATAACATTTATAACAAAATCAGGGACGTTTTGTCACATCTTTGCTCACAATAGCCTCCTTTTCCAGTTTAGCATTACTGAAAAATATTCCCTATGCATTTACTATGGGAAAATACCAAAAGTAACCGGGTGAATAGAGTGTATTTAAAAGCTTATTTGAGCGTGAACAATATTGAACAATAAAGCTAATACGTCATCTAGTAATCCCCAATCAGTGTCGATGTATTCTGCTCATTTAAAACAATGCCAGAAAGCTTTCAAATCACGACAAAAAGCCCCAGTGCCACTGCGATAACAGGTTACACATCGTGTGCGCTTGTGATGAAATAAAGCGCCAGTGCGTAGGTGTCATGCAATTGTAATTGACTTATTTTGGCAGGATAATCAACATTCTGACAACCGAAAACTATGACAATTAAGAATGTAATACAAATGATATGAATGTAATTACGATAATTAGACATTAGTATATATAATTACTATAATATAATAATCATATTCATATCATTTGCAGTGCATTCTTCACAGAACCATAACAGCATATATATAGTGGTGATATGGCTTCGTGAGTATGAATGTAATTATGATTATTAGACATTTATTTTAGTTGGGAATACGTTGAACTGGTATGGCTGTGTTGCTTCAGTGAAAGCAAACACTATTCATCACACCTTGATGCAGGATTGGGAGTGCCAGGGACGTGACTGGACGTGACTAGAGGGTTTTGGTTTGGGTGGGCGTCAAACTTCGAATTTCCAACTGTATCCCCCACTTCGGAGCACAATTTTTCTCAACTTTAAGACTTTCCTTTTGCACACTCTTGAGCTTGACTATTCTGACTGTTACCTGAAACAGGTCTGTAACTGGTTGGAACTCCAACGATATACCCCCATATATTTGAAAGTATCTGAAATATATGTTGTAAATATAAATGTCTTTCAACTCCGGGTGGAGTGCAAATCACAGGGGTCCGGGAATATATGTTTTTAATTTATTATAGTATTTTGAGAAAATAATATGATAAATTCAAACAAAAATTCCTTGACCCCTGCATTGCAAATTGAGTTGCCCAATATTGCCCACCCGCAATGAAGACACTCTACCCACAATTATACCTGATTATCTTGCGTTTATTATTTCATTATTGTCATTTCATATGTATGCGGGTATGGAAGGGTCGCTTATATCAATGGAGGATTCAATGATCCCCGTGGTTTCCCCGTCATTTTCTAAATCCAGCACCGCAAGTTCTTCAGATGGGTGCGCTTTCGTGATGTGCCGAATTGCAACGCGGCCATTTTCTTGTTTTTCTCGGCAGTGATAACACCTTAGTTGTTTCTGAAAAGATAATAAAATGCATCCATAATTGCATGTATTTGACATGATTTTTTTGCAATTAGTTGATTTTAATAACTAAAGCGTCTTTTAAGAAATGTTGTTGTTGCTGTTGTTGTTGTTGGAATCTGATTATACGAGGACCACCTGATCAGATTGTATGCCTTTATTAGGTCATGCATGCCGTTTTCGTGCCATTTATATATAATGGCACACCCATATTGTGTTATGACTTACACAAGCCGCATATCGACAATTATTTTGCAGGATTAATTATGCGAATATATACATGCCATGGTCAATCTCTCACATCGTAATATGCATACATGATCAACCCACTATTCGAAATCAATTAGGATGACAACAATCAAACAGTTTTAATTATATCCATACAATAACATGTGAATCACACAGGACTGCATGTACATTCAAATACATATCGATTGGAGTATATAATAGGATATACTATTGATATATAACTGATAAATCACGGAAACACCACACGATAATTGTCATGTTTTAGGCTCCAATAATGCCAATGTGATTGAAATAATAAATACGAACTATGTTTCGATCGTTTTCACCTGTGCTATTCCCTAAATCTCTTTTTAAATGAGCACTGGAGCCCTCGAGTCCCGGCGGTCTACACGCTGGCGCTTATCGCAATACGAACTGGAGCGTCCACGTGGTGGTGTTAAAATGCATTTTTCTCAGTATTTAGTTGTTTGAGACACCAGCGCCAACAACAATCGCACAGCGGAGATGTGTGTTATAGCAATTGGTACAGGACATTATTCAGATTATTTCATTTTCATACAGAAAATATCATGTTATTAAGAATTTTCTCGTTACACAATCAGGTTTTGAAGTGATAAATCAGCTGCTTCTGTATGGTATGGAAATGTGTTCCAATAAATGCGATATGAAAAGCACAATTGAAGCATGTTGGTCATTTGTGACCGACGTTCCATAGAATAATGCTGTTTATAGAGATAATACGTACCATTTTGAATACTTCAGTTTCCTTTTTCACAAAATAATCACAGACGCACCGTCGCAATGTAAACTGCGCACTGGAACTTTTATCACAAGCGAACCGCTTCCCACGGAGCAGCTTACCCCCAGTGAATGGGGGGATCTTTTTATGATGTCAGCTGTTTTCTATTTCTCTATGGGCATCTTATGAGACACAGACGTTTCAAATGGTGATGAATTATAGTATTTTAATCATATTTTATGGCATAGTTGTTATATTAAAACCGTATATCAAGGCACTATTAATAAAATAATCAGTGACTCGAAAATTAAGTGGGCCTTTAAAGTCACAATTGCAGTTAGGTTCATCTCATACCCGTCTATTCAGCGATATTCTGCTATGCAGTATGTTATGGCGCTCCAGTATGAAATTCATTATATAGCCCCACTGTTATAATCCGCCTTTAGCTGGTGTATTCTCGCCTCTAAAATTATTGAGATATAAAGTCATCAAGGAAATCCACGGGAAAAAAAATAACATTTATTGTTTTAAGTTATTTCCTTCATAAAAAGAGTCTTCATGACAAAAAACTCTCTCAATACTTTGGAATATAAAATTAACCTTTAAAATAACAAAAACCTTCGGAATAGTCAACCTTCGGAATAGAGAACCTTCGGAATAGTGAACCTTCAGAATAGTGAACCTTCGGAACAGAGACATGTCCCCGAATATTATAATGTTACAGTTATTAGAAGCATCTCCCAATCATGGATTGGTGGGGGGTATACAACGTGGAACTTTAGGAGTAGAGTGAAGCTTGACCGCCGTGTCAAGCATGTTAAACCAATGCAAAATCAGTCGTGTGAATAAGCTCACATGAATATCATTACAATTGCCATGAACATCATTCAGACGGCGCAGTAGTGACTCAATTTGAATGACCAAAACAAACTGGACAACTTCATCAACTCTTTACTGGCCATGCAATCTTTGGAGAACAGCAATATATATTTATGTTCTAACTCGACCGAACATAAAGTATTGCATGGTGTTATATGCAAACTATTATGGACAAACCTGAAGTGTAGCGCTAGACCAACAAAGTTAGGGGAAATAATATAGACGACACGACTTGTCATTTAAATCTATTGGAGCATGTCCAAATAGATCGGAATTTCCGCCGAAGATTGGAGGTTCCGGTCGATATTTCCCATCTCCGATACCGACGGCAATCAGAAATATTTTATCGGTATAAAACTTTCCATTCTTCAAGTACGGCATGTTTTGTAAAACTCTGATTCCGTGAATTTCCGTGGGAGTTTTAACTAACAGAATCCAACGATGTTGCAAATATAGCATGTGCATGCTTGTGTGATATTCAGAGCTGTGTCACCTTTAGGCTACTGTAAACCCCTTGATTTATGTCCACATCAAAACGTTGGATTGAAATACATTAAAAGGTCGCAGACCACATGTCCCCCGACTCGAGTGGTAAACTTCATGATTGGATTTGTTTCTTGGCAAAATTTCTTGGACAAAACAACCCGATGAACAAACGCATGCAAACGCGAAAAAATGATATTTTTGTATTAGCTATATAGATGTTGCAAATCACCAACATGTTAGGAACAATATCCCAGAGTTTCAAATCTCTACATTTAAAACTGTAGGAGGAGTTGATTACACCATGAAGGTACCCAATCTCATCCAAAAGGCAAAAATGTTCCAAATTTTCTAAGTCGAAAACCCCCCAAAAATATGGAAAAAATTATATTTTTGATTAGCTATATAGATGTTGCAAATCACCAACATGTTAGGAACAATATCCCAGAGTTTAAAATCTCTACATTTAAAACTGTAGGAGGAGTTGATTACACCTTGAAGGTACCCAATCTCATCCAAAAGGCAAAAATGTTCCAAATTTTCTAAGTCAAAAACCCCCTGAAAATATGGAAAAAATGAAATTTTGTATTAGCTATATAGATGTTGCAAATCACCAACATGTTAGGAACAATATCCCAGAGTTTCAAATATCTACATTTAAAACTGTAGGATGAGTTGATTACACCATGAAGGTACCCAATCTCATCCAAAAGGCAAAAATGTTCCAAATTTTCTAAGTCGAAAACCCCCCAAAAATATGGAAAATATTATATTTTTGATTAGCTATATAGATGTTGCAAATCACCGACATGTTAGGAACAATATCCCAGAGTTTCAAATCTCTACGTTTAAAACTGTAGAAGGAGTTGATTACACCATGAAGGTACCCAATCTCGGACGGACGGACGCACGGACACACGGACACACGGACGGACGCACGGACGGACGGACGAGGGTCATTTCTATAGTCCTCCGACGGAACGTCGGGGGACAATGAAAAATTGAAAATGTAAGGCTGGAGGGGTCAGGTTACGACGCTTTCAGATCTTCACAACTTTCGACCAGGAACCGTCAACAATAGACATTTTGGGCGCGCAAAAACAATGACTGATGACATCTAGATACCAATTTGTATTCATTTAATAAGCAGTTATATCAACTTTGAGATGAAAATCATTCATTAAAATGTACATTTTCTTCCATGAATTAGAAATTTAGACAGTTAAAATAATAAAATAACAGTTCCAATTGCAGGTGCACAAACCTAACCGTAATCTTAAACCTATTGACCGAAAAATGTAGGAATAAAAGCTCGGACAAAATTATGCATGTTGCAAAAAAAGTTTCTAAGTCGAAAAAAGGGGAATAACTCCACAAAATAAGTTGGACAGACATCATAATTGCAGATGCACAGGTTCTCATGGTACTAAATATCAGTGCCAAGATTAAAAAACATTGACCTAAAAATGTAGAAATAAAAGCTCGGACAAAATTAGGCATGTTGCAAAAATATTCTAAGTCGAAAAAGGGGGAATAACTCCATCAAAAAAAGTCTGACAGATGTCATAATCGCAGGGGCACAGGTTCCCATGGTGGTTGATACCTGTGCCAAGTTTCACGGAAATTGATAAAAATACGACTGAGAAAAACTCCGGACAAATTTGTGTCCATGGACGGACGATGGATGGACGGACTGACGAGCTGACTCCAGTATACCCCCCCTAACTTCGTTGCGGGGCGTATAATTAGGTCAAGAAACTCTCTCATAACAAGCCACTATAACTATAGTCGCTACCGGCATGTAAATAAACTGATTGCAAATTTCTAGATAAAGAGAAAATGCTATTTATACCGTAGATCATGCAATGAATCTCTACTCTGGATAACGCCTGCAGATATCATATTCTACAAGTACAAAACCTGGGAACTTTTTAATGTTCTGACCCGTTCTGAATGAGAACTTTATAAATAACATTGGACAAACAAGGCAGGGGAATATAATTCTTTGTTAAAAGATATACTTGTTCCTCAATAATCTACTTCACATCAGGGGGTGGTCGCAACTCAAGATTGCATGCTTTTCTGTGACTTTTGTGAGCCGATATCGCATCAAACATTGAATTAATTAACCAGGAGAAATTTCATAATTGTAAGATATGCAAAGGAAATCGTTCACAAAGTCACTTAAATCATACAATTTTGAGATGGGATCTTCACGTACAGTGAAGTACATATATAATATTCAGGAACAGGTAATAACTAAGAAATATATTCCCTGTGTAATTTTTCAACTGTCAAAACTTCAAAAAGTTCCAAGGTTTTGTACTGGTGGAATATGATATCTACGGGCGTTAGTGTATTGCAAATAAATTAATATTTGTAATTAGGAAGCATAATCTAATTGAATAAGCTACCCTTCTCCACCCGTGAAGCCGCACTAACCCATTCTAACAGTCTCGGGTTTTGGAACGTTGGAGTTGGACAACACTTATTCCCTCAAACTATACTGTAATTTACTTCCAATTTGTTTTACATGAAAACAAATCCACGCTTATCAATAAAAGTGGGAATTGATATTTAAAATAACTTATTCATTTAGATTTAATTGAGTTAACAAATATAATAAACGTTCCAAATTAGCCATAAGCAAATTACAACATTTCCATCACTCATCGCACTGCAGGAAGTTGCCAAGATGACTGTATTTTGTTCTTACAAACAAAGACTTGAATGATCCTACTTTGATAACAACTAACCGCATCTGGGCCATACATGTAACCACATCTGGGCTGTAACTAACTTGCCTTGTCTGGGCAAAACAATTCACAAGAAAACAACAAAGTACCCTTTCAGACGTGCACACATATATAGCCACACCTGGGTCATGCATAACTGAAATGCGTCATCTGGGTGCAATATTTCACAAGATAACTAAATGTCCATCCTGACAAGCATATATAGAGCCGCATCTGAGCTATTAATAGGGCTACATCTGGGTCATAACTAAAACTCCTCATCTGGGTACAACATTGCACAAGATACCAACTGACTGCCCATCCGGACAAACACACATATGACCGCATGTGGACCCTGACCGGCATGCGTCATGTCATGTGTGCAACATCCGGTACAATGAACATAATAATAATAATATTTATATAGCACCTATCCCCCGTAAGGGGCCCTAAGCGCATTACACATTATATAAATACACAACAAATGCACATGCAAAATAATCAATAGATATGTGGAATTATATATAATCAGTTTTTGTTGTTAGTTTTCTTTGTGTCGGGGTAGCGTCGTCGGAATATATGAGTTTTTAATGAAGATGGAAAATTGGTAAGCAAACAAGATTGCCGAATTTCATTTGGTAGAGAGTTCCAAATGTCGGGATAGTCTACAGATAAAGCTCTGTCGCCGACGGTCATAAGATTTGCACCTTGTGGACAGAGAAGAGACGATTCACCAGAATGAAGTGTTTGCCGGGGAGTGTATGTATATATCAGAGTGTTAATATATTTGGGAAGGGAATTGGAGACAAACATCCGACGGAAACCAAATGTTGCTATTTTGAATTGTATCCGATCTTTGATAGGTAGCCAGTGAAGGTCGGCGTGCATGGTTGTTACGCTACAGCCTTTCCTTCTTCGGAGTACAATTCTGGCGGCGGTGTCCTGCAAGTGTTGAAGTCTGCTGATTTGCAAATCAGGGAGTCGGAATAATAGAATGTTACAGTAGTCTAGATGACTCGTAACGAACGAAGCAACAAGTTTTTTTGCTGCACCAACAGTGAGATATTTGCAGACCTGGCCAAGGAGTCGCAGTTCCAAGAATATAGACCTGCACAGGTGGTTGATATGTGTCTCCATAGACAGTTTTCGATCGAGATGGACTCCTAGATTTTAACACACGAAGAGAAGATAATAGTTTCACGTTCTGGTTGCAGTGATGTATTAAACGCACAATTGGTTGACAATGGATGGTTTTGCAACTCACATGACTTCAGTTTTGTCATTGTTTAACATCAGTTTATTGGAGGTCATCCAGGTTTTAACAGAGAAAAGACAGCGCTCGATCCTATTCACTAGGTATGAGTCTTGATTGGGTCGGCCCGAAAGGTATAACTGTGTGTCGTCTGCATACATGTGTACACATATGCCTTGCAATCGTATAACAGCACCGATAAGTTTGGTGTACAATAGGTATAGAATTGGTCTTAGAACTGACCCCTGGGGCACGCCAAAATCAAGATTGTAAGACTTTAATAACAGATAGCCAATTTGTATTCTCTGTTGACGACCAGTTAGGTAATAAACGAACCACCGTAGGAGGGTCATTCTCCGAAAAATGGTCAAATTCGACAAAAACGTGTCCAGGTGTTGAAATGGGGTTTTAAAAAGATTGTTTTACCTCCCAATGACTTTGTTTGACAGTCACAGCATAAGACAATACAAAATAAAACAATCTCAGCTCAATCCATAGGTCGATCGCATAATAAGAGATGCTAAATGGGTAGGAAAATACCATTTTCTGCTTGTCCTTGATGTAGGATTTATTTGAAAGTTGTACAGAACTCACCGAAGTTTTCGATTGCAGTCGATCAGGTTGTGGTTAAATTTACCCTCATATCCTCTAAATGGAAATACCATAGCAGAGAATGTGTGGAATAATATGTTGTTGTCTTGTGGCATCGATATGCCAGTGTCCATTGGTACACCACAAGATACGTTACCACGAAAAGAGTGGTCGAAATCCAGTAGATATTTGCGCCGCAAAAACTGAACAGACCACAATGATATCCGCACACTATCATTGTTCACTTTGATATACAGTAAAGAATGTAGTTCAGACAGAGCACAATATGACAGTCACACATATGTCCATGAAGACTAGTGTTACGATTGCAAGATATGTTACCTATGTTCAGCATCTCTCCGCGTGCAAGCGGCCATATCTTGAATGTTTGTAACTTTCAGTGAATGGGTGTGATTGTCATGAATAATTATATCCGATAATTAACAATTAAGTGTCCTGCCCAGTCGCCATATTGCAAAAAATGAATTACGACAGCAAGATACGTTACAACAAGATACGTTACCGTGATTTTCAGATTTTGGCTGAATGTCCACAAAACAGCCATCGGCAGTTTCTGTGAATACGTTTGGACACTGGTTGCAGTTACCCTAAGTCAAACCATATATATCAGCTGACATTTATTAACAGAAATAATTTTATATTTAATGTTAGTCCATGCATTAATTGGCTTTGATCTTAGAAAACCCAGCGAACGAAACTTTTATAAAAGCCAATCACAAATTGCAAAGTATTTGATTTCACAATTCCACTTTTCCCGCTGTGCATGGCCACGGTAAATGAAAACCAAACAAACAGGAATCAATATTGCGTCTGAAAACCAGGGGACGACGAGTCGACTGGAAACAGGGTTTCCGCCAGGCCGGCTGCGGGTCCGTCACACGGACCCATTCCCCTCGCAGATGATCTGTTTGATTCATGCATGTACCAAATGTCAGTAGTAATATGTCGTAAAAAAAATTCCGGCTGCAACGGGAGTTCGGGGTTAAACAGAATACTGGTGAAAAAGCGGGTCAAATAGCGACATTAGATACAGCGTAATACATGTCGCGGTAACATCAAAGAATGCCGGACTGTTGAGTTCGGATGTTTTTGTGCACGGGATTCCATGGATGAAACTACTCAGGCTCGAAGACCCCGTCCTATCGTACAATTACATAATTGGATCAAAGAACACCCAATTGCTGAGTCGGGACATTTTTATGCACGGGATTTTCGTGGATGAAACTACTCAATGTTGATCATTTATCTTATTGCTGTATTATCATTTGTTTTGAGTTCGATGTCAGTGAAGTTCCTGAAAAAACCATGTGATTCTCTACGTGTGTTGATTATTATGCGTATATTGCCAAAGTGATTTATTTCACAATAATACGGAACCTGTCCTGTCTTTATAGCGGGAATTCATAGTGACAACACCATTCATTTGAGCCATATTACACGCATGGAGGATAAACACAAACACATACCCTCCCCCCCAATATGGAGATAAAGTCAAAGTACAGTCAATAATAGTTTCGTTGTCCCGCCTGGGTCCCCAAGCACAATCAACGACGCACAAGTTCACATTTCCAGCCGAAACTCAATTATATTTTATAAAACGTTGGCTAAAACTCTGTTCTATAGCTGCGTTCGATCGTCAGTTGTTGGCCTATACAGACTATTGAACAAGCTACGCGTTCCGAGTGAAAGACTTCGCTACCATTCGTATTTCGCCGCTATAAAAATATACTCCAGACAAACCCTGCAGTATGACGTCACAGCACACAAAGAGTTTTACGATTGACAGAATACATGTACATAATCCTGTCAGTTTAATTTCCACGGACGCTACTTGATTCAATTCTCCTTGCGTGGTATTATTTGTCAATGCGTAGATGCTTTTTAGTGTTTCTATTCATTATATCTTATTGTAAGTTATAAATGTGTAAACACTGTAACTCGTAGCTCGTTATTTATATAGTATTCAATCAGATGGCAGTCTTATACGTACGTAATTACATGATTAATTATTTGTATACCATCAACAGAATTAATGCACCCACGGAAATGATCGACTTGCATAATATACGTAACTTTGGGTTGCTTTGTGGGACACTCAGGTGCAAGGAAATGGCTACTTTTAAGTGTCAATGGTCGTCCCGTCGTGTTATGTGTTTCTCCAATACAGACTCATTTATTTCCCCCTGGCGGAAACCCTGGCTTAACCGATGGTGCATGTTCATCACAAATATAGAACTTTTTTCGATTAGCTCCTTACTAACAAACCATGTGCAATGTGCCATAATTATCTCGGATTATGCCCAGGGGCACATTAATGAAAGTGTCAATGACACTGCAGTTCAACATGAATGGGAAATAATTTAATCTGTCAGAGTCAATGGAGCGATTAGGAACTCGGAAAGTAAAATGTCTTCAGTCTTAAATACATCAAGTCGTCGCGGATGGCTAATATGCCCGAGGGCAGTTACTCAATCCTGGAGGGTCGTTAATTAACCATGATGCCCAACAAAATCATGTTATTACTATTATTACAACTCCATACTCATGTGATCACGTGATCAGTGATTTAACTGGAAGCGGGCGGCAGGCAATAATGAAAAAAAGCTTCATTAACACCCGCTTCCCGTCAACTTTGCCTCAAAATTATGGAATCTTATTGTGCTGGTAAAATACTGTTAATCTACTAGAGAACGCCCTCTAAAATGTTAATAATAAAGTACTGATACACACATAGAGCAGGGTGGGTGTGGGTTGGAGGGGTGGCATATACACCAAATAATTCTGAAATACCACAAGTGTCTAAATGTCTCGGTTCAATACCAAGATAATTATGCATGTATTGAAAGATATTCTCTCTCTCAAACACACATTCAGACACACCTTACAACACATACCTAAATATAAACACTCACCCCATCATACATACATACATACATGTACACTAATAATGCAAGAAATAAATAGAAAGGCCTGGTCTTCCCTCCACGCAATAATAATAACAAACACCAAAACACAAAAACCAGCCGCGAGCAACTCAGCCCCATTTATTGATGACGACTTATTTACAAAGTATGACCTGACCACCTTAAATTGCCTCCCCAGTAACAATGGCATATTCGCAGGCCAGAAAAAAACGCCATTTTGTGTATTGTGTATATCTTTTTTAATTCATGGCGGAAATCTTTGACCAGGGCCTGTGCGAACTCCATCTACAGGGTGAAATGCTGGTCCTCATTTCGTTTTGAAAAAATTTAAACCTAATACAATATTTAAAATTGTGATGTGACCATGTCATGACACGTTTATATTTGTTCTTAATTTTGACCAGACGGTTTGAGAAAAAAACATACGCAATTAAAAAAAGCCGAGTTATGTTTGTTACGCCCGTATTTTACTTTCAAATTGAATATATGTTTTATATATTCGTAAACCAAACATTCTTCCAATAACTCATGACAGAGACACCCGACGATTTCAAATGTATATATA
The DNA here is from genome assembly GCA_032622095.1 of Siphonodentalium dalli. Taxonomy (NCBI): domain Eukaryota; kingdom Metazoa; phylum Mollusca; class Scaphopoda; order Gadilida; family Siphonodentaliidae; genus Siphonodentalium; species Siphonodentalium dalli. The sequence goes on along the minus strand of CP136063.1, from coordinate 137,370,738 downwards.
ATTCTACATGTATTTCACCATAAACACATATTTCATTCAAAAACAAGACAGTCAATGACTGTAGGGTCGCTCACCAGACTGTACAGACCGAGAAGTTTTTTTTAACCTCATTGAAAATTATCTATTTTTTGTTGTTAAATGAAGCAAGGAGTTAAATCTAAAAAATTAAATCTAAATTGTTTTGTTTTTTTTTAAAGATATTGACCCTGGCTCCGCCCATGTTTGCCCAGTGATCCCATGTTAACAGATCTGAACCCCAGAAAACCAAGGACCCTCCATGCCAAATATAAGCTTAAGGGTTCTTGACAAGAAGTTGTTTTAAGACTTACTCTGGAGGAAAAGAGTTATGGCCTTGGCTTTGCAACTATTTGACTTGGTGACCTCATTTTAGTCATCTAGGCAACATCCACACCAAATATGAACCCATTCAGTCTTATGGGTCTGGAGAAGAAGATGTTTAAACAATTTTTGATGGAAGGACGGATGATGGCCGATGAGCTCCACAGGAGATTATGCCTCAGGTAAGCTTAAAACTATAATCACGGGAACCGATATATTAGTACCAAACTTGAACTCACCAACTCAAATAGTTTGTCCTATGGAGGGGGTTAAAGTTTTTGGAGTGAGTGGCTAATTCTTAAACTTATAAAGTTGTCTCTATTAGAAACAGTCTCAATCAACAAATGGTGGTCACACAAACTACAGAACCATTCATAGGGTAGAAATTAATTCACTGAAAGGAAGTGTTAAAACTGTATAAACAACATATTTTCACTGACCCACCACTTAGTAGAGACCAAATGCTCCTGGGAATACATTTGACATTCAAAACTAATTACCAAAACAAAACACTGGCTGGAGAGAGCTGTGTGTGCTTGACCCGATTGTTGATACAACTGTCAGATTTGACATGTGGATAATTATCAACAGAGCAGACTGGTATTTTCACTGTAAGAGATCATATCCTAGCATATACACAGGGTGTAATGCATTGTGACTGTGAAAGATATTTAAAACATGTGTTTGATAACAGGGATGCTGGAAGCACCAATGACCTGTTAGATGGTGGTTTATTTTTTTATTGCAATAAGGCATCAGACTGCTGTCAAATTTTGCCAAGAATATTTCTATCTGAAGAATATGGATGAGGGTGAGAGGGTTCTTTAATATTTGTGTCTTTAATAATTAACTTTAAAAACAAAAATATTATTGAAATAAATAAAAAAAATATTCAATTTAAATTTTTTTTTTTTAATTGATTTGATTGATCAAGGAGTTCAATAAAAAAAAATTGTTATGAGTTATGTCCCTGGCTCCACCCACATTTGACCCAGTGACCTCATTTGAACAAATCTGAACCCATTCGACCCGATGGTACAAGAGAAGAAATCGTTTTAAGAAATACTATGGAGGGAAAGAGTTATGGCCCTGTCTTCGCAACTATTTGACCCAGTGACCCCATTTCAACAAATCTGAATCTAAGTCATGTAGGGACCCTCTATACCAAATCTAAGCTAAATAGGCCCAATGGTTTTTTCGAAGAAAGTTTTTTTTTTTTAAGAGTTATGTCCCTGGCTCCGCCCCTATTTAACCCAGTGACCGACCCCATTTGAACAAATCTGAATCTCAGTCATGTAGGGACCCTCTAAACCAAATCTAAGCTAAATAGGCCCAATGGTTTTTGAGAAGAAAGTGTTTTAAGAATTACCATGGAGGGAAAGAGTTATGGCCCTGGTTTCGCAACTATCTGACTTGGAGACCTCATTTTAACAAATCTGATTAACAGTTACCTAGGGAACATCCACAAACAATATGAACCCATTCGGTCCAATGGAACTTTAGAAAAAGATGTTCAAAGAATTGTTGACGGACGGACGGATGGACGACGGACGAGTAGTGATGACTATAGCTCCACCGGAGACTTCGTCTCAGGTGAGCTAATGACATGAATATAAACAACCCAATGTCCCTAAATCGACCAATCGAAACATGTAACGTGATGGGGTTAAATCAATTAATTTGAAGAACCGACCTTTGATTTATAAAATTTTCTCCAACTATATACCATCGTATAAATACATAATTTTTAATAATAAAATTATTAAGAAAGTTGACAGACCGAGTGTCGTGCTAGAAGTGAATTTTCGCCACGAACACGTGAACTTCCAAACCAATTACGATACCTTATTGGCTAACCACCTGTCACGTGTTCATAAACAACTCACTTGCGCCCTAGTTTAGATACGGTAATTTCCCGCGCTATGTATCATTATTATTAACCCCGTGACCGGCAAGACAAATGTTTTGAACTATTACTCCGAAACGTGGAAAACTATTAGTCTTCCCTCCACGCAATAATAATAACAAACACCAAAACTACTTTTGGAAACCAGCCGCGAGCGACTCTAGATCATGTTCAAAAGCACAGAAGAAGCCCAATCACCAAATAACTTAATAAATCTTATATTTGATTATCATTATCTATGTATTAATCATTTGTAAACAAAAACTAGGTTTCAGAGACCAAGCATTCTGGACACTGCCAAACGCGATTCCAATGAATCATTTACATAACCGTCCTTGGCCGAATCGCTTCGTCATCGCCCGTGGCGTTTTCAACACCTGTCGTTTACCCCTGCATTGGCCGTGGCGCCACCAGCCCTAAGCGAATGTGTGCCAATGTTGGCGCCAGGTGCCACCTCTTTCAATCTTTTAGTAATACATTCCCTTGCTCTAGTGTCACTGATTCGCTTATTCTTATATACCAATTTACATTTGTTGCCTGAGCGAAACAATGGTCTAAATAAGAAAACATCTTCATTGGTGGTCAGGTCAGCACATAACAAATATTTCTTTACTGGTCAGTTTTACTCTTTCTTATTTTTAATGAAAAATAATCATCTTTAAATTCTATATCGTTAGCTTTGAGTTCCAACAATTCTCCAAATCTCATAAAAGCTGAAAAACACACAACTATCATTGTAACATCTCTGATTATTAACAAATCAGAACTTTCCGAATATTGTGAACACAATTCAATTAATGCTTCTGAAGAAATTGCTTCTTATTTGTGAACAGGCTTTGCCGTTAAACGCTTCGCAGAATCCAACAAATTATTTACGAAAGCATTGTTGGTAGGGTCTTCGTAACCAAATAGACCATGAAAATGCCATATAGCATATTTCAAAGAACTTATCACATTGTACGATTGTCCTTTGTCAATCATCTCAGTGATGCAAAGAGCTATATGGATTGGTTCAGCTGGTAGAACTTTGCTACCTAATGTTAATGCAAACTGTTCCCATTTCTTGAATGCAGATAGATATTTTACGTTTGTGGTGTCAGCCCTGGATGCCAGCAAGTAGTCTGCCATCTTGCACGTGAGTTCCCTTGTCAAAAATATGTTACGTACATTAAAATATTATCAATGTAAGCACAATGCACATTCATCGGTGAATCTTAATGCACCCATTTGGAACCTTAACAGATCCTCCGCAAAAAATCCATTGTTGCCCTTTCCTGGGTCTATCAATCCAGAGTTGCCAAACTCTTTAAAAAGAATGCCTACTTTGGATAGCAACCCAGCTACTTTGGGCCAAAAACTACTCGAACGCCATATAGGTAAAACCAAGGTACCTTGAGCGTTCTCTGAAACCATTTTATTTATGACCTGCAATATCAATCTGGGCGGAGGAACCTGCCAATTGTTCTCCCCATACCAAATTTGTCCAAATACGTCAATGCCTTGTGTGCCAGGACACCACCAACGCGAATTGAAATGATTCACTTTCTTGTTGTAATTCGTAGCGAATCTATCCACTGTGTGGGGACCCCACGTTTTATCCAATGACCGAAAAACTTCCACTTTTAACCCCCAATCGTCAGAGTCTACAGATCTACTGAGTGTGTCGGCCTTAACATTTAACTCTCTTGGAACCCAAGCGGGTAAAACGCCCATGCCAAGACCGAAACATGCATCGTTTATGTCCAACGCTACCCTTTGCAGATGCCCATGTCTGCTACCCGACTTAACTATTTGCGCCGCCGCTTTATTGTCGGTAAACCACTTCACCTTTGAACCTGCAATTGTCTGTCCGATCGATTTACAGACTCGGTTCAGAGCCTCAAGCTCACGCCAGGTTGATCCAAAGTCACATTCCGACTCTGACAACAAACCGACTTCCGTGTCGGCCACGCCCTCTACATAACCACCGTATCCGAACCCCGAAGCGTCCGTGTAAATCACCTTCGTGAACTCACGAGCGACCAGATCCTGTCCATTTAACGACCGTGCGTGTTCTCTCCAATACTCCAATTCGCCTGTGGCTTCCAGTCCCACAGGAACTGGAGAGTCCCAACAAGCTCTATAACTCAATGCGTTGTAAATATATCTACTTTTCAAACGAATAACCGACGTCATGGCTCCGTTCATGGAAATCAATTGACCGCCTACGGCCGCCAACGACCTAGCGCTCGCGAATCCACTGCGCATTGCGATCTGTTTCTCAACCCTTTATATCGCCTTGACCAGCCGATAAATTCGTTCTGCGGAAACGCTCACTCTCCCGCGGACCATGTCCCATTCCAGGCCAAGCCACCGAATGGTTTCGCTCGTTACCCATCTACATTTCTTGTACGAAATAAGAAAAACGAATCTTATCAAGTCGCTCTCGATTTTATGGGGCTGAGAAGTGATGCCGCGTTCGCCCCATGGGCTCCCCCGAGGCCATCATCTCGGCTGTCATCGAGATACATTAACACTTTATAGCCATCCGATTTCCAAACTTTAGTAACAACCCTTGTCAATTTTGTGAAAATATATGCGGCTGTCGAAATTCCGAAAGGAAGAACGTTATATACGAAATAATGCAGTTTTCCCTCAAACACCCATGAAAATCCCAAATAATTACGAAAAGATTCAAAAATTTCAATTATGTGATATGCATTTCGAAGATCGAAAGAAAAGAGATAATCCCCTCTCTCGAATAACTCTCTGGCTACTGACACCCATCTTCCAGTCGGAATTTAAATTTTGCCAAATGCGGATTTATATGCCTGCAGTCTAATACTAGACGTTTCTTCCCCTCATGATTTGTAGCCACTGTGAGAGGATTTACCACATATGGTGGTCTATCAACAATGGAAACAAAATTCAAATCTATCAATTTTTGAATTCCTTCATTCACGAAACTCGTGTTATCCAATGCTGATTTGTTGTTTTGCAATTTACAACTCGATGGTATCGTTATGAATGGCAATTTGTAACCATCTTTCACAATACCCAACATATAATCGGAAGCCCCGGCCTGTTCCCAATGTGGATAATGGTTAACAAGTCTACCCCTTGGACTCGCTGTGGCGTGTAAAAGAACACGATCGCGCTCAATTTCCTTATTTCGTTTCACACACGGGTCAGCACTGAGCGCTATGTGTTCATTTAATTGAACAAAATTTGCCCCGCTGCAATTGTCCAATTCGTCATGAGAACTCAAGGCTACCGATTTGTTTACGTTTTCCACTTGACCAGCTGCGAGCGAGTCGCACTCAACCGACAATAAAGTTTCTGTGCTGACCATTGCCATGGTCAATTCATTGTGTCCAAATTTGTCGTTACTTCGGGCACTAAATCCGATTTTTTTGTGCTCTTTCTGTGAGCCTTCGCGCAAAATTAACCCCTGCAACTCTAAAGTATTACTTAAAATACTTATCTTTGGTGCAGATTTCCCTGCGATTTCAGCGCCCCTCCTCTCGCATTCCAGTGGCCAGGGAACCCACAGATGAAGCACAGCCCGGGCTTCCTATGACGATTAACCCCTGAATTCCGGGAACTCGAAACATTCGATGTATTTGCTGCCATGGGGTTGAATCTGCTAACTTTCTTCTTCTTTTGCGTCACTTTCCTTTGCGCTCTTGCCTCTGCCTTGTAGATGCGCTTCTCGTCATCGGAATCTGAAGCCAGCTGATGTGATTCGTATTCGTTAACCACTCTCCAGCCAAGGTTGGATGAATCGGCATGTTTTATCAACTTTTGTCGATGTAATAAAATTTCGATACCTTCTTGTATCCGTACTCCGGCAGATTCTGCATTAATATCTTCTGCTCCTTCCAAACACACTTGGGCGCTCCGCATTTTGTCCAGCACTTTGACGTTTTTAAACACGATGTTGTTCTTCATGATGCGGCTTTTTGAACTTGTAGTCTTCTTTTGCGTGTGCCGCTCCATCTCCGCCGTTAGGCTTTGATAATTTGCTATCGATCAGCACGGTTAACTTGTTAAGCAGGTATGTTTGTGATTCTTTGACCGCTGCGCTGATTTTAGAGTCGACATCGATATTCAAAGGTCTCCACATGTTGACAGACTGAGTGTCGCGCTAGAAGTGTATTTTCGGCACGAACACGTGACCTTCCAAACCAATTACGATACCTTATTGGCTAACCACCTGTCACGTGTTCGTAAACAACTCACTTGCGCCCAAGTTTAGATACGCTAATTTCCCGCGCCATGTATCATTATTATTAACCCCGTGACCGGCAAGACAAATGTTTTGCACTATTTACTCTGAAACGTGGAAACTATTATTCCTACAGGGAACTGTTTCTACTGGAAACAGGTACAATACATGCACCATTGCACAAGGGATATTTCATTATACTTTCAGTACTTCTGATCCCTATTGTACTCAACTAAAGTTTGAGAGGAAGGGTAAACCCTAGATAGATCAGATTTTTTAATTGGTTAATTTACTGGAATATGTGTTTGTGCTATGTTAGAAGAAAATCTAATATGATATGACATTAGAGTGTTTGATTAAATGCATTGAATTACCCCCTGTGTACAAACCAAATAACTATCAGATATCATTCTGGAAATACAATTTGAGAAATACATGTATATTGTTTCAATATCTTCCTATTCTTGTAACAGAGACTCATGACTCCAAATTGTCTCCAATGAATATTAAAGTTTAAGACCAAAATATTAATACTATTACCTGAACTTATGTTACCTTATGCATGGGTATACTAATGCGATGTTGGTATTAATGGTAGATTGCACCCCCAGTAAGGGCTGACACTGTGGCCACCTCCCGGGCTTGAGGTCACTCTGCATGGCCATGGCCCAGAGTGACCACGAGCCCGGGAGACGGCAAGTTCCAGTCAAGGAGGGTGACCCAGAGTGACCACGAGCCCGGGGTGGCCCAGAGTGTCTGCCGAGGTGGGTGGCCCAGCGTATCCAAGAGCCCGGGAGGTGGCCAGAGTGCCAGCCTTACTTGAAGTTGACAGGGTTCATCGCGTGATTGTATACCCTCGCCCTTCTATCATGACTTTTGTGCCAGCTTAAGTGTAGTCTACAACTTCAGCATAGGTGTGATACTAGTGCTAACACATATCCATCTGGATCTTGTTTTTTTATGGCATACCGGCCTACTGGGAAGTGGTTAGAGGGTACATATTCGCATTGCACCAAACACCTCTAAAACACTTACACCCCTCCCACATCCCATTGAAATTGATGACAGTGACCACCAGGACATTTACTAGATATCACAGAAACAAACAGTCAAGAGGAGTCACTAAATCGGGGTATCTCGAAAACTAGAGGACTTTTTCGATCAAAGCCGCTCTACTATGATGGCTATGTCTAGGCCTGTGACTATAGGCAGAACAAAACTTTAAAGCTGCCAGACCATGTCTGAGAGCCAAGGCCCAGATACAGTCAAGCTTTTTTCTTTTCTTTTTCATAAAACCTATTATGGGCAAATTAGCTAGCTTATTTAATAATGTCTGCACACAAACCGAGAATACACTACAAACCGAGAACAAGCTATTATAAGTTAATTAATTACTACCCTGAGCCGATACGCTGCATGTTAAAACAAGATTTCTGCAAGGTATAACGACTACAATTGGCTAAGAATACATATATGTCGGTTAAATGCATAAAAGTAAACATTTTAATTAAAATATCGATGTCTACTTTATATGTCTATAATGTCTACTGATATTTTAAATATACCACGTTATTTAATGCATATTTGGCATTTTAAATATAAACTTGTTCCCTGTAAATTTTACTGCACATATGGAGTGCAGTGCGCTTCTGATATCTGTTAGCAAATCGTTTATACCATATCAAAACATCTGTTAGATCTGGCAGCTTTAAAATTTTCCAGTCTGTCGATAATTTAATGATGTTGTTCATGCACTTGCAATTGAGATTTGCCCAACATTTTGGCATGTTTTTATTTTGCTTTCGAACGTCAAATATTTTAGTCCGTAATCTTGGCATGAATTTATTGGTTAAACAAAAAGGTCAACATGGTATAATATTCACTTAAGATTGATATATACACTTTACTTGGACATTACTATGACTTAATTATTAAGTTTAGACTTGTTCTTGGTAAATAGTGTCTCCAGGTCAAATAGGCCACCTTTACAAACACAAATTTTCTAATTGAAACAGAGAACTGCAAGTTTGGACAGTTTTTGTAGTTAAAGCTCTATGGCATAAAAATACGGCAAACTTTTTTTTGCTATTTTTTTTTACCTCGCAATTGAGAAACAAAAATTGTGTGGTAAAATTACGGTATACGATTGACATGGGTAGTTTGAACCCAGTTGGGTCACGTGGTTCCTCCCCGACAGAACAACTTCGCACTAACCGATTGACCACTGAAGTAAACAAGACCTGTAAAAGACATCCTGTAAAAGAATAGCGGTCGACCATACAGGTGTGGGCGTTTAACACAAGGTGAGTGCCACATGAAAGAATTCACCACCTTGTGAGATTGTAGCATATGGTGGAGATATTTAAATTCTCCATATTGGCGCGGTGACTTCTCAAACTTGTCAAGAAATTTTCCAATTTGGATATTCAAATTGGCCGCCATTATCGGCAAAGGTGAATGTGGTTTTGAGCGAAATTTATAATCGCTTGACATCAGTTACTTTCGGGTCGCATCCACCCCGATAATTAACTTAACTTTAATTATAGTGTATTATTAAATGTTATTATGGGAAAGTTTTTCCCCCGACTTTTGTATATTTTTGAAATTTGAGGTAGTGATAATTGCATGTGTCACTCATTTTCAATAGGGTTTATTTTATGTCATTAACCCTTCCCGTGTTTCAGCCCGCAATTTTTGACACATTTTTCCATCCTGTAAGTGACAATTAGAATTTGATTTCTGTCATATTTGGGAAAAATTTGGGTACTTCAATAATATTATCCCATTGGTACCCCAAGGGTACATTGTCGGTTCATTACTAGGGTTGTACCATTGGTAGTGGTTTGTAAACCCAGATTAGCTGATAGAAATTTCTCTTGGTCATTTTGATTTTGACAAAATGGCTACCGCAGTTAATATGTCCTCTGATTTTAAGTCAGACGATTGTATGACCAATCGTCTTCAAATCACCAGGGGTCAACAAAGATAGAGCCAGAGATATGTTGGCAAAAAGAGCGGAATTAGGGAATTTCACTGTTGATAATATCAACCAAGTCGCTTCCCTCCGTGTGTCACAGGCATTGATAAGAAGTGTGGATTTTACACCACACCAAGAAAATGATATCGATGGACGATCAAATTGCGCCTTGTCAAATCAAGCTCGCATGGACGAGCAATTGCGCCTCAGATTGGCTGGTCACAACCAACCGGTCACGGGCGATCAGATATCTGGTCCCAATAGTGACACTACGCTCGCCTGCCCCAGGGAATTCTCATCGTAGGGGGTTTGTCCCCTCCATCACCATCCTCAGATTCTGGGGAACACTTAGTGTTACGGGGATCAAACCAGTTTCGGGAGAGTAGAATTTCCGAGCGGGATCCGCCACCGTCCTATGAACAATCACGATATATGACACGACCGACATCACCAGGGGGAATACGTTCCCGCCGTCCAGCATCAAGATGGAAAATAATCCATTGGTGATGCATGCCCCCAGAAATAATAACCAGGTGTCGCAAGGCAGGGTAAATCATGGGGGATCCCACGATGTCCGAAGAACGGGAATAACTCGACCACATGTTGGGGATGGGGATCGTTCTCGGAGGGATCAGTAAAGAGACCCTCCGTCTCGCTCGGGTGGGTGGTCATATGAAACAGAACATAGACAATTGAGCCCGCAAAGAACTCAGAGTGAACTAGAGGTGTGACTGTCCCAACGGGACTACTGATACCCCCCTGTTTTTAAAATACTAAGATGTTTAACATGTCAGTAAACATTTAGTTAAAATAATAAAATAACAGTTCCCATTGCAGGTGTACAACCATAACCCTAATCTTAAACCTATTGACCGAAAAATGTAGGAATAAAAGCTTGGACAAAATTGTGTATGTTAGCGAAAAAAATTCTAAGTCGAAAAAGGGGAATAACTCCACCAAAAAATGTCGGACAGACGTCATAATCACAGGTGCACAAGTTGCTATGGTACTAAATATCTGTGCCAAGTTTTTTAAAAATTGACCGAAAAATGTACGAATAAAAGCTCGGACAAAAGTATACATGTTGCGAAAAAAATTCTAAGTCGAAAAAGGGGGGATAACTCCAAGAAATAAATACCGACAGACGTCATAATCGCAGGTGCACAGGTTCCCCTGGTGGTTGATGTCTGTGCCAAGTTTCATGAGAATTGATAAAAAAACGACTGAGAAAAACTCCGGACAAAATTGTGTCCACGGACGGACGACAGACGACGGACGGACGACGGACAGACAAGCTGACTCCAGTATACCCCCCCTAACTTCGTTGTGGGGGGTATAAAGACCACAAGGGAACAGATACCCTAATGGAATGGGGGCATACAGAGACCCCGGTATGGGCAGATCCCCTAGAGATAGGAATGTACGCCCAGCAGTGGGAAATAGAGGGGAGAGAATAGTTATATAATCAGGCCCCGAAGGACCATTCGCATCAAAAGTTGCCAAATATCCCCCGATCATTGGAATATGACGGCAACACAAATTGGCAGTCCTTCCAGTTAAAATTCATCCATATGATGGATTATGAGGGTTGGGATGGACCACAGGCCAGGGACTACTTGTGTTGGTGTTTATAGGGTAAAGCGGCAGACTATTTTACAACTTTAATGCGTCAAAACCCCCAGACACCCTTTGATGACATGATGCAAAATTAGATAAAAGATTTGCGCATATGGAATTTCCAGAAACTGTACCGATCCAATTTAATCAGGAAGTTCAGAGGCCTATTAGTGAGGGCCCACGTGTAGGTAAATAGCCAGTCGCTCGATTTGTGCGCCATAATTGATTTTATGGTCTTATTTTGTTCCTCAAATGTCAGTAAATCCAAATAAAATGGTCTACAATTTTTTTGTCCAACGGTTGCCATGGGAACGGGCCTTTGTCTGTCATAGAGAGCGTTGTGTGGTTATGTATATATATTTCGCGATATGTGCAGTTTGCATGGCTTTATCTTTCCAAAAATGGATAAATATGACGAAGTATGATGTTGGAATCGCTACAACAGTCGCATGTGATATAAAACGGAGCTGTGCTGGTGCAGCATTAAACAGTGATGGGAGCTTTGCTGGTGCAGCATTAAACAGTACCTTATCCCTTTCATGACGGGAGCTGTGCTGGTGCAGCATTAAACAGTACCTTATCCCTTTCATGACGGAGCTGTGCTGGTACAACATTAAACCGTGCCTTATCCCTTTCATGACGGGAGCTTTGCTGGTGCAGCATTAAAAAGTACCTTATCCCATTCATGACGGAACTGTGCTGGTGCAGCATTAAACAGTACCTTATCCCATTCATGATGGAGCTGTTCTGGTGCAGCATTAAACAGTGCCTTATCCCATTCATGACGGAGCTGTGCTGGTGCAGCATTAAAGAGTACCTTATCCCATTCAAGGTGGAGCTGTACTGGTGCAGCATTAAACAGTGCATTATCCCTTTCATGACGGGAGCTTTGCTGGCTCAGCATTAAAGAGTACCTTTATAATATCACATTCATGACGGAGCTGTGTTGGTGCAGCATTAAACAGTACCTTATCCCATTCATGACGGGAGCTGTCCTGGTGCAGAATTAAACAGTACCTTATCCCATTCATGACGGAGTTGTGCTGGTGCAGCATTAAACAGTGCCTTATCCATTTCATGACGGGAGCTTATCCCTCGTCAAAGATCGCGAACGGAATTATGGAAAGCTGTGATGGGAACCCATTCTCCGGTGAACAAGAATTAAGAAACATCATGTCATCAATATTTTAATGTCGACACATATTTTAATGTTTACGGCATCGTTGCATTCTCGTTTTAGTCTATGGCATTCTGAAAGTACCGTAAACCCGGTGGTGGTTTTGTTGTAAACAATGCTTCCATTTTTAGCAATTTAAGTATGAAATCATTGTCAGATATATATTGGAGAGCAGCGTTATCATGATTAATTCGTCAGATGCGACAAAGTTAATTTAATATAAAACATATAGAATAGTTTGGAATTTCCACGAATTGCACGTGTTATGTTGTGCTCTTTTTAGCACTGTAATTTCCCAGGCCAACCCTAGTTTCGTCTGTGGGTAGCATTGACTGGCAGAGGAGTTGAGTGTTATGTTTTTCTCGATTCTTTATTAAATGAATAATAAAAACATGGATAATGATATAAATACCATTATAAAACAATGAACTTATGGGGTATGGCTCTCTCTCTATACATATATGTCTGGCATTGATACAATGTGATGAGGGCTTGTACTATATCGGGCCTATTGCTTCAAATGCTGGATGGACGGTTGTCGCTCCCGTTGTGGGTGGGTGCAGCTGGTTTCAAATTTCTGTGTGATTTCATCTTTTTTCTGTTAGATGTGTGATACCTGGGGTTGTGAAAACCCTAACTTCTTCGTACTGTCGACCTGTGTAAACTGCTGGTCTAATATTTTCCCCAACTGCGTATATGTCCACTAACGATAGATCTCATCACTGTTTGTAGCCATGATCGAACTGATATTATGACATCAAATCGCTTCATTTTGGAATTTCATATAACAGATGTGTTGGTTTTGTCCAACGAGTTAAACCATTGTTCACTAATTGAGAAGACATCACAACAACAACAACAACAAAACTGTCGCACAGTCCATGCATAGTTGTGAGGACCGGCATACGTCATTATATGTCAGTAGGCCTATATGTTTGTATAGCCTTTTGCTAAATGTCACCCCTTCACACATTTGGAATGGGTTGACTATTGTTTAATTAGGACTCGTGCGAACTCATAGCTATCAAAACAGTCGAACTGTCAAGTCGTTGTACTTGTGTGTTAACCGCATAGAGTTGTTTGTATGGCCTTTGGCTGAACTTTATTTTCCTTCACACAATTCAGCCAATCAAAATTCAGCTGGCATCTGATTACGCAGAAGGCAAAAAGTGTGACAACATCGTATCGATGTTTTAACTTTTCGTCAACTTTTCGTCGTTTGCGAATATCGATCAATGTTTCGACGTTGCGACTTTCGCGTTGTCGAACGTTTCGACATTTTACGGAAATTTTGGTCTGTTGTGGTTTCGACGTTATCGCACTTTTATGGCCAGTCACTTTCGACGTTATCGCATTATTTTTCGTCATTTCCGACATTTCGTTTTTGCACATTTACGTCAAAACTTTTTCGACATTATCGACAATATTTTCGCATAATTTTATTTTCGAAAAAAGGGTCATAACTCCTTTAAAATAAATAGGATCAAACCCATATTCGAACTCGATCTGTATTTTGAGCTCTGAAACTCGCATACCAAATTTGGTTCCGATCAGATAAAAATTGTTTGAGTTATGACAGCATGCGTAAATTCGAAGTCGAAAAAGGGCCATAACTCCGTAAAAAAAAACTCGGATCAAACCCATATTCGAACTCGATCTGTATTTTGGTCTGAGAAACTCATATACAAAATTTGGTTCTGATCGGATAGAAAATTTGAGTTATCGCACCATGTGTAAAGTGTCTACAGACAGACAGATGGACGCACGACGAGTGGTCAATCCGGACGTCGACATTATGTTTACCATACTATGGTATGGGTAAACATAAAAAATAAATCAAGCAATCTCAGTTTTAACTGAGAGCGCAGCTGGAGAGTGTGGATAAATTGTAGCGCTCAGGAAGTAAACAATTTATATTGATGGGCTGGTTCCTGAACCCTGAGACTCTTTGCAATAATCGGCTGGCAAATACGAAAGGCGGATTTTTCCTGTTCTATTTTTGGGGCCCCCTAACCTATTTTAAGTCCTGAACTATACGAACTAAAATGATATGCTATACGTTTAACAGTGTGTGGAGAAAACGCTATTCGATCAGGAAATATACAATTACTAATGAATTACTATGGATGGGCTCGTTCCTGAAAGCCTGCGGCACCCTACAAAAAAGCAAATGGTATATAAATAAAAAGACAATTTTAATTTGTTCGATGGTTTGGAGATCACCTACTAGTCCAGTGCATTTATGAGATAAAAGTGCCAAACCTCAAACTAATTGCAACAAAATGTTTCTTAGCAGGATTATGTCTATTAACCAATTATAAACAACATACTAAAAATCAAAAAGGATCAAGAAAGGCGAAATTGGTTAATTTTGTGAAATAAATTTGGTAAAATTTGGTAAAAGACTCAATTTACAGCTTTTCAATGATGTTTATAAAAAACTTCATTTCACATGTCCTTCCATTTATATATCCATTTTGTTGAGTATACAATCATGATTACAGTACAGAAAACATTTTCCAGATATGTTGAGTATTTTTCAAGTTTATATGTGCCTCCAAAATTGGGAGTTTGTCTAATTTCAGATCCTCAATTTCCAAGAATTAGCTAAAATTATTAGTTTTTGAAGACTAAACACGCATTTAACCACTTAAACAATGTGTCCGAGCCCAATGTTCAGCATACGAGTCATAATGGGTCCCATTATGATCAATTGGGAAATTTGATAAAGTTGTTATAAAAAATATGTAATTTTTCTACCAAAAACATGTTTGGGGGAGGGGTAGCTAAAATCAAATATCTCACAAACTGTTCAAACTTTCTGTAAAATTCTTTCTCCATATGCTTGTTAGATAACTACTGCACCATATGGATTAAATATTTTGGTGTTATTACAATATCCGTTTGAATGATAAAGTAGAATACCATATTTCTGTGAAAAAAGAGAGATTTTTCAGCAGAAAATAAATGTTTCGGCTCCAAAATCCAAAATAACCAACACGTTTTTCCTATAAAGTTGAGCTATGTTATGATGTTTTAATTTTAACACCAACAATGTTGGCAAATAATTTAGGACTTAACCACAGGGCTCACTTTACCAAAATTGTTGATTTCTGGAAAAAGTCACTGGTGGGTATCGTTCATCATCGATTTGACAATAGCCACCACCAATTCCGTTATTTTTCACTGTCATTTTCGTGAACAATATATATTTATTCTTCAAAAAAGTTGGTTTCAACTTTTTCTACCTTGGTTAGGGGTATCTGGAAAACTAGAGCTTTTTTTTTATTTGGCTGCTGCACTATTAGCTTGATCATACAGTACCTTTTATGAGCATTAGCAGAAGCCACACAGAATTTCTGGCCTTCATAGCGACGAAAGAATGTACTCTTCTTCAGTTGTATGTGGTAGATTTCATTTCCTGAATGCCGACCATAGACTTGCTGCCACCCCTCCATTGCGCACTGACCCTCACTGTGGAACAGATTATGTGTATCAAGTAGGTAATGCAGCTTCAATGTCTTAAGGCCCACAATTATACCTCGGTAAACATTCTCATGGTGTATATATTATAGTGCATTCATACAGGATTTTCACAATTTGATTCAAAGACTATTCAAGGACTATATCGGTCGATTTCAAGGACTTCTCCCCTATAATATAGGACAATCCTAACAGTTTATAACATTCCACATAAAGCATGCTTTTCATTACAAATGTTACTATGTAACAAGATAAAGGCTTATAAGCTTTATTGTAACCTAGTGCTCTCATCCATGTTGTTCTAGTTGCGATAAAGTTTGAAATGTTATCTTTATAAAATTGAACATTTTAAAAGCACTGTTTGGGCATATGCCTTCTGGAATAGCTGAGAGAAGTGACTTATCCCGAGGACGATGCTTATTCAGGTCTGTACATTTATTGGAAAATTGCATTACCCATCTCATATATATTTTGAAGACCTCTGTCTGTCTGTATGTCCTTTATAGAATCGAAAACGGGTTGACCGATCAAGACCAAATTTCCTATCCAAAGGTAAAATCCCACGGGAATCGTCAACGTCACATTTTGGAGAAGCCCAGAGCACCCATTCTCCACTCTCAGTCACAAAAAACGCACTGCGGTGGTTAATCAAGTGATAATTTAATGAGCGTTTGTTTTTGACGCATCGCTATAAAGAGCGTTTGTTTACCATTCAACGTTATTAGCATCTGCAGAGAGATATACGGGAACAATACTTTTGAGTGGTTTCCTATGCGGGGAGATTTATTGGATGCCATAGTACTCTTACAACATCATTGTTATAGTATGTATGACACTTAGTTGAGGGGTTAGGGGGGTAGTTAGTGTGGATATAGGCATAATGCTTCTCAGAAATCCCACTTACAAACCAACACTCACAATTTCGTCTTTTGCATCAGATACCAACACCTCGACTGATCGGGACGAAACTTGGTACGTGTGTGTGGTTTGACCAGGTGGTCGTCGTTGTCGTATTGGCGAGCCTGTGCGACGCCTGTGTAGCGCATGCGCAGACGAGATCTCGGAAAACGGGTGGAGCTATCGACTTGAAATTTGGTATCTGAATGTATCTATGTATCTTGCCCCGGATACAAATTTTATCGGGTCGCCGAGCCCCGCGCAACGCCAGCTTCGCGCAGACCAGATCTCGGAAACGGGTGGAACTATCGACTTGAAATTTGGTTTTTGAATAGCCCGGACAACGTCGGGCTCATCGGCTAGTCTACTATATATTTTGAGAACTCCGTATATAAATATATATGTGTGTATGTGTGTACTTTATAGAATCGAAAACGGCTGCAACCGATTGGGCTCAAACTTCCCATCTAAGGGTAAAAACCCACGGGAATGGTCGTCGCAGGGTTTTGGAGAAGCTCAGAGCACCCGTTCTCCACTCTCAGTCACAAAAAAAGGCACTTCGGGGTTAATAGCGTTGATAGTTAAAGAGTGTTCATATCCGCAGTGTCGTTGATAAAGATCTTCCATATTTGGGTTTGTTAACCGGTTAACGCTCTTTATTCCCTTCGGCTTTCGCATACGGTTTTGTTTACGTTATCTGGAACTCGCTTCTAGGAACGGGGGAGATTTTGTGTATTGCCGTGGCAAAATTAGATCCCCACGGCATCCCCATGGCAATTTTAATTCACATTCCCAACACCTGGCAGGGACAAATATCTATTAGCCAGCATCAAGGCGAGTCTTGTGACGTATTAATTCAAATGCTTGCGATCAAACAATATTCTCTGTCGCACTCATATTTCGTCATCTCTACGAATCCACTGCAATCGACCTATTTTTAGAACGCAACACATGGTACCAAAATTACGTCGCGTTGGTGATGGGGGTGCACGGCGGGATTAATTTCATTATGTCATGTTGGTAACAATGTCTAGCCGAGAATTCCTCAGACCTACAGACGAATGCGACCAGCAAATTTCAAAATTGGTCACTTGACCTCCCCATGAATATCTTCTGGGAAATTCCAGGGAATGCGTGCCCATTATCGGGCCATTGTGTGTGTCGCGTCGCGCAATTTTAACACTTTCGAGGTAAATACACGTGGTTGTGAATTACGTCACGCCACGTGGATCCAGGCGGAAGTTAACCTGACCCTTCCGATACCGCGTACGTTAGTGATACCGGAGTTATAGCGTGCGCATTATGTTTTTTGACTGACCGCAGTGCCCGATCCGCCGAATGTGAACATGGTATCAACTGTTACGGCAGTCCGTGGCCCACAGCAGTCAATTGCCGTGGCGAATATTGAAGCCTACAGCGATTGCCACGGCAATGCCGATTGCCGTGGTGAATGTGTGTCCTTTATAGACTTGAACCGATTGAGCTCAAACTTGCTACCTACGGGAAGTGTCATGGATGGGTTAAATTGTGACCCCGACCTGACCTTGACCTTGAAAATAATCAATTCAGGAAGCTGTTGCAATTGCTTTTTCGAACAAAGCCATGAGACGAACCACGCCAGTGGCGGGCTAACCTGCTAGTTTTCTATATAAAGGCAAACTTCAGAAGTTACAGATGTTTATGGGTTGTTTTTTGTAGTATTCAAAACAATTGCTACCAAAATTGTATTATTGAGATATAGTGTGTCAGGCTTGCGATCAAAATACTAAATACATTTGTTTGACTAAAAGTTTCATCGTCACTACGGGAATTATCACAGAAGACTATTAAACATGAAAATCGGCAATATAAAAGAAAAGAATACTGAAAAGTGTTTCAGACTTTAATGGTCTAAATTTCAATCTTTAAATGTGTATGAGTGATGCGCATGTCAGCCAATGGAAACAGTTGTAGGAAATTTCTTCGGACAGAAAAAATCCATAAAAGTTTTCAATTAACTCTGTAGTGAGTGTCAAAAGTCATTCATTTGCGACATTCACTGCAATGCAATACAGATTTTGATACGTCTTCAATGTTAATGTTGTATTATTTTGTCAAAACAAGACGTTACCTTTAGAATTTTATATCTCCTTCTGCCATGACTTTGTCAACCCATATGCCATTTATTATTGATATACAGATTTCTAACAGTGACAATGCTCTTATTAAGGTCTGTATCTGCATGTATTATATTTTTTGTCAGTTTTAAATAGTCAGAGTGTACAGGAGTGGGGAAATTCTAAGAACCACTAAGCAACTCTCAACTACTTCAACTAAGTACATATGTTTTTATACTAACACGACTATAATGGATTATGGTATCACTACTCAAGGAAAAACAAGAGAATCTCATACTAATGATGGGCCATTGCCGACAACAAAAAGATTCAGAATGGTAGAAAGAGCAAAGAAATTGACTGAGAAGAAGAAGTTGAGTAATATTGGTTACTCAGCAACAACTACATCCAAACATTCCATCAATAAAACTTGTTAATACTCCCTAGACAGAATGAAAAGCTGATCTGAAGAAACTGCAAGTATCAAACAAATTCAAGTTTAACATTCAGATGCATTAAGGTAAACCTGTCTTGTTATTAATAACAACCATGTGGGATAAATATATATATATACATACTATTTAGTATGCTACTTCAATATATCCGAAAGCAAATAGGTTCATATTGGACCTAAATAATTTGATTATGGAATAAGCCCATAGTGGACTTATACCCGTTATTCTGTTGGATGGCGCGGGCCACAGCGAAAGCACATACATGTGTATATAAAGCACGTACATCTGGTGCTGAAATAGGCCCATAGTGAGCTTATTTGTTTTTTGTTTTTTTTTATTTAATTAAATTTAGAAAAAACTAATGCCGTTATAACCTCTGCCAGGGTACTCCATAATTTTTTTGGTTGAAGTCTGGGAGAAATATCTGGAAAGGCAGACAGACATACCTTCTCGTAAACTTTTCCAAAGCTTGTCCTAAATTTATCTTTTATATATATAGATGAAGTATTTCAAAATTCTCAAATAAATTACATTGATGATATATATAGAGACATTCAGTCATCATCTGTTGAAGACAACTTTTGAAAGATGAATAGTCAACAATAACAAGTGTTCGCCCTGGCCCGAAATTCTTTGTTGCCATTTTTTTAGCCACTTGTGCAATTTTTTTAGCCACTTTTGAAAAAGTTTAGCCACATACTGTGGGATAAATTAGCACAAGATGTATTACGATATAAACATTTATTTACTCAAAGTTATTAGCACTTATAAGTCATAACAATATACAACACCAACATTCAAATATGCCGCAGACAGTATATCTCGTTTCTTCGTTTTAATAAGATTCTGGGTAGAAAACGCTTGTTCGCAATCTACAGTTGACACTGGTACACAATACTGAATTGCTGCCAAATTACTAACTATCGGAAAGAGTTCTTTATTTCGGATCGCAAACTGAACATAATTGTCTATATCGTCCATGTGCCTTTTGATCCTACACACTTTCCTGATTCCCTTCTTCCTCATTAATGTCATCATCACGCATCGTTTCACACAATCCACCAAATGCTTGGAATGCTTTATGATAATATGCTTATCCCATTAACGGGTCAAACAGTTTGGTCAAACTAGAGAGGATCTCCAAGTCCTCGTCATCAGCGAATCTACTCTTCAAATTATCAACCAGTACAGACGCAAACTTCCTGCAGGCTGACACTGCATCTTGTCTAAGTTTAGTTCCATCTTTAATTTCATGTCCGCGAGTCTCATTCGACACTGTCCACTCCATTAACGTCAATGAAATGTGAGAATTGAGCGTATATATGACTTCACTATTTTGCAATCAGTTTAAAACACCGTAAAATAAAGCCCTTTTGTTACACAAGAAGCCATTTCATAAATCTATGTTTACTCAATTGTGATAGTGTCTAAAGAATCGACCTTTAAACGACCATTAACTAATTGCCCAGGGCATGAAACGGACACCCTATAGTATAGATAATCGAACACATCTGTAATATCGTCCTTTCTCGTCAGCTCTCGTGATTAACGTTATAAAGTCGTCTTGTGCTAAGCCGTTTTTTTTTTTTTTTTACAATAAATTGTCGTTCAGTCCGCGGACACGAAAAATGCCTGTAGCCATATTTTTCGCCACCAGCATATCTATTTTAACCACTTTGTATTTTTTTTTTGCAATTTGCTAAAATGGCTAACGACAGGGAGAACACTGAACATAACCACAGCTCTGTTTCGATCAAGAATCCAGCTATAACAGATATAGTTAATACAGAAACTAAGGCACAGTCACCGACTATGAACCAGTAGTATACATAAAGACAACAAAACCACACAAGGATCAGAAGATATCTTTTGCACAAACCAAAATCAGATATCACTAGAATTCATTTATGACCTATGTCAAATTTGCCATGATCCAACAAATCAGCTCTCCACACAGTGTGATCTCTGTTCTGGTGGACTCCATTATGATTGCCTACATTTGGACATCTCAATTATAACGGTGTATGAATAAAGAACAGACTTCTCTATTGTATGTCCAAGTTGCGATGCTCTACAGAATAAACATGAAACAGATGAGCTAGTGTACCAATAAGAGATGAAGTATACCTAAAACTTCATGTTTAAAATACGAACGGAGGGAATGAGATAGTGCCATCACCTGATATAAGCAGCAGTCTCACCCTTTTATATGAAGCCATCAACTGATAGAGATCCCAACATTTTGATACCTGTACATGTAACAAGGAAACCAAGTCAGAAAATCTCAAAATCAACAAATGATGACCAAAGAGATGAAAGCAGAATGAAAGAGTTGAAGAAACTTGACCAGTTGCTGAAACAGAGGGAGAAGTTAGAATCTAGAGAACATGAACTATCAGAACAATCGAAAATGTTAATACTTCAAAAAGCAGTACTACTAAAGATGGAGAACAATATTAAAGAATTAAGCAACACCATTAATATTCTGCGACAAAGAGATGCTACCAAACAAGATCATGATGGTAGTCATCATTACTCAACAACAAAGCCTGCACCATCCAATGTTGTTGATGATCGGATTAGGGATGCGGCCTGTAGGGTGAGCACAGATGATGGACGCCAACCCATGGCAATAGCTCAAACTTTACAAAGTTGAGCTAATGATGTCTGCGCTTGAGAAGAACATTGCGGATTGTCTCCCTAAAGAAACAAAATCTCCCAAGGCATTAGGCAAGGGAGATATAGTTTCCAAGGGAAGACTATCCGCAATGTTTCTCTCAAGCACTTTCATTATTTATTTTATTATACCAAAGACATGTCCTCGAAATGTGACTGAATATTGGTTTCAAGACACTGTCTTTATCATCGATTAACTTTGCAATGTCAGAAGATGAAACATCCACAAAAAGTTTGTCAATAACACCGCATCCATGTTATACGAGAATGTGGAAGTTGTTTTTGCTGTCAAATAAAATGATATTTCCGTAAGTTATGTCGGGACGTATCGGTCTGAGTGGTAAACATTGAAAAAATTGTTGACTGTGTCATGGAAACATTGCGAAATGAAAAATGTAATCCAATGGAGAATTAACTCCTGTAGTGTCTTAATATGAGGTAAAATAAAGGAAATTGTTCAAGGAATGACAGACGAAAACTGAAAAATATAATTGAACACATTAATGGTAACTGTACTTGAACATAACTCTTACCTTCCACTGGATGTATGTATGAGTAATGTGACGAGAGTAGATAGACCAGGATAAAGGCAGTTGTTAGCCAGGAGGGCATGCTTAAATTCATCTTCACAGACAACATGTTCTGCAAGTAAACACAAATATCTCAAAATCAGCACTATCGAGCATCCTCTCTCATTATTATGTACATCATAAAGATATAGAACGGCCATATCTCAATAATTTAAGCAAATAGTTGTTGTGCTATCACTTTGGACAGATGGAAGCATAGACAGATGCATGCAATACATTTCCAAGTGGGGAATAATTATAGGAACGTTAGGGTTCACTCAACAGACAAGGATAGGCAACGAACTAGCTATGACTATCCACACTTCCAAACCGAATATCGCTGACAAGTTACATTTATTAACGAAACCTGTCGGAGTATGAATGCCTTTCGAGGTACTATACATTATATATTATTTTTAAAAGTATAATTAATTTTAAGCCTGAACTATATGGATTATAATTCGTCTCTGAACCGACAGAAGGAACGGGATTGAGCATTTTGTTGCTACCTGGGGCGGTACCTGCTCTGATTTAATATTCACATAAGAATGCCCCTGGTGTATAAGCCTGTGTTATAATTTTATTTTTATAGTTTTATTTCCGACTCAAACATGGGAATGGCGAGTCGTGAAGTGGGAATGGCACCACCATGGGAGGGAAAATATTAAATAGTTCAGTGTTTAGGTTTTCTTTTAAGGAAAAATTAATTATACTTTTAAAAATAATATATTTCTGCTAAAGAAGCCCTCACACTGAACTATATGGATTAGAGTGCAGCCAATCAGATTTGATCAGGAGGAGGCACGAGTAATAAGTTAATAACCAAATTCAAGGGGGATGTACTCTTCCGAGGCAGAGTTAATGTAAAGGTGAATTAATCTACACAAATCAGCTAGGACTTGTTACGTGAAAAAACTAATTCAGATTTCTACATTGCTCAAACATGGACCTCCCCCCATTGTTTTTTAACAAACATCTCAGGTAATGCCATCCAATTCATGCTAGCGAGCCAACCGAGCAAGAATCACTTTACTAGTAAGATAATTATTCCTCTCTTCTTTTTTCTAGTTGTTCTTCTCTTGGTCATCATCTTCACTCTCTGCATAGTTCACTCCTAGAACTGCTGGCACATGTTCCATTGTATGTATCATAATGTACAAGAACTCTTATCATTGGTATCTGTTTGACATATATAATGGCCAGGGAATATGTACGGTCACGATAAAACAAGAACTGGGAGCGATATCCCTTTCTTACAACAATGCCAAACAATCACGACATGTGAGTAGCCATACTGCAACAATGTATCAAAAATTTACCTTATCCCCTATGAATCAATTAGGTTTTGACTTTTCCGAAAATGTCGAAATTGAACTGCAATAGGACATATTTTATGTTAAACTGAAAAGATGTGATTCTTATTGATTTTTCACAACAATATGCTCTCAGTATCACCAAAATTAAAAACAACTGTACTTTATATATACTTTAAACAATTTTTCCACCAGAGAAATGTTTTGAGAACATTATACAGGGTTGACTAATTTCCATAAATCAAGTGTTCATCTATATGTCCTTAAGATTATTAGGAAATTGGTTGCTTAATTATTGCATGTTGATTTTCTCATGTTGAGAAATAGATATAGAGGAAGGCCGAACTACATACAGCATATACATGTAGGGTAGTTTGGGCCCCCGGTGGCTCTGTTGGTAAGATGCATGGCACATGAGCTATCCAGGATATCGTGAAGCTGGTTCAAATCTAGATGTGCGCAGATTCCCGATCCATTCACAAGGCAAGTAACATAATTCGTGTACATTATATTACTACTTTAAACACTCAATTTTTCAACCAGATAAATGTTTGAGAACAATACACTGGGTTGACAACTGTCCGTAAAATCAAGTGTTCATCTATATTTCCTGAAGATTATTGGGGAACTGGTTGCTTAATTATTCCATGTTAATTAATTTTCTCATATTGAAAAATAGGATATAGGGGAAGGTCAGACTACATACAGCATATAGGGTAGTTTGGTCCCCCAGTGGCTCAGTTGGTAAAATGCATGGCACATTAGACCAACATGAGCTGTCCAGTAATCGTGAAGCTGGTTCATATCTAGATGTGCGCGGATTTTCGATCCATTAGCAAGGCAGGTAACATGATTCATGTATAATATCACTTAGTGTCACCAAAATTAAAAACAATTGTACTTTAATATACTTTAACCCTTTACCCAACAGAAGGGCCCTGTGCCAATGCATTCTCTTATATATGCGAGTCGACCATAGGTCGCCTCGCATATATAAGAGAATGCATTGGTTTAACACATTAAAAATTATAAAATTGTTAAAGAATGTAAGAAAAAATGGTAAAAAGTGTTAAAAAAAGATTTTTTTTAGGCCAATGCATTCTCTTATATATGCGAGGCGACCTATGGTCGACTCGCATATATAAGAGAATGCATTGGCACAGGGCTAACTGTAACTATCACAATGTGGTCAAGGAGCCGGTTCCAATGATATCCATATTTGTATGGTTCTATTGAGACAGACCGAAGATATTTTAGGCTGTTGAAGCTTTATTTGGCCGGTTTTGGCCGGTTTGTTGGGTAAAGGGTTAAACACTCAATTTTTCCGCCAGAGAAATGTTTGAGAAAAATACACAGGGTTGACTACTTTCCGTAAAATCAAGTGTCCATCTACATTTCCTTAAGATTAAGATCCATTCACAAGGTAGGTAACATGATTCGTGTATCAGGTCAAGTTTGAAAGTTCCTTTCCCAGAGTCGGTGGTTTTCGATGTGCAGTGGATTAATTTCCCTGTGCAATATTTCCTCCACTCGTTAACAGTTACTGACAATGTCTCGATAATCCAAATCCAAATCAAACCAAGCACGGGTAGTTTTTATGGATCATATATTATATACTGTCCTATGTTGAATTAAAGACTGCAGAATTGTTTGAAGCTAGATTACACGGGAAACTTGGCACTCGCGAGAGCATGTATATGATAATCAAAATTGGTTCACACAGAGAAAAATTATAACACTTATACTAGATAGAATAGAAGCTGAACCAAATGAACACTTGGAAGGGTGAAATCAAATTTGTCTGTACTTCCTGTTCAGTAAATGCCATTCTTAAATAGAATGGATAATATTGGTCACATAACTCATTGTGTCTTTTCAAGGCAATGTCAATCAATGTACATGAAAGAAGCCATAATTGGCTACTGTAATTTGCTTGTCTCAAAATGGTGATACACCGATGCCGCTACATACATACACCATGCATGGGCAAAAATATAGACAAATGTATGGTAATGTACATATTCGAACCACGGGTTACCATTAAATGGTGGGGCATCCTTTCGAAGCAATGTGGCGATCGTAACATCAGCATAAAACAAAGTTTACGGTACCATATGAACACTATTTAGTAAAAGCTTTCAAGACAAACTGCATGCAAGCACCGAAGCTTTATATGGCACTGGTTTGCTCATGCTAAATATTTAAGGTTCCGTGACAAGTTGATTAAGAGTTTGCTCATCAACATTGAATGAAAACGTATTTTTTATTATCATATCTATAGGATAAAACGTACATGTATTTGAGCCACTACACGTCAAATAAATATAAATATACAATACACTAGAGAGATTCCGCACGTAGAGTTTGTACAGAGTGTAGGGATTGTGAGTATGTTTCACTGGTAAATGCATACTAAGTAGATATTCGTGTGTATCATGTGGGTGAGGCTGAACGTGGATTAGAACCCGAAGCCACGACAAATAGTTTTCATGGCTGGCTCAACCGATTTTCGTGGCTGGTTAGTTAGCTAAGCCGGCTCAGTCACACCGTTCGTGGCTGACGAAATATGGCGGCTCAGCCGGCTGAAATGGTATTATTCAGTGTATTTTCGTTTCCGAAATGTTCCTAATCCCCTGTTACCGGTTATAGACACCGTTTTTTAGCGTTTGTGGTGAACCCGTAGAATTCCAGACCAAACGTAATCTTTTGATGTTTGGCTTTTCTATAATGGCGAAAATTCACGAAGGAATGGCATGGATATACTATATAGTTTCCCATCGAATCGGTATAAGTAGTTACATTGGGACTTCTGTCGACTTCAGACTGCTATCATCACTACCATCTTGCGATATATGCATCGTTGAATCATGAACCCGATAGTAATGATATGTAATATTTCAAACTATTTTCTATTCTTATGTGTTTATATATTGACAAATGCCAGCGATGTCTGAGACTGGGTGTTGTCGATTTATATTTTAACCCTTTCAATACAGATTGGACGCGCCCATTCAGTTATATGAAATCATGCATTGGGATAGTCTATTCCACATTAAGGGGCCCGTAGTCCAAGTCTTCTTGTACTAAAACCAGCTAAACACCAGCATCTCGCCATACCAATATCTTAGCTGGTTTTAGTACAAGACTTGGACTAAGGGGCCCGGTGTTCTGATAATATAACAACCATGCCGTGTCCATGCGAGTATGCAATATTAGGCAATACGGTTTAGTTCTTTGCGATTCACAGTACAGTTGTGCTTGACATATATTAAGCCCATGCACATGGCTCAGCCATTTTAAAATTCCGGCGGCGGAGATTTTAAAATGTGGCTGGCGTTAGAGATAATATGGCTGGCGGCGGCTTGTGGCCAATATGGCTGGCGGCGGCGGCGTGCGATGGCGGCTTCGGGCTCTAACGTGGATAATGTTACTTGTAAATATGTAATACAGGTAGATGATGAAACATATATAATTGTTAGATTATTGACATAAAACCGCTCTATTCCTCGATCCACAAATATTGATTGTTGTTACATGCGACTTTAATCCAGCACGTGATTTTCCATGCTATATGAGTCGATATTAGTGTTATCTTAGATTAGTGATGTTACCTAGCAATTAACCTACAAGCTTTTTGTCAATGAAACCAACAGACTCTCCAATTATAAGCAAAATTGTCATGTCTCGAAACAGCAACACCGTTGAAAAATTCAGGCTATAAAATAATAATCAATGTAACATATATTCCACAGAACAATTAGGTGTTGCACATGTATGTGATTATCACTAAAAAAGTGGGCGTAGTACCTGGCAGTTGGTGCTTTGGTGTCTATCACCTCACACAACACCATGCATGTCCTAGTAAAGTAATCATATTATTGGTCAATGTCATGCCTGAAACAAGATTATTTTGGAATTTCAGACTGTAACAGAGACTGACATCTTTCCATTTTGTAGTCAAAATTTGGCATAAACTATGTGGCTTCCAAAAGAGTAAAATATTTACCTCTATATTCAACCAATTTTCTGATGCAGTGATCATGACGACCTATTAAATGAGGTTTTGATCAATAATCCATCTGTGCAGAATAATAGAGTTAGAACAAAATGTTTCAAAAATAGAATTATACCCTGTGTTTACAAGTAGAGAAAGTCATACTCGCACAAGTCGATCTCTTATAGACAACAAGCGTGTAGAATCATGTGACCTGTGACATTAGAGTTACAATCACCCACACATGCACAATCGCTAGAAGCGCAATCTCTCTATTATAAATATCTACTACATTTAATATGAAACATTCATTTCATATCCATTTATTATGAAACATTCATTTCATATTATCTCAGGGACATTACCTTGAAAGAACAACATGAAACTCACAACATTTCTACTATACCTGACTTAATTTCAGACACCAGCTGGCATTCCACGTGACATACCATCGGTTATCTAGTTAGGGTTTAATGTCACTGTCGACAGCTAAGGTCATATCGTGACATAAGAGGAGGCCTAAATTCATGATACAGCGTTCATTTATTACTCATCACTCATTTAGAAGACCTCTATACATGGTCCTAATATTTTATCCTTGCTGGAACATGTCCAAAGTCTTAGACTATAAACACATACCACCATGCTCACCCTGGAACCACACGTGGGACATGCCCTTGATATGACAACCTTAACAGATAGATGATCGCACCTTGAGTGAATAAAACATCAATCAGAGACATAGTTTTAAGTAAACTGTATCTTGCGACGAATTTCTGAAGCGGCCCTAATAATTATCATTGCAAGTTGTGTGTTCAGTTGCGTGCCAAGAATATCATTGTTGACTTTGTGTAGAAACAATATTTAAATACCATGCAAGCAACAGCAACTCTCAAAGACAAAACCCCAGTTGATGTGCACAATGTTTAATCATACCATGGGGTCGTGCAATGCACATGAAAAAACTTTTTGGGTACATCGCGTCTGAGGGTATCACCCACCCTCCCCCCTGAATCCTGAATACCAGTTAATTTTGGGGGGTCAATCCTGAATACCAGTTAATTTTGGGGGGTGAATCCTGAATACATGTTAAGAAATAATATGCGATAAATGACATACAAATTGACGCTGGTCACGTTATGGGCGTTATGAGGCCGTTATGATACGATTAATGATACGTTATGATGGCATAGTGGTCGAATATGCCCAAGAAGCTATTCTACCCACTCATTCATACAGATAACTAGCACAAAAATATTATTTTGCGCCATCAAAACCTGCGTCCAAGATGTTTTGCTTGAACCTGAATACCAGTTAATTCGGGGGTATGAATCCCGCGTACGGCTTCAAAACACCCCGAATCCTGCATACCGAAAAATGTCCATCACAAAAAATTCTATGATATATTATGTAAAAAGGTATTGGTGGGATTCAGTGCAGATTTGGATAAGGATAAGACATGAGAAGACTAAATGAATTTGTGGCTGACGAACATTTTAAGCAGGAGACTTTACAAATTGTTTTAGAATCAATTGATCGAAATGTATTTTTTACATCTCTGTAATTTGGCTGATGCTTATTTTTCATTTTATATCGATCTGCAATCACAACGTTTTCTGAAGTTTGAATGGCGAAATATTCTATATTCTTTTACCTGTTTACCTTTTGGATTATTGCAAGCTGTTTTCACATTTTCCATTTATTTGGACTTAAGTGCAAATATTTGCACTTAAGTGCCATTATTTGTACTTAAGTGCAAATATTTGCACTTAACTCCAAATAGCGAATTGTACTTAAAGTCCAAATACCACATAATTGTGAATTCGGCGAGGAATTGTACAAATGAATTACACTTAAGAATAAATACTGATATTTTCGTCTATTTGCACTTAAGTCAAATTCCTCGCCGAATTCACAATATGTGGTATTTGCAATTCAACTGTATAAGAAACACGATTAAAGTTTAGCAAGGGAAGCATGAGTTCTCATAAGTTAATTGCTTGTTAAGTATGATAAATTAGGTAATAAGTATTTGGTATACTTCACTATGTTTATAGTTTATAGTGGGTTTACTGATTTCGCTTGGGTTAAGCTCTTCAGGTGTTTGTCACGATCAGCAATCGGATATTTTTTCTGATTAAGTGGTACGAGGTCTTGTACTGTTTCATTTATATAGAGAAATTCCGGGTGTCCGGGTGGTGACCTTTGTTTGACCTTGACCTTGGGTTGACCTTGACCTAAGTTTATTTGGTAAAGGTTACATGTATTTTTATTTTTTTGTCAAAGATTACATGTACTTTTAGGTGCATGAGTTCACAACAATTAGAGTTCATGGAAAATTCACATTTGTGACGTCATAGTGGATTAGGGTATATATAAGAGTTGAGTTTCTTATATCTTTCTGTTAGTTTAGACTGACTTTGTTGGCATTCAGTTTCAAGGGGAATTTCCCGGTTTGGTACTTGTCTGTGACGTCACAATACGTTCGAGTGCTGTGAATTTTGTTTGTATACACTTGTTATGCCATGTGAAGGTTTTGTTTGCGTTCATATGTTCGTGATTTTTGTTCCAAGTTTTGTTTCTGGAATTATTCATCCTTTAAACTTAGTTTTCCGTGTGCCTACGTGTATGGGGAGCATGTGGTGTCCATTGTTAGTATCACATGGTTGTGTTTCGTCTAATTGTTCTTGCGTGGGAGTGTAGGTGAAGGTCAGTGGTCATGTGATGTATTATGACGTAATATGTTAAGGGGAAAATCCCGTGTAGGGAAATTGTGGGTTTTTCCTAATATTGGTTTGTTGTTGTGGTGTGTGTGTGTTGGGTCTATTCTCCGTTAGTAAACGGTTCGTTTGAGTACAGATGTAAGATTTTTACATTGATTGGAGAGACGACGGATGTGCTTGTGTGCACTAGCATTTATGTTGGAAGAGTTATATTGTAGAATGTAAACCGGCATTGTTCACCTTAGGGTAAATAATATTAATCTGTATAAGAAACACCCCCAATCAGAGATTAGGCTGGTCTGGTGATGCTCATAGGGCGGACTTTTTGGGAAAATGGTTGGCCATGTCAGAATTAACTGCACAATATTTATCTAACAAACAATAATAACTAGTTCCTACTTAACATTTGGACTTAAGTGCAAATATTTTGACTTAAGTGCAAATGCTAAGTAGGAACTAGATGACCTATCTGGACATGTCATAAATGTAGTTATGTTGACACATGGGCATGCATGGTCCTTTCCCTACTTACAGGGGCATAGCCTATCTATTAAGACTGAGAACCAATGATGGTGAAGAACGTACGTATGAATTTGGTGGAAACTATAGCGCTAAACATATTTGTATCACAATCAGTTTCGGTGTCCCTCCCCTCCCCTCCCCAATCATGGCACAAAGGTGACTTCCATTCCTTATTCGAAAATATTTATATTTATGTCAAACAAAGGGTGTTAATTGTAGGGTGGCCACCAAGGCACTCTTTACATACACCTGATCCAAAAATGGTCACTGTTCAGATGGGTTCAAATAGGGAACTCATGCCATTTCTCAGCCCCTTGACCGATTTAGGTTAAACAAATGACGTTATAGGGTGGACCCCCAAAACAATCTAAACCGATCCCAGAGGTGATCATATAGGGACCCATGCCATTTCTGGACTCTTGACCGATTTATGTCAAAGAGTGGTGTATGATGGCCCCCAAGAAACCCTAAATATTAACCGCACCCACCCCGATCCAAAAAGGATGCCGCCCAGAGGGGTTCAACTAGGGGACCCATGCTCAGCCCCTTCAGCCACCCCTTGACATACTATGTAGGTCATACAAAGAGTGTTGTGAGTGGCCCTCAAGGCACCATAAACATACACCCCAACCCGATGCAAAATGGCCGGTGATGAAAGGATTTGCCAATCTCAGGCCACCTAGGCCACGTTATGTCTGTATGTGGGAAGTATCTACCTAACTGAATTATCTGAAGCAGATTGAGCTATAAGCAGAACTTCCATTAAAAACTTTGACTGAGAAATTAACAGCTCTATTAGCTCTCACAACTATCCAAAGAGTTCAAACACTCGCAGCTCTGGACATTAATAATTTGACCCTGAGACAAAATTCTGCTGAATTTCATATTGATACCCCTCTTAAAACCACTTTCATTACCAGGCAAAATCTGGTAGTAAAAGTTTATGCATATGACCATCCTGAACTTTTGAGTGCTCACAACTCTCAAATATTACCTTAAACACACTTTTCTCAAGGCACCCAGTTGCTTCTTTCTTATAAATCATTCAAGCCGGTAACTAGTACGACCATAGCTCGTTGGCTGAAAGATACCATGCACGAGGCCGGTATGTAGCACAATTTACCACCCGACAGCCTGTTCTGTCGCCACTTCTGATGCGGCTTCCTTTGATAACGAAGCCAACGTTTGTCGGTCATCTTCAAAAGTTCAGTGTGCCTTTGATGTCGTGTTACAGACTTGCCATTGTTTCTATATTATGTTTAAATGTAAACGTATCTACCTATGGATCTGTAATTAGCGATCATCATATCCAAAATGGACGATGTGCATGGGACTGCATCTATATTTCTTTTTTCAAATTTCATACAGTAAAATGTTCACCATTATTGATAATAATTCACAAAGTCACAAAGTTCGCGGGACATGGAATGTTCAGTGTTACTAGACAGTTCATCAATAACAAGTTGGTGTCATCACTTATTAGTGCTACATACATTACATTCTCCAACTTGGTAACGTATATACCGCCACACCGCGCTGCACGATGCGTTGCACGCACTTTGAATAACAAAACTAAAATAATATGTCAGGTGACGCAATCGGTACACAATGGAATTTTCTGCAAACCTAACTATAGTCCGTTTTCAATAAGTATGCGACAATTCTGCATGCTTTCATTTGGCACCGTGACCGCGATGCATGTTCACAGATTGACTGGACAGATTTTTTTAAATGTCTCGTCCGCGGGAATAGCGATGAGCTAGGAGGGTGTTTACCTGCTGCATAAATTTGAGTTTAGGTGGCCGATGACGGGCGGGGGCCTCAGAATGACAAGATTGCTAACTGACAGTTTATAACTGTGTTCAGACTGGATGTAATATAGTCATTGTAATTTCGATTTGATCACGTCTTTACCTGGGTGCAATATAGGCCACATATATAAACGATTAATCGACTATAGCGGTCGATTATGAAAACTCATAGTCGTGGCAACCCTAATCGGGGCACAAGTTATTTCAACTTAGGTAGCCCCTCTCCCGTACAAAATTGACAATACATTGTTATAAAATGACAAAAAAGGCGATAACAGAAACATTTGTAAATGGTGAGAAAACAATTTGAGTTTGCATTATGTCGAATAACATCTTTCAGCGTATGTGTTATGGATTACCATTAGGACGAGCATAAATCTATGCATATCTATATCTATTGTGATATTTAAGGAAGATGTCAGATATAGATTTTAAGCCTATGTATGTATCAAACATTTGACTGTACGGTTAAGATGAATTGGTAAAGTAGTGAATTTGGCGATTCGCCCGATGACGCCCTTGACAGTTACGCTTTAAGAAATTATCGATGTATATACAAATGGTGGATGTGGCGATCCGAATGAGGGAGGGGTGTCTAGCAATGTTTGTGTTTGGTGTATGTTGAGCGTTTTGTTGTTGACATTGGATTGTGGCTATATGTCAGCGCAGCCAGACAGTCATGAATCAAAGCGTTTTTGTCCCAGCAATATACTTTTGCACTATTTGGAAAAACCTTATATTACATGCATTGATGGATGGTCATTGGCGAGCGTGTTGGTATATATGAAGTGGCATTGTGATCTTAGGCGTATATGGTATGTATGTGCATCTTTGCTGTTGGTGTATTGTCATTAGGGGGTATATATGTATACAGGGAGTCGCTGTATGATCATGGATCGGATGTATGAGTATACAGTGAATGGCTGAATTGTCATGCGTGAGGTGTATATGCAAGTCTGGAGTATACAAATGGCCATGTGGTATTGGTGTATCCATTCAATGCTGAGGTGTATATGTATACATCGAATGACTCTATGGCCATGTGTGGGGTGTATATGTATATCTTGAGTGGCTATATGCCATTTATGTGACAAATAGGTATGAGGGAGATACCATATGGCCGATGGTGAGGTGGTGTAAATGGTACGGGTATGTCTTGAAGGATTTTGTGGTAATTAGTGATGTGTATACGTAGGGTTTCCGCCAGGGGGAAATTAATGAGTCCGTATTGGGGAAACACATAATGCGACGGGACGACCATGGTGATCGTCCTGTCGGGCGAAAATTTTGTTATTTGACACTGAAAAGTAGCAATTTACTTGCACCTAAGAGTCCCACAAAGCAACACAAAGCTACTATTACGCAAGTCAATCATTTCCGTGCTTTAATTCTGTTGATGGTGTCCAGATAATCAATCAATTAGTTACGCACGTAAGACTGCCGTCTGATTGAAGACTATATATTAATGAACAAGCTACGAGTTAGTGTTTACAAATTTATACAATAAGATTCCGACAGGTATAATGAATCTAAACACTACAAAGCATCTATGCATTGACCAATAATATATAGCAAGGAGAATTGAATAAAGTATTTCCTAGAATTTCAGGCAGCTTCTGTGAAAATGAAACTGACAGCTAGGATATACGCTGTCAATCGTATAACTATTTGTGCGCTGTGACGTCATACTGCAGGGTTTGTCTGCAGGAGATATTTATAGCGGCGGAATACGAATGGTAGCGACATCTTTCACTCGGAATGCGTAGCTTGTTCAATAGTCTCTATTAGTCCATAAACTGACGACCGCAATTGCTTATTATGACTATATTGCCATGCATAGTCAACACAATCCCAAAGTGATTTATTTCACAATAATACGGAACCTGTCCCGAAATCAGTCTTTATAGTGGGAATTCATAGTGACAGGTTAACAACACCATTCATTTGATCCATATTACATACATGGAGGATAAAGACAAACACATAACCCCTCCCCAATATGGAGATAAAGTCAAAGTATGGTAAATAATAGTTGCATTGTCCTGCGGCTCCTGCCTGGGTCCCCAAGCACAATCAACGACGCACATGTTCACATTTCCCGCCAAAATTATATTTTATATCACGCTGGCTAAAAATCTGTTCTGTACCTCATGGACTCTGCAGAGGGACCCATTAATTACGTACTGTACGCAGTGATGTGGCTATAGGGGGGGGTGTGGGGGGTGTCCCCCCCAACTTTGGTCAAAATTTCAACAGTTGGAAATTTCATACCTGCCAAAACATTAGTTGGAATGGTCATCAGTTGGAAATTTTCCAACCTTTAGGGGGGTGACAGGTTGGAAATTTCCAACACTTGGAAAGCTTGTGTCATGGTCCTCACCCGTGGCTAGTCAAAACTGCTACTAAATTTAAGAAAACAATATTGTCATACATTTGGTCAACATTGTCATTGGAATTGTCATCATTTGGAAATTTTCCAACCTAAGTGGGGGGGTGTCAGGTTTGAAATTTCCAACTCTAAGAAGACTTGAGGCTAGTCTAGATGCTAGGATTTGCGATTTTCTTGTTCAGATTTCAAAATTTTCGAACACCGGGCCGAACCATGGTCGGCCCGGTGTGTCACTGTCCCTCCCCCATGACCAATACAAAACTGCTAATTAGTTTAACAAAACAATAGTTTAGTACATTCGGTCAAATTTGTGGACTGAAATGGTCATCAGTTGGAGAATTTTAAGAGGGAGTATGAGGTTTGAAATTGCCAACACTAGGGAAGCTTCAGTTGAGGCTAGTCTAGATGCTAGGATTTGCGATTTTCTTGTATAGTTTTCCAAATTTTCTCATACCGGGCTGAACAAACATGGACGGACACAATGTCCTGGTCTCTTACCCGTAGCTGTGTGCATTTGTCTGGAGTAGGCTACTAGATGTTAGGATTTATGCAATTCTCAGGTTAAACTATCTGAATTTTCTTATACCGGGCATATAGAACAACATAGTTTATGAATACATAGGATATTAGGCCTGAGGACTGATGTGCAGATGGAATTATGCAAAACTTGTGTTTGGTCTGTGATTCTGATTTAAGGGGGGGGGGGGGGTGCAAATGGAATTATGCAAAACCAAGTCTGTGATTCTGATTCAAGGGGGGGGGTGCAAAAGGTTGTGTTTGGTGTCTGATTCTGATTCAAGGGGGGGGGGGGGGGGGGGTTGCAATTGGAATTTCCCAAGGTGTGTCCACCCCCCCCCCAACGGAGACCCTCTAGCCACATCCCTGACCGTACGATACCACAGGATCTCGGAGAAGGAGTAGTTTCATCCATGAAAATCCCGTGCATAAAAATGTCCCGACTAAGAAATTCGGCATGCTTTGATCAAATTATGTAATCGTAGGATATCACGGGATTTTCGAGCATGAGTAGTTTCATCCCGTGCACAAAAATATGCGTACTCAGCAGTCCGGCTTTCTTTGATGTTACCGCGACATGTATTACGCTGTATCTAACGTCGCTATTTGACACGCATTTCACCAGTATTCCTGTTGCAACCGAATTTTTTTTACGACATATTGCGACTGACATTTGGTATATGTATGAACCAAACAGATAATCTGCGAGGGGAATGAGGCAGTCCTACGGACGCTGAGCCGTACTAAACGGAAACCCTGGTATACGCACAACTGGAGTGACTCTATGGTAATGAGCGGGTTGTATATGTATATCTTGAGTGGCTACATGGTCATGTGTATACAGGGAGTGACCGTATGGCCAATGGTGAGGTGATGTGCTGGGTATTGGTATGTCTTGAAAGCTGCATGGCCACTGGTGAGGTGTATATGTATACCTGGAGTGACTTTATAGGCATGGGTGGGGTGCATATGTATATATTTAGTGGCTATATGACCATTGGTGCGGCCAATATGTGTATATGGAATAACCATATGGCCAATGGTGATGTGATTTGGCAAACAATGATTGACTATATGACCACGAATGTGGTTATGACTATACAGCGAGTGGCTGAATTGTCATGAGTGATGTGTATATGCAGTGTGTATGAATGTTCGTGTGAGCGGTTTATTGGTATATATAAGAACGTCTGTATGGCCATTGGTGATGCGTATATGTGTACTTGGAGTGACTCTATAGTTATGGGTGTGGTGTATATGTATAGCTTGAGTGACTACATGGCCATGGGTGTGGCAAATATATATACATGGGGTAATTGTATGGCCAATGGTGAGGCGTGAAGTGACTGTATGAGCATGAATGGGGTGCAGAGCTATATATCAAGGTTTCCGCCAGTCCGGCTGCGGGTCCGTCACACGGACCCACTCCCCTCACAGATGATCTGTTTGATTCATGCATGTACCAATGTCAGTAGCAATATGTCGTAAAAAAAATCCGGCTGCAACGGGAGTTCGGGGGTTAAACAGAATACTGGTGAAAAAGCGGGTCAAATAGCGACATTAGATACAGTGTAATACATGTCGCGGTAACATCAAAGAATGCCGGACTGTTGAGTACGGATGTTTTTGTGCACGGGATTCCATGGATGAAACTACTCAGGCTCGAAGACCCCGTCCTATCGTACAATTACATAATTGGATCAAAGAACACCCAATTGCTGAGTCGGGACATTTTTATGCACGGGATTTTCGTGGATGAAACTACTCAATGTTGATCATTTATCTTATTGCTGTATTATCATTTGTTTTGAGTTCGATGTCAGTGAAGTTCCTGAAAAAAACATGTGATCCTCTACGTGTGTTGATTATTATGCGTATATTGCCATGCATACTCAACAAAATCCCAAAGTGATTTATTCCACAATAATACGGAACCTGTCCTGTCTTTATAGCGCGAATTCATAGTGACAACACCATTCATCTGAGCCATATTACACGCATGGAGGATAAACACAAACACATACCCCCCCCCCCCCCCCAATATGGAGATAAAGTCAAAGTACAGTCAATAATAGTTTTGTTGTCCCGCCTGGGTCCCCAAGCACAATCAACGACGCACATGTTCACATTTCCAGCCGAAACTCAATTATATTTTATAAAACGTTGGCTAAAACTCTGTTCTATAGCTGCGGTCGATCGTCAGTTGTTGGCCTATACAGACTATTGAACAAGCTACGCGTTCCGAGTGAAAGACTTCGCTACCATTCGTATATCGCCGCTATAAAAATATACTCCAGACAAACCCTGCAGTATGACGTCACAGCACACAAAGAGTTTTACGATTGACAGAATACATAATGTACATAATCCTGTCAGTTTAATTTCCACGGACGCTACTTGAAATTCTAAAAAATACTTTATTCAATTCTCCTTGCGTGGTATTATTGGTCAATGTGTAGATGCTTTTTAGTGTTTCTATTCATTATATCTTATTGTAAGTTATAAATGTGTAAACACTAACTCGTAGCTCGTTATTTATATAGTATTCAATCAGACGGCCGTCTTATACGTACGTAATTACATGATTAATTATTTGTATACCATCAACAGAATTAATGCACCCACGGAAATGATCGACTTGCATAATATACGTAGCTTTGGGTTGCTTTGTGGGACACTCAGGTGCAAGGAAATGGCTACTTTTAAGTGTCAAATAACAAAATTTTCGCCCGACAGGACGAACCATGGTCGCGTTATGCGTTTCTTCAATACGGACTGATTTATTTCCCCCTGGCGGAAACCCTGTATATATAGAGTGATTATACGGTCATGGGTGAGGCGCAGAAGTATACCTGCATGGTGACTTGTGACTATATAGTCAAGTGCGTGGTGTACGGTTATACCTAAATATGACTGTACGGTCATGGATGAAGTGTGTGTGTAAAAAACGAGTGGCTACATGGTCATTTATGTGGTGTTTATGTATATATGGAGCGTGGGTTGTACATGTGTAAATTTGGGTGGGTATCGCTTTACACAATAACTCAGGGACATGTTAATCGATATAGAAGTATTGTCAGAGAATTCTACATCCTGATGGTGGTTTATGTGCACAATGGGGGAAACGGTTTTCCTGACATTAGTCATTTCGATGCCAATGAGTCACAATTTGATTGTCGTAGCCTCATAATAATGCCCCTTTCAGTTCAGTTTCAAAGTGCTGTCCATTTCCGTACAAAAAACATGGTCAGAATCCCAAAAGATGTTTTTGGCAAAGTTCCGTACTGCATCGTTTATAATTAATTTGTCATGCCTCATAAGTAACATGGTTAATACAAATTGAGTCACAATTTTGCTACCTTTTCGGAACATCAGAGAATAATATTCAGGATATATATGAAAAATAACAGATAAGTGTGACCCATTTAAGACAGATCAAGACAATAAACACCTTCGATACCATTTTACTTGAAAAAATTGTCTTAACCTGAAAGGTTAATTTTTGCCGATTTTGATTATGTCAAGTTTGTGATAGAAAAATCCAATAATACTGGTAATTTCAGGTAATTTCAGTGTTTAAAATAGTAACAATTAACCAAGGTGCATCAGAAATGGTAGTATTCAATATCTATAAGACAGCATAGTCATTTTTCATCAACCACAACTGGTATGCGGTTGCATGACTCGCTGGGGCAATATTTACATTTTTTCCATATTCTGAATTTTGAACCAAATTAACAATTTGGGTACGATTGAGTTGGAATATTCATAAGAAATGGAATTTGACACTTAGATTGCACAGTTCTACCCATTTCTTGACGAAATATGACTAGAATCCCAATGGTGATTGTTTGTGAATTTTTATACCCCTTTCTGTAAAATCAAATTTTTAAGGGATCGGAGTTGGCACTGATATTAGTGAAAAAACGTCAATTTTTTTTATTTTGGCGTCCATTATGGTGGCCATTTTGGATTGTCATAGACAAATTGAATGTGGATACAAAGGCGGACATCCATGGTATCGCTTCAACAATCTCCAATGCCTATATATCATTTAATATAGCCACTCTATTCGATACAAAATAGATACCCCTAAATCTCAAATTTTCGAAATGTCAAGGTCAATTTGAAGGTCAAGGGGTCACCAGAAACCTGGAACCAGCTAACTGGTTGATGAAGACCACATACCCAACCAACCCTGAAAGTTTCATGCATTTATCCAAAAGTGAATTTTTTTTTCGTTAAGCGACTCCACTATAAACATGTGTATAGTACCTCGAAAGGCATTCATACTATACATGTACATGTTTCTGGAGGGGCCAGGTTAATACGTGTTCATATCTTTGCATTCTCGGATCAGAAATTAGTCTTGAGAGAGATTTTCATGTAATACGCAACATGTCTTTAGATTGGACTAATTTGGGTCTCATGGTAGCATAAATTCAAAATTTGAACCAAAAGCTTGACATCTTTACAATCAATTCCTGAGAATGATCGATTCCTAAGATAATATGCCATTGATATAAATTGTTATTATTGTGGTAACCTGTCCCTGTCTGCCCTACTGTATGTGTATGTGAAGTATGAGACACTGCATATTATACTCACACACCAATGTTGAAGTGTAACTATGTTATAAATGTTATACCAAATATGAAAGTGTCAATGACAATAGCTCAACTTGGAGAGGGGATAATTTCATGTGTTACAGTCAATGGAGAGATTAGGAATGCGGAAAGTTGAGATGTCTAAGTAATACTAGATATAAAAAAATTGTTAAATTTCGATAGCTCACATCTGGAGGTGATCCTAAACATACCTGTAAATTTTCAAAATGAACACGTCAATGACACTGTAGCTCAACTTGGAGAGAGGATACTGTCATATATTACAGCTAAAAGAGCGATAAGGAATTCAGAAAGTTTAAATGTTTAAGTAATACCAGTTCAACCCGAAGAGCCATATTGAGTTTGGGGTCAATTGAATAAAAATGTTGGGTGTAGGGCATGCCAAAGTATTTAGTGATAAAGAAAGTAAAATCCAAATATTGGCAACAATATTTTTGTTCGAATATCGTTCAAATTCAATAGCTCCCATCTGGAAGTGATCCTGACCAAGTCTGTATATTTTAAAAACATTTCTCAAATAACAGTCAGTTGCAGGGTGTTCTGATGGATACAAATGTGAAATCTGAGATGGCTGCTAGCGGCCATGTTTTTTAATACAATTTGAAGAAAAAAATTATGACTTCTATCTTGTGGTCACCCCAAAGATCCATATGAAGTATAGTGACGATCGGATGAGGGAGGTGGCCTGCAGGGTGTGCCAAAGGATTCAGTCAAGCAAAGAGCAAAATCCAAGATAGATGGCCATTTGGCAGCCATGTTTTTCAACAAAATTTTGGAAAAAAATTTATGGCTCCCATCTAGTAGTCACCCAAAATATCCATATGAAGTTTGGTGATTATTGGATGAGGGATGTGGTCTGTAGGGTATGCCAAAGGATTTAGTCATGCAAAGAGTAAAAACCAAGATGGGTGTGCCAAAGGATTTAGTCGTGCAAAGAGTAAAATCCAAGATGGCTGCCAGCAGCAACGTTTTTCATCGAACTCCTTCAAATGTGATAGCTCCCATCTGGAGGTGATCCAAAAAATTCATGTGAATTTCAAAGCAATTCTCCAATAAATATGGGCTGCAGGGTCTGCTGATGGATTAAAATTTGAAACCAAGATGGCTGCTGGCGGCCATGTTTTTAACAAATTTCGGAAAAAATGGATGGCTCCCATCTAGAGGTCACCTCGAAGTTTGGTGACGATCAGATAAGAGATGTGACCTGTAGCATGTGCTAACGGAAATTGTTGATTGATGGATGCATACACAGATGGACGCATGCAGATGGCTAGACAGACAGTTGATGGATGCCAACCCAATTTTGAGAGGGCATAATTTCATGTGTTACAGTCAATGGAGCAATTAGGAATGTTGAAAATCCAAGATGCCCGCTGGCGGCCATGTTTTCCAATAAAATTCAAAACATTTGATAGCTAGTTGACACCCCGAAGATTAATATGAAGTTTGGTGACAATCAGATGAGGGATGTGGTCTCTAGGATTTAATGACTGCTAAAGGATTTTGTTATGTAGAGTAAAATCCAAAATGGCTGCCGGTGGCCTTGTTTTTTTAACAAAATTCAGAAAAATTAGATAACTCCCATCTTGTGGTCATCCATGTGAAGTTTAGTGATTATCAGACAAGCGATGTCGTCTGTAGGGTGTACCATGATTTAGTCATACCAAGAGTAAAATCTAAGATGGTCGCTAATTACCCAACAAAATTTTGAAAATTTTTATGGCTCCCATCTAGAGGTCACCCAAAATATCCATATGAAGTTTCGTGACAATGGTATCAGGGATGTGGTCTGTAGGGTGTGCCAAAGGATTTAGTCATGCAAAGAGTAAAAACCAAGATGGCTGCTATTGGCCATGTTTATCCAAAAAAAATTATTTCATTTCGATAGCTCCCATCTAGAGGTAAAGTAAAAACAATTCATTAATAACTGTGGGCTGCGGGGTTTGCCGATAGATTAAAATTTGAAATCCAAGGTGGCTGCTGACAAAATTGATTATTCCCATCTAGAGCTCACCCCGAAATTCCATATAAAGTGAGGGAGGTGTGCCGAAGAATTTAATCAAGCAAAGTGTAAAATCCAAGATGGCTGCCACCAGCAATGTATTAAGGCCGAATGACCCCAAAATGACTCATTCCCATCTACACGTCAATAATAACATCCACGTCAAATTTCATGATGATCAGACGAACACTCCGGGCCGTAGTCCATGCTAATGGATTGAATTTTGAGATCCAAGATGGCAGCTGGTGACCATGTTTTTTTTTTTTAATGACATGTCAATGTCAACAGCCATGACAAATTTCATAAAGATCTGACCAAAGGTTCGACTTGTAGCCCGTGCCAAAAGATTTAGTCATGCGAAGAGTAAAATGCAAGATGTTTTATGGCTGAGCGACCCAAAAATGTCAATGTCAACAGCCATGACAAATTTCATGATCCAACCAAAGTTACGATCAGTAGCCAGTGCCAAAGGATTTAGTCATATTTTATGACTGAATGACCCCAAAATGACTCGTTAGCATCTGCATGTCAATATTAACATCCATGACAAATTTCATGATGATTAGACGAACAGTACGGCATGTAGCCTGTGCTAATTGATTGAATTTTGAAATAAAAATGACAGCCATGTTTTTTTGCCGAATGCCCCAAAATGACTTGTTCCCATCTACATGTCAATGTTTACAGCCATGAAAATTTCATAATGATCAGACCAAAGGTACGACCTGTAGCCCATGCTAATGGAAATTGTT
Source organism: Siphonodentalium dalli (assembly GCA_032622095.1). Taxonomy (NCBI): domain Eukaryota; kingdom Metazoa; phylum Mollusca; class Scaphopoda; order Gadilida; family Siphonodentaliidae; genus Siphonodentalium; species Siphonodentalium dalli. The sequence continues at coordinate 137,327,689 of CP136063.1, read as the reverse complement.
GATGGATGTCTCCAAGCGCGACGCATACATGCACATATGGATTACAGATACCAACCCATAGCAATAGCTCAAACTTTACAAGTAAGATGAGCTAAAAATGGTAAGTTGCCATCTAGAGGTCCCCAATGAAGATCCCTTCGATGCAGTTTGGTGACGATCGATTGAGGGATGTGGTCTGTAGGGTGTGCCAAAGGAAATTGTTGACGGACGGATGCACGCACACACCCACGGATGATCAACCCATGGCAATAGCTCAAACTTTACAAAGTTGGGCTAAAAACAATCGGTAGATCGTAGCGATAAATAGATGCAAGTTGTAACAAATAAATTCAGTAAGATACTCCCTTAGATCCTTCGGCCGTGAAGAAGAAATTAGAACTGACAAATAAGGTCAGATCACAGGCTTATACACTGGGGGCATTCTTGCATGACAAATCCGATCAGGTACCGGCCCAGGCAGTGACATAATGCTTTATAACCCTGTTCCTCCTGTTGGTTCAGAGAGGAAAATATAAGTGTGCGAGCTTCTTTAGCAGAAAAAATCATTCTTACACGTTCTCCAATTCTTGATACCTTCTATTATTACAGTTTTATAGCAATGACTATCATTTGTAGGACATTAAATACCAATACTTGATTAAGGGATATTATGTAACTCTAAATCTACATGTCATAACCCATTTGGTTTTAATTGACTCATCATTATACAATTATCATTCATTTTTTATAAAACTCCCAACTAACAAGAAACTCAGAGTTAGAATGCCACTGATTTTTGCAGTAAGTGTTTTAGAATGTTTTAACTATGGCAGACTAATTAATCAAGGAATAATCATAATTTCCTACTGCCATAACATTACATAAACACAATGGTTCTAAGTAAAAACATAAAACATGCTTATGGTCATAAAAATTCATTTGGAATTGGAAATATTGTTTATAATATTTAGAACTTATAGATACTGTTTAATACATTGCAAAGTTGTGTGCTGAAATTACTTTGTTTGAAGTTCATTTCTGCCTTAATGTTATTATTCTATTAAAACATTAGATTTTTGGAACTTAAGGGACTACTACTACAGAGAATAAACTAGATGTAACTAGAGGTGTGACTGTCCCAATGGGACTAAGGATACCCCCCCCCCCCCCCCCCCCCCCCCCCCCCCCCCGTGTTTTTAAAATACTAAGATGTTTCACATGTCAGTAAACATTTATTTAAAATAATAAAATAACAGTTCCCATTGCAGGTGCACAAACCTAACCGTAATCTTAAACCTATTGACCGAAAAATGTAGGAACAAGACAGTCAATGACTGTGGGGTCGCTCACCAGACTGCAAAGACTGATAAGACTGGGACTCTGGAGACTACAACAGTCAGAACTTTTCATAATCACTTTAAAAGAAATAGCTCTAAACAGGATATGTGGCTAGAGAGACTTCACATATGTAGATTGGTGAAAATCCACCTTGAAATTACCAACTGTACACTACTGATCACCCCCTCCTCCTCCAGCTCAACAAGTCCCCTTTGACCGGGCTACAGACTCTCAAGTCTTAGGTTGGAATTTCACAACTGAAATTTCCAATCTCACAAGCACCTTTTTCCAAAACCATTTTAATAGACATGTTTGAAGCCCAATTATCCATGGACCCAAAACACAATACATGTATGTCAGATTAATCAGTCAGGTGGTTCCAAGGTAGATATTTTAATGAATTTGGTATTTCAATGATTTTATTAGACACAAAAGTGTTAACTCCCCATAGCCCCACCATTTCTTGACAAATTGACCTCATTTTAACAAATCTGAATCTCAGTCACTTAAGGATCCTCCTGATTGCTCCATACTATATTAGAGATGGGCGGTTAACCGTGGAATCAGTTCGGTTTCGGTTGTCGGGAAAAACCGGAAATGACAACCGTGGTAAGTTGGGAAAACCCGTAGTTTCGGTTGTCACAACTTCCTGTAATCATGGCAGAACACGACGAACAAACGAGTCCTGTGTGGTAATATTTTTCAAAGAAAGATAAGAAATCTACATGTAAGTGTGCCGCCTGTAATATATGCAGAAAGGAGTTCGCATGGTGAAATCGCGCGACGAATTAATTACGTTGCTTCCGTGTACACCTATTTTCGCCGTAGTAAACACAACACAAGTCAGTTTATTTCTCATGTTATTTTAATCATTAAGGCCGTACAAATACTCTGAAAGGTGAATTTGATAACGAGGATACGATATGAAAAGGTATCAATGATTGTTACCCGCATTCCCTATTAGTTTTTATCACTGTTTGGATGCTAAATCGTCAAATATATTTGTGCGCCGTTGATTAAAAATGTTATGCCGGAATCGGAGCCGGAATGAATTATACCGTTTGTCGGTAAACTGTTGAGAAATAGCACTCATTCAGGTGACTTGTATTGGATGCATGTATACTGTATAGTGTGTACAATATTATGTTCCCTAAATATGGTAATAGGCATATAGCCAGATAATGTGATTGAGAGATTCTAGTCATGTTTTATTTTCATTTTGTTGTTTATTTCAAATTTTATTTTTCAAATCATACACATATATCTAGTCACACACATTAGTTTTATGCCAATATAAATGATCATTATATTATTTCACACTTATGATCATATGATGCTGAATTGCAGTCATACACAATACACAGACTCACTTGCATTCTAGCACTGCCACTCGACATGGACATTAACAATATACATGTAATAGTAACAATATGATACATAATTTAATATTATAAAAGGACATGTACCTCACAAGTTAATATGGTGATACAATTGGTGTGTTTTCTTTGTAATATGATGAAGCATAATTAGATTTTGTTCACATTAGTAATTTTTATTAATAAAAACCGAAACCGAGACTCAACTCTTTTTCCACAACCGAAACCGAAAACCGAGGCAAAATTTCACAACCGCCCATCTCTATTCTATATGTAAGCTAAATAGTCCAACCTCTCTTGAGAAGACATTTTAAGAATTACTATAGAGACATATAGTTATGTCCCTGGTCCCCCCCTATTTTAATAACCTGGTGACCCCATCTGAATAAATTTGAATCCCAGACACCAAAGAACCCTTCATACATATGATAAATATCAGTAAAATAGACCTGATGGTCCTTGTGAAGGAAGCATATTAAGAGGGAAACTGTTCTTCGTTTGGTCCCTATTTGACCAAGTGACCCCATTAAAAAAAAATCTGAATTGCAGTCAAGGAAGAACATTCCATGCTAAATAAGCCAACTAGTTCTTGCAAACATATTTTAAGAATTACTATGTAGTGAAATAGTCTCTGGCTCTGCCCTTATTTGACTTTGTGATGCCATTTTCACAAATCTGTCACCCAAGGTAATTTCATACCAAATATAAGCAAATAGGCCATTTGATTCTTGCATAGAAGACACATCATGAATTACTATGTAGAGAAAGAGTAATGTAGCTGGCGTTGCACCTTCTTGACCTGGTGACCCTGATTGAACAAATCTGAATCACAATCACCAAAGGAGCAAGCCTGCAAATAGTGTGCCTATTCCTACATTGTATGTGCCTGGCCTCAAGCCACACAATGTATTATACAATCAAGCCTTGAAATAGTGTGATAGTGTGTCTGTCATTTGCGGAATGAGGTCCCCCAGAGGGTGACTTTAGTGACGCTATCCTGCAGTGGGCTAGCATCACTAAATTCACCCTCTGGGGACCTCATTCTGCTAAGGCCCTCAACTGCTATGGCAGACCTAGGATAAGATTGAAGTTCCCCAGTTGAAGTTGATGTTCACCCATTGGACACCTCAATTATGAATTTTATCTTCTGCAAATTAGGGGATATAGAAACTTCCTAGAATGGAAATGTAACTAACAACAATGTTAATTTGATACTATAGATACTTCCAAGAAGATGAGGTCTAAGTAGAATGAGGTCTCCAGAGGGTGAATTTGGTGATGCTAGCCTGCTGTGTGGGATAGCATCACTAAATTCACCCTCTGGGGACCTCATTCTGCAAATGACAGACATCCTATTTGCCCTGTTGAACAATACATGATAGATTGTGCCTCTTATTAATGATTCTGTGACCTGCAAATGTCAGACACACTAAATTCAGGCAATAAATCATTTTATATCAATAAATTCAGGCAGTTTGTTTAAAAATTGCTAGCAGTATGTTTATACAAGCTGTCAGTGACATTGTATTCCTAGATTAATGACCCGTGTTTCTCTGTCTATCCACAAAGATATATCAGCAACTTTAATAGAACAGGTATTAATGTTGGAAGCTGGAAATGATATCCATTGGAAGGGATGTTGGTTGGGTGTAGGCCACTGCAGGGTGGGGTGGGTCTGGGCCATGTGGGAGAGGGATGGGTAATGGAATATTTCTGTAATTTCAGAAGATTAAAGATTCAAGTTTCATAACTCTGCAGATGTCATAATGGTGTCACTTTTTTCAAATTTTATAACATGCTTAAAAAATAATTTTTTGTTTGTTAAATTGAGTAAGGTGAAAATTCCAAAAATCTGAATTTAAATTTATTTTTTTAGTTATGTCACTGGCTCCGCCCACATTCGACCCAGTGACCTCATTTGAACAAATCTGAATAACAGTCCCCTAAAGACCCTTTGTACCAAATATGAACCCATTCGGCCCAATGAAATTTGAGAAGAAGTTGTAAGAATTACAGAGTTATGGTCCTGGCTTCGCAACTATTTGACCCAGTGACCTCATTTGAACAAATCTGAATGAGTCACCTAGGGACCATCCACACCAAATATGAACCCATTTGGTCTCATGGTTCCAGAGGAGAAGATGTTTAAAGAATTGTTGACGGACGGACGGACGGACGATGGACGGACGACGGACGAGGAGTGATGACTATAGCTCCACCGGAGACTTCGTCTCAGGTGAGCTAATAAAAGCTCGGACAAAATTATGCATTTTGCAAATAATGTTCTAAGTCGAAAAAGGGTAATAACTCCACAAAAAAAGTCGGGCAGACATCATAATTGCAGGTGCACAGGTTCTCTTGGTACTAAATATCAGTGCCAAGATTGAAAAACATTGACCCAAAAATGTAGAAATAAAAGCTCGGACAAAATTAGGCATGTTGCAAACAAATTTCTAAGTCGAAAAAGGCGGATAACTCCACCAAAAAATGGCAGACAGACGTCATAATCGCAGGTGCACAGGTTCCCATGGTACTAAATATCTGTGCCAAGTTAAAACAAAATTGACCTAAAAATGTAGGAATAAAAGCTTGGACAAAATTATACATGTTGCAAAAAATTTCGGGGAATAACTCCACCAACAGACGTCATAATCGCAGGTGCACAGGTTCCGATGGTGGTTGATGACTGTGCCAAGTTTCACGGAAATTGATAAAAAAACGACTGTGAAAAACTCTGGAAAAATTTGTGTCCACGGACGGACGGCGGACGGACGGCGGACGGCGGACGGCTCGACAGGCTGACTCCAGTATACCCCCCATAACTTCGTTGCGGGGGTATAATTATTATGTATTAGAGTGGGATCGATCAGTGAAGTTAACAGAGTCAAATGTGAAGAATGAATGACAGTGTATGGTGAATGATTTATTAGCCCATTTCAACCATAAAACACAACAGCAATTTCAGGAAAGCACACCATATATTCATATATTCTGCACACTCAATGTGAGTGTTCAATGATAATAGATTATGGCATTAAATTTATTTGACATACTTCACTGGGTAAGGTGTACCATTTCCATGGCTACAGAAGTTTATAATTGAGTGCATGTTCAGACATGTGTAACAGTATCACAGTAAACTCTATCTCCAATAAAAATTACTTCAATAGTTTAGTTTCCACCAATTAGTCTTTTCTCATTATCTATATTCAGAGAAAATAAAATGGTGTGAACAATGCATATCAGTTCAGTTAGAAATTATCATTATGATCTGAATTCCGAACATACAAAAATATAACAGAATGTGTTGTTGATATATCTTTTTACTGAAACAGAATGAATTAGGCTGAAACGGTTACGAAATTTTTGTGACCAATTCTGACCAATTAAGCATTTTAATTCACTGAGGTATTAAAACCGGTTAACCACGGTCATGCAGGCATACATTGACATATGATGTCTATATCATAATATGATGTCTATGATACACAACAAACATTTCAAATTAAGTTGAACAAAGGCCGATATGCTCAGTTATTAATGGAAAGCAAATGCCAAAATTGTCGCTAATTTGTGAACGTTAGCGTGACATCAAGAAATCGGCAAATCTTGGTGATTTCCGGACTGCAAATACTCAAACCCGGTGAGTTTCGAATGAAACTCGGGTGGTTCCTATTATCTCCCTTGCAGCAAAATATACCATTCATACATATAAGGGGACTTAGGTAGGTGGTATTACGATTGAGCACAGATCAGTCTAAATAATTATTGATATCTGTCCCTCTTATTTGTAGCAGGCTAGCAGCATGTTTTAAAGTCTGCATGGACACCAAAATTAACATATGACATAACACTCATAGGCAAGAGTATGTCAAGGAGATCAAAGACCCTGCCAACCCAGTTGTGCAATTTGATGTAACAACGTTGCAAATAATTATTCTCCAATTCTTGTTCTGTATCTGTATCTGTATCTGTAGTGTTACGTCGTAGGAACCAGTTCTGGCGTGTTACGACGGGTGTGGAGGCGCTAGATGTTTTCCTGTAGATACTCCTGGAATGATGTTGTAGAGTCCAGGCTATCTAAGAATTTCCCGTCCAGCTGGTTCCAATCGATCTTTGCTCTAATAAACACTGAATGTTTGTATTCTTCCGTGTTTATTGTTTGCGGGAGTTCGAAGCATCTTTCGTGGTTTCGTATGAGATGCTGAGGGAATTTGGATGTTTCGTATCCCTCCAGGTGTTTGTTTTTCTTACGAACTCGTTTTAGAGAGTAGTTTGCATACTTTTGTGGGGGAATGGCTGGGAAGGCCCTGTCCACTACTTTGTGCAAGAATGTCAACCTGTTGGTTTTCCTCCTGGTCTCGAGTGGTTGGAATTTTAGGTCAATTAGCATGTTTGTGACCGCACCCTCAAATCTGCTTCTATAGTCTTTTTTGATGAAACGAGCTGCTCTTCTTTGGATTTTCTCAAGTTTATCGATGTTTCGTTTTTCGTATGGGTCCCATATTATATCTGCATAATCCATACTTGATCTTACTAGCGATATGTAGCTTAGCTTGCGTAGGTCTTCTGAGCAGTGCTTAAGGTTTCGTTGGAGGAAGCTAAGGGTGTATGATGCTTTCCTCGAGATGTTGTTGATCTGGGAACTCCAATCCATGTTATTTGTGAGTGTCACTCCGAGGTACGGATGTTCGTTGACCTCTGCGAGTACCTCGTTGTTTAGTGTGTAGTAGTAATTGGATTTTTTCTTGATTGATAGGATATGGCATTTCTTGGTGTTAAACTTCATCCCCCAGGTGTTGGCCCAATCGTTCAGTGTGTTTAAATCTTTCTGCATTTTGAGGTGATCCTTAAACGATGATATTTCTTGGTATAATAGGCAGTCGTCTGCAAAGAGGCGGATTTTAGAGGCGATGTCATTTGGTAGGTCGTTGATATGACATAGGAATAGCAACGGGCCCAGCACTGTTCCTTGGGGTACTCCAGATTCTACATGTACCTCCTCTGATTGTTTCCCGTCGATTACTACCTTCATTTTCCGATTTTGTAGGAAGGAGCTCATCCAGTTGTGCAGCTGGCCTCTGATGCCATAATGTTGCAGTTTGTGAAGCAATTTACGGTGAGGCACCGTATCAAATGCCTTAGAAAAGTCCAGGATGGCAACATCAACTTGTTTGCCGTTGTCGAATGATTGTAATATGTCATCAGTTGTTACTGCTAGTTGGGTTACGCAAGAGTACTTTGACCGGAAACCATGGTTGAGTGAAGTTAGGATTTTGTGTTCTTCTAGGTGATTAATGATGTGGCTGTATATGATATGTTCTAGCAGCTTGCACGGAACGGAGGTCAGCGAGACGGGGCGGTAGTTCTCAGCATTGTTTGTCACCTTTCTTATATATGCTGGATATGTTGGCTGATCTCCAATCCAGAGGTAGTGTGCCTGTCTTCAATGAGCGGTTGAATATTTTTGTTAGTGGGTCTGCCAGCTCTGTTGCACATTCTTTGAGAACTAGGTTCGGCAGGTTTTCAGGGCCTGGTGCTTTGTGTGTTTTAACCTTTTTAATAATCTCTCTACCCCTTCTTTGTCGATGGTTAATTCTTCTATGTCATCCGCGGGTTTGGTGTTCATTGTTGGCATTTCTTCTCCTGGTGGTTCGTGCGTGAAGACTGATTTGAATTGTTGTAATAGGATGTTGGCTTTCCCTTCTGAGCTGGTTTCTAATTTCCCCTTTATCTTCAGTGGAGCGACGCCAATTGAGTCGTTCTTTTTTGACTTGACGTAGCTCCAAAATGGTTTGCTGTTATTGTTGGTTAAGCCTTCAGTGATGTTTTTGTTTATGTGTCTCCACTCTTCGTGTCTAATCATCTTTTTGCATTCTCTTTGTATTAGTTTATAGTTGTCCCATTTGCCGGTCTTTTTGGCCCGGATATACATTCGTTGTTTCTTCCTCAACATTCGCTTAACTCGATGGTTGATCCATGGTGCACTCCGATTTTTCCTGATCATTTTAGATGGAACATTTTTGTCAACAGTGTTGTGGATGGCTTCTTTGAATATCGTCCAGAGTGTTTCTATATCTGCGTCATTTTGTGATTCGGTGATGATGGTGTTGTTCATCTGTTTGAGATCAGATTTTATGGCTCCCCAATTTGCTCTATTGAAGCTGTAGGATTTTCTCGGTATTGATGGCTGGTATTGCGGTTTGATCTCCATGTCTGTGACCACAATGTTATGGTCCGAGATGCCTGGTATTGTGTCGACGGTCTTGTTGTCATAAGATGTCCCAAACAGTTTATTTACTTTTACTTGGGATCTTGTGCTACATGTATCTGACTGTATGTTGGTGTTTATGTACTACACTGTCTGCTTTATGGTTATTACAGGTGATGAAATTTTCATGACAAGTCACATAGCGGTGACCAGTTGACAATTTCAGCCCCAGAATGAATGGCTCCACACTTTATCTATTATATATTTTGGAACTTCTGTGTGTTATAGACTCAAAAACTGCTCGACCGATCTGACTCAAATTTGGTATGTAGGGCTACTTTGATCCCGAGAACAATATGGGCGGGTCGAATTTCATGTGCGATCATGTCCTTCACCTCGCTCATATATGCTCATACAGGCATGTTCTGGACCTCGACCGATCCGACTTGAATTTGCTATGCAGGCCTACTTTGATCACAGGAACAATATGGGCGGGTCTAATTTTATGTGCGACTGTGTCCTTGACCTTGAACTCGCTCATATAGGCATGTTTCTGGACCTCGACTGATATGACTCAAATTTGGTATGTAGGCCTACTTTGATCCCGGGAACGACAAGGGCGGGTCAAAATTCACGTGCAACCGTGTCCTTGACCTTGACCTCACTCAAATAAGCATGTTTCTGGACCGATCACACAGCTGTAAATTCTGCCCAGACGGAGGCGATCACAAAGAAATCCCTAAATAGCCTGGACGAAGTCAGGCACATCAGCTAGTCTATTACGCGCCAAATGTTTGGAACTCACTGAGACACAAGACTTGCAAACTCTCTGACCGAATTCAAAACTTTGTTAAAGAGTGAATTATTCTGTGCTCACTATGGGGAAGTTATCTCAGATGTTGTTTAATTATTTTTATGTATGTTTATTTATGTCTATGGTGTGTATAGATGTATGTGTATATCATGTGTGATAGAGGGTAGGGTACTAGTAGGAATGTAAGCGCTCTGGGCCATCTGGGATAAAGCGCTATATCAAAATTATTTATTATTATTATTTTTATTATGTATTTACATAGCCTGTGTGTAAATCCTGTTTATTGATTTGTTGGTACACAATAAGGGCCAACTACTGCAGAGAATAAGACCTGCCCATATTGTTCCCGGGATCAATGTAGGCCTACATACCAAATTTGAGTTGGATCAGTCAAGCAGTTTTCGAGTCTATAACAAACATACATACAGACAGACAGAGACAGACATATACCATATAGGCACATCTATAAGTAAAACCATTACTAGAAATGAGGTTTCATAAGGACATGGATCTGGTAGACCATGTTATTGTATTAAATTGAAGCGTATCTGTGTTTATAGACAAGTCTAGTGAGGCGAAATCAGTTGTCCAGAGACGACATGACAAATGCAGTTTTGTTTAGATTATGGCCCGCAAAGACAAATAATGTTTTGATGTCATGAAACATTTCATGACATCGTAACTGGTTTTCATTACGCTTACAAAAGAAATTGATCTAATATGAATCTATTTATTTACAATAACTGTTTATAAAGAAATAAATACTTCAATTGTTCATCATCACATATCTGAGGTTGTGAAGTAGCACATTTTCTTTCATCGCGTTTGTCCATTGCTGATTCTGTGCTTTTACGCTAACACTGCCGTGATTTTTACTCGAAAAAGTGTAGTTGTCGAAAATTTCATTGACACGGTATACTGTAAATTATGTGCAACATCACAAGTATGCACGCCCACCCGATATCAATGCACGACCCGAGCTTGAGGCTGCACGTAATTTATATATATAAAATAGTAGGATCTGTCTGTCTGTCTGTCACAAGTCTGTATGTCTGTTTGCGATTTTTCTCCTAGACCACTGGACCGATTTCAACCAAATTTGGTGTAGTGACTCGGGGTACACTGCTGGATGTTATACTTGCATTTTAAAAACAAAATAAAATAAATTGTTTTTTTAAATTGTTTTGGCTAAATTGAGCAAGGAGTTCAATTAAAAAAATAAATCTAAATTTAAATTTTTGTATTAAAATTTGAATTTATTTATTTAAAAAAACTAAAAATGATTAAACAATCAAAATGTGCGCGATGCTCAAAAAGGGGCCGCCATTGCATAAAGGCTCCCAGAGAGGGAGCCTGTCTGAGATTAAAGGAGGATCGCAAAAAGGGGCCATATATGCCCCTTTGTGCAGGGGCCATAGGCCCCTCCGATGCTGAATATAGGCTCCCTTTGGGAGCCTGTTTCAGTTAGTATTTATATTTGAAAATGGTAATTAGATATACTCAAATTTAAAATGAAACATGGACAGGGAGCATGAGAGATGATGTGAAACCATTTGAGGATCAAGGCTTCCAAAAGCAACATCTTCATTATAGGAAAGCAGGAAGCATATTATAAGCACAGGGTTCCAACTTATTTTTCAACAAAAAAATTCACGCATTATTTGAGCGCTTCTCAAAGACCGTAGTCGTAATCGTCAAGGACAATTGGGTATTAAAATCATAGAAAATTGTGTTCTCATATAAACTTTGAAAGAAACCATTGATGTGGATGTGTACAATGAAAATATTACTATTTAAAAACAAAAATATCAGATTAAATTTTGCAATCATTGACAGATATGCTTGTTAAATGTGTTTTACAAACACTTTTTAGGGGTAAAACAATAAGGTCAAGTAATATTCACGGAAGAAAATGAATTTAAACAAATATCCAAAAAGTGGAAACCCTGTAGGAGAGCCAATTTGCCTCTCAATCTATTAGAGCTGTGAAACTAAAAGCTAACCAAACCTGCATGTTACTGCATTCTATGTGCACATTTGGTATCTGGATGTGATGTAAATGATTCTCTATTCAAAAGAAATTCACTATGTGTTCTATTATGTCATGATTGAGTGGAATAAAATTAGTTAATCATTGTTATCGTTGGATGAGTTCATTATATGTTTGTGTTATAAATATGCTTGTTAGATTCATGATTATTTAATTCAGTTATTTTACATTGATTTACTTACGGGTAGAATCTGTGAATATTCATAATCAGAGAGTTGAAAATAAAGTTTGATGAAACACATCAATAACAGCAGATATATTCTTATATATTAGCATTCTCAACAACTCGACCGTTTCCGGTTCGCTGAAGAAATAACCTCTTCAATAAATAGAAATCATAATCGCGCAATGCTACAATATACGGCCCTGGTAATAAGGTGATGACCTTGACTTGTTCACTGTATGCCAGTACCAGACTTGATCATGCATTAAATAGTGATAAATAGTAATGAATACAAAAAATTAGTTCAAGTTTAATGGACGAGTCTCCCAGTATGCACGTGATTGACTGGCATATATTGTTTCTAGTATATCTAGTATAACTAAATAGTGGCCAGATACTCTCATTTTATCATGACTATGTGACTCAGAAAAACTATCATTGGTGACAAGGAAGCATGTTGTTTCCTTGACAGAAGCAATTTTTTTTTTTTTTTTAAATTACCTAGTTTTTTCTCCCACCCCCCTACACATTTTAACTCAGGCAGCCTGTGTGGGATACCTTGGTGAGATTTCCCTGTCTCACCCAACACGTGACCAGCTGTCTCACTTCACCCACGTGACTGATTTACCTATTTAATTAGCCGGAACTAATTTAACAATTTGTCATCATATTTTGTGTGAACTAAACAATGGCGACCAACCAGTTACGTTTCACACTTCAAGTAAATAAATACGGACAAATTCATGGACGCTAATACAAATGGCGATAAGCCTCCAACATGTTAATCACGAAGAACCTTCAACATAACCTCACTTGCAAATGCAGAGTTGCACAACATGCAATATAAACGACTAATTGTGCGAAACACATTCCATCAAACAGAAGGCCCCAAAGCGAAACTGGCATTAATTGCACGTTTCGCAACATGTAAACACAAAGCTGATTCACAAATGACGAACGAAATAGTTCCACATTCGAACAGTTGTCATCGTTGTAATAAATCGTCGAACACATCTAACTAACATTTGTCTGGAATATATACACATGTTTCCTTTCTAAAGGTACCGATATGAACATTTCCCATGACAAAAACGATTAGTCTAGTTGTTTATACTTCATATCATATCAATACACGCGATTCTCAGAATCTATGCAGGTGCAACATTGTGACGTATTCATGTCGATTTCACAAGACCATGTCGATTTCACTAACGTATTAACAATGCACGCACGGATGGCGCACTTTGTTTTTATAGTATATACCTTTATATACCGAAATCATCCCAGATAATCACGAATATCACATCAGATTTATCCCCAGATGTACCATTACGAAGCTACTGGAATGTGCCAAAGATTGGTATAAAACAAAAAATCGGAATGAGGCTATTGGGTTGGGAGAAAAATGATCCATCATGACCTGGGATGTGGGCATGGAAAAATCTCACCCTTGGGGCCAGATATTTGGTCCAGACACTCGGCAAGACTTGTGTCCGGCCCAAATATCCGGCCCCGAGGGTGAGATTTTTCCATCCCACATCCCAGGTCATGATGGATAATATTAATCTCGCACAACACATGACTACTGTCTCACCCCACCGGGACTATCTTAATGAGCCAACAGCATGGCTTGTGTAAACTAAAACAATGGCGACCAAACAGTTATTACGCTTCACGTTTCAAATCAATCAATAAATACGGACAATTTCGTGGACACCAATAAAAATGGAGATATTTCTCAAACAGGTTAAACACGGAAAACATTCAAAATAAGCTCACTTGCAAATGCAATTGTCCCCCTTTTCAACTATTTAATAATTTTAGAGCACCAATCAATTTGTGTTTGAGCAGCACTGGCTTACTATTTCTGGAATTGATATTTAAAGACTTTGCATCTTCGGTGTTGAATATTGTATTAAATATAGTTTCCAAGGTATTCCGCAATGCAAAAGGGAGTTATTAAACAGTTATGACCGACATCGATTGCCGTAGTGAGTTTTCACACATTATCGACATGTTGACAAAAAAAAAAATACTTTGTCACAAAATCAAGCCTTGAAATAGTGAGCCTGTCATTTGCAGAATGAGGTCCCCAGATGGTGAATTTAGTGATGATATCCCGCATAGCGGGCTAGCATCACAAAATTCACCCTCTGGGGACCTCATTCTGCTTACACCTCAGCAGAATGAGGTCCCCAGTGGGTGAATTTAAGGATGCTAGCCCGCTGTGCAGGGTAGCATCACTAAATTCACTCTCTGGGGACCTCATTCTGCAAAGGACAGACACGCTATTTCAAGGCTTGTACAAAATGAGTGACAGTTTTGATTTGTTGAAAGTGATTGGAGAATTAAGTAACATAGTTTAGATGCTCAAATTCGAGTTTCTAGTTAATTATCGAAAAACAACCGGTTTGAGAGTAGAATATATAGCTGAATTCCGCTATCATAGCTGTATTCTCACATTTGCAGGATCTGATAATAAAACAAGATATTTCTAAACTATAAAATAATATTATATAGTCATATATCAAACTACAAACTTATAGTCATCTTTGGGCTATAAATAAAATGAAACATATTCATGGGGTCTAAATTATAACTGAGACAAGTTATGCTGTTTGTTTCTGTAGTTTGACAATGTAGGAGCCAATTTCGACTTTAGTTATGATCAGTTTTATACAACGAAAATACCTAGGTGATTTAATCAAGGAAAACAGCAATTTTGACTGTCAAAAAAACTAACAAAACAATCTAAGTGCACATGATCTTTATTGTGATATAAGTTTGTCAAAAAATCATGTTTAAATGAATTAATGCATTGGTAAAATGCTAATTATCCATGTAAATGATTGTCTGAAAAAATATTTCTGAAATTGTTGGCCATTTTGGATATTTACTGCATATCTGGCACTTACTTTACAAACTTATTTGATAATTTCAATGTTCAAAAGTCTTTAAAAGCATTAAAATCTCAGGTATACAATGCAGAATTTAATTAGAAACAATTTAAAAAAAAAAAACATTTATGAAACTTGAAACACTTTTTTATTACTGTCATACGGTTGTGACCAAAATAATTACGGTTACAGTTATGGCCAATATTATCATCTCTGGCAATTTTAGGAAAGAAAATTTGGCAATAAAAGAGATAAAACATGACAAATACAACATAATATAGTGAATGAAGAGAGTGTCTGTAGCCCTGCTACACTATTAACATTTGAAGAAAACCCATCGAATTACCGAAAGTATTACGATGTATTCATCAAAATATTAGGCCTAACCAGTTTCGACAATCTATCCGCGGTCTTCAATTATTTATTCAGAAATCGGGACAACATAATATCAGAAAAAAAATCACTGGTAACTTCAGTATTATATTAATTAGAATATAATCATGAGATTCATTTTGTGTTGCGTTATTACGTGTTGACGGTGTGATAAACATTCGTGATAAGGGAGGTTGAACAATTTTGTCAACATGAAAAGACATATTTAAAATGGAACTATATGCTTTCATGAAGGTGTCTTTACTTCCCACTTTGGTTGAGATAAGGAAATCAATATTATTTTTTTTTAACCCCAGCAATTTGAGATCGCTTTTCCTTGCTAAAATGTGATTATGTGATAATAAATTTTGCATAGAATTCCAACTTATTAGAGATCCTATATTTATCAATTGCCCCAAATGAAAAGACATATACTAGCTATCATATTAACAAAGGCTATAAATACTATGACAACATACCAGCAAAGGTAACATGCATTCTGTTTTCAGCATGAAACAGTTGTATATATTGAGAACATTGTGGAGCAAAGTCCTTCACAGCCCATGATCTTAATACTGTATGGTGATCCTGCAACAGAGAGAATATAAAATATACAGGGCACTGTCAAACATCATAAAAATGCAAACTGGTACACATTCTGGAAATATTGCATTATTTTATCTTGCAATATTCCTATTGATAACTGAAAACTTGTTCCAACAAGTTTTGAGTGCCACTTAAACTTATAATATCCTTGAATTTTGGAGGGGCAAAGAATTATTTTTCACTTTGAACTTGTTACTGTATACAAGTCTTGAACTTGCTGAATAAATTTTGATTGTTCCTTGTAAGATACTTAATTAGATCCTACATCAGGGTTAGGAAATTATGTCATCAATCAAGTCTCTAATCCAAAGTGGTTTTGATTTTAAATTTATTTAAAACATATATAAAAGTTTTTCTGACAGGATAAACTAGTACACGAGCTGTGGAAATTCACAACGCACATTCAAAAATTAGTAACTGTTAAAAATTCATATTTAAAATTGAAATTTACAAGGAAAATAGGTATCGATTGTGTTGCAAATTTTGGACATCAAACACACCTCAACCAGTTAAAAGATGTTCGTAAAATGCATATAATCCCTTTCACTCGTAAGTACAATTTATACCCTGCAACAAATATGTAGATCATCCACTGCATGAATTCCAGTTAGCATTCCGAATGTTTGAAGCGACAGTTTAGAGATTACATCACTGACGTATGTTCCTGGCTCTGTATATGATCAATTTCATTTAAGTTACTAATGATTCATTTGCCTTACAGTGACAATCTTTTGGGATAGGTATTATAATAAATCAGTAGCTCACAACTTTGGTCCTATCTATAGTACTGAGTCTTGGTACTAGCAAAAAGCAGGCCTCGGCCTCTCGTATACGACACCGTTTCAGATCTATATCCTTGAGTGCAGACCCTCTCATATATATGACACGATGCATCCATTTTGGATCCTTTAAAATCACGTGCATCTTATTATCCATCTCTGTAGGGGACAGTAATATCACCATGTGTTCCTGAAAAAGAAGCCACATATTGATGTTTCCAGATCAAGACATGTGTACCGGCACCACAGGTGACATGAAGTGTATCACCTAGAAATTTAAATGGACCTCATGTAAATTAGAATTCATTAAATGGAACAATTCTCAGATCTTGAAATTAAAAAGTATCATTCAGTGCCGGAAATATTGATATCCAGTGGCTATAATGTTCAGATGCAGTCCCATTGCCATCTTGGTTCTTAAGTTGTAGTTTATAAAACAGTTAAATTCACATTGTTGACAAACAAGACAGTCAATGACTGTTAGTCGCTCACCTGATTGTAAAGACTGAGAAGACTAGGACTCTGAAACCACAACAGTCAGTACCTGTCACAATCTTGAGGGTAGAGTGTTAAGTCCAACTGTGCCCCCTTTTTACCCAATTAAATTTTTTTAATCCCAACTATCCATGGACCTTTCCCAGATAGTATGGCTACGTTGGCCTACCAACATTTGGTTTACTGGTTTCATGTTGGCCCAAATGTAATGCACTAGGTGTTCTTTGAGGTTAGCAGGTGCGTTAGATGTCGAAGTTGACTCAACAATGGCCCAACATTGATCACAGCATGGGGAAATCGATTGATTACATCGCAGTGTGATTTTAACTCTTTTGATGCCACGCAGCACCACAGATGGATGCCCCAGTGCAATGCTTTCTATATATTTATTCTTAGATTGTGGGTATATATGGTTAATGTATCTCAGGTATCATTGGGTATAATTTGTTCAAACTTCACAGGTGAGTGGACATATGGTTAGGCCATATGTAGCTGCTTTGCACACCCTATGGAGGTCACATGACCTTGGTGACCATCTTGGATTTCTACTTGCATGCCTGTATTTCAGGTATATTCAGGAGTATACAGGCAAATATAATGTAACCACTAGCCTGTTGCATTGAATATTATTGTTTTATTATCAGTTGATATATTGTAGGCGGTGACACACATCCTACCTCTACAATTCATATTATAACCTCATCTGAATGGGTCACATGATCATGTTCATCACCACAGGTGCAGACCTACTATATATATATGATCCAATTTAAGTGGATTTATGCAGGGATGTTGCATTCTATTTTCGGGTGTTATGATACTGCATCCTACATTTTCGGGTGTTATGTTCAGGTACGAACATGACGTATAAGGGCCATATTTGCCACTTTTGACCACCCATAGGGTTTTCGTGGTCATGGTGACCATCTTGAATTTGCACCATGATCAATTCTTAGTTGAAAAATTAGTGATGTTCCGATAATGAAAAAGCTCATCGGACTGATTTCCGATAACTGGAGGCACAATCGGCCGATTCCGATGTTTATATATACTGTGCGTTTGCTCCCATTATGGACCTATATACACTCATTGCACTCCTATCCCAGTATAGTTTCAAAGCCAAATACATCAAAGAAATATATACCACTGTTGCGAAAATATTTCCACCGACGTCAGTTGTGTGCTGCCTTTGATGTATATCGGTAGTTGTTTTGACAACGAGATAAAAGGTGCCGACTCAGAGTAATGTTACGACCGTGTGTGGAACACTTGCATGCGGTCTAAAAGTCTTGATTGAATACTTGTAAGTTGCGACAATGTATGGAATGGCGATGATTATTAACTAAATTTAGACTGATGGATAACAATTGCTGTCATATTTGTCTCAGATTTCCCAAGTTCCCATTGGTCACACCTTTTGTCTTTTAACAACTGGGAAGCTTTTATAGTTCCGCCTCAAACTCCATGCAGGGTTTACCTCCCTTGATGACTCGGTAAGGAATTATGACGGACCCATGCGCTCTGGTAGAGATTGGTTCCGCCTACTCAATTTGTTTTTTGCGAGACCGCCTCCAAGTTAGTTAAGCGTATTTCATAGCATACGCTGTACAGACGAAAAAGCTAATTATGCCCCTCCTCACATTGGTCATTATTGAAGACAGTTCTGATCGCGACTGCACTAATTCATTCAGTGTGTGCTTCAAATTATTGACATAGCATGTGACATCACATGCCACGTGCTCAACAGGAAGCTACACAGTAATGGGGTCAGCTGTTTAAAGCTGTCTTTGAATCTATTTCGTGTCAACGCGATTGAACCAATAACTTCATATTACACAGGAAGTACGTCGGGCATGTGTATTGCCATGTTTATAATATATAATCATATCAGACTGTTTGGATGATGCCAATGGCTTCTTTTTAGGCTGTTACAACTGCGTTTTACATTCAATACTATGGTTGTATTGTGTACGTTTTGTTAAAGCGTGCATATTGCGCTTAGATACTAGAACATTTTTATTTGTTTTGACAATCGGTAAAAGCCGATGTTCAACTGCGAGGTACGATTAATATCCGATGGGCTATTATCGGCCGATTCCGATTCCGATTATCGGAACATCACTATAAACGAGAGGCCGATCATGATCGGCAGATGTTAACCCATCCCTTGGCGATAGTAAATTACTATGATCGGAAACATAAATGAGAGTTTTGGTGTTGAATTATAGAGTATACTGTTATGTACTATTATAGACAAATGTATATAACACAAATTATTGGAATTTATGGGTCACTCGCATTTATATAAGAGAATGCACTGGTACAGCTAAACCACCACAGCCTTCAAGGCTTGGGTTAAATGTGAAAGATGGCCTGGACATGGAATACTTGGGTTAAAAGAGTCCAATTTAAGTTTACAATAATAATGTATCAAATTCTACCAACAATATTGTATACAGATAAAGCCACCTCGAATTGTTTATGTTGAACACTGACTTCTCTATTAAACCAATACCAATTATAATGACCTTAGACCATCTGAAGATATCACTCTACAGCACAGATGTACAAGTCTACGTTAATACCATGGAATCTTTATTTTAAATTAGATACCATAGCTTTCTTTATCAGATTATTTGCACATCAATTGGCATAAGAGACATCAGAAAATAATATAGCCTTATCAATAGCTAAGTAGTCCAAAGGCATGGGATGGAATTGGTGAATTGGGTTTAAAGTCGCTCCAAACAAATTTACCGTACATAACACAAGAATATGGACCGATTTAAACCAAATTTGGTGTAGTGACTCGGGGTACCCTTGGCAGAGTTATAATGGTGTTAGTTTTTCAAATTCTGTTTTTTTAATTGAATATATTTTGTCGAAAAAGGGCCATAACTCAGTTAAATATAGTCGGATCAAACCCATATTCGAACTCGATCTGTATTTTGGGCTGAGAAACTCACATACCAAATTTGGTTGCGATCAGATAGAAAATATTTGAGCTATCGCACCATGCGTAAAGTGTCTACAGACAGACAGACAGACGGATGGACGGACGCACGACGAGTGGTCAATCCAGACAACGACACTATGTTTACCATACTATGGTATAGGTAAACATAACAATGGCCATAACTCCAGTATAAAAAAATGTATGTAACCGTGGAGCTCCGTGGTCCAGTGGTTAGCGCGTTGGACTTGTCTTCGCTGTCAACACAGCGAGGCGAGTTCGCGGCTGGCTGGCGGTCTGTTATTAGTTTCCACACAGCAGTGGCTTGGCCGACTTGAGCGATGTGCAATTGTTGGATTGTACACTGTTTGAATCTCGCGCCAAGTTGTGACCCTTGAGCAAGGTCGCTCGTACTGTGTCTGCTTTGCACCACCCATGCATTACAAGGGTACCTGATAATGAGCAGTGAAAGATCTTGTCAGTATGCTAGCCATATGGTATCCTCGCATACTCCCGGCTGTACCTCCCCCTGTCCCCGGGGAGCAGTAGATGGTTACTGAATGTTCAGGCTCATCAGGGTAATAATTGTAAAAACTTTGAGCGCTTTGGGCCTCATGGGAAAGGCGCTTTACAAATGCTATACATTATTTATATTCGAACTTGATCTGTATATTGAGTTGAGAAACTCAAATACCAAATTTGGTTCCTATCAGATGAAAAATGGTTGATTTATCGAAGCATGCATGAATTCCATGTCAAAGGGCATTAAAATTATACCAAATTTGGTTCCAATCAGATAAAACAAATTTAATTATGGCAGAATGCGTGAATTCTAAGTCGAAAAAGGGCCATAACTCAGTTAAAAATCATCAGATCAAACCCATATTCAAACTCGATCTGTCTTTTGGGCTGAGAAATTCATAAACAAAATTTGGTTCCGATCAGCTAGAAAATGTTCGAGTTATCGCACCATAAGTAAAGTGTCTACAGACAGACAGACAGACAGACGGACGGACGGACGGACGGATGAACGATGAGTGGTCAATCCAGACGTCGAAACTATGTTTACCATACTATGGTATGGTAAACATAATGAAAGTGTCAATGACACTGTAGCTCAACTTAGGTAGGGGAATAATTAAATGGTCGACAGTAAATGGAGGAATAGGAAAAGTGCTAATTGAAATCTCTAAGTAAGACTAGATGTACATGTCAATATCAACATTCATAACAGGTTTCATAATGATCGGATCAGGGATGTGGTGATTATGGTGTGCCAAAGGATTTATTGATGCAAAAGAGTAAATTCTAAAATGGCCACCGGCAGCCATGTTTTTTTCCAGAATTACCCCAAAATGACTTGTTCCCATCAACAGCCTTTACAAATCTCATAATGATCTGATCAAAGGTATGACCTGTAGCCTGTGCCAATGGATTTAGTCATGCAAAGAGTAAAATCCAAGATGGCTGCTGGCGGACATGTTTTTTAGCCAAACGACCCCAAAATGACTCGTTCCCATCTACATATCAATATTAACATCCATGATAAATTTCATAATGATCAGACGAACAGTACGACCTGTAGCCCGCGCCAATGGATTGAATTTTGAAATCCAAAATGGCCACCAGCGGCCATGTTTTTTGGCCGAATGACCCCAAAATGACTCGTTCCCATCTATATGTCAATGTCAACATTCATGACAAATTTCATAAAGATCAGACCAAAGGTACGACCTGTAGCCCGCGCCCAAGGATTTAGTCATGCAAAGAGTAAAATCCAAGATGGCTGCTGGCGGCCATGTTTTTTGGCCGAACAACCCCAAAATCACTCGTTCCCATCTACATGTCATTGTTAACATCCATGACAAATTTCATGAAGTTCCGATCAAAACTACGACCTGTAGCCTGCGCCAAATGATTTAGTCATGCAAAGAGTAAAATCCAAGATGGCTGCTGACGGCCATGTTGTTTGGCCGAACGACCCCAAAATGACATGTCAATATTAACATCCATGACAAATTTCATGATGATCAAACGAACAGTACAACCTGTAGCCCGCGCCAATGGATTGAATTTTGAAATCCAAGATGGCCACCAGCGGCCATGTTTTTTGGCCGAATGACCCCAAAATGACTCGTTCCCATCTACATGTCAATGTCAACATTCATGCAAAATTTCATAAAGATCAGACCAAAGGTACGACCTGTAGCCCGCGCCAATGGAAATTGTTGACGGACACACGCACACACGGACGACGGACGCCAAGCCATGGCAATAGCTCAAACTTACAAAAGTAAGTTGAGCTAAAAATGCAACTATAAAACAATTGAAGCAATCATTGCTAAGTGGCATAGTCATGAGTTTGTAAGCCACCTTGAATGTTAAAATAAATGGCAAAAGTCCTAATCTGAGTCCTTGAGGTCTACTACAATTTCTTAATTGACTTACATCAGTAATATCGCTTCAATACACATATTTAAATCGCCATCAACAAACATTCGCTATTACACTTCGCTTCATGCTGTCTTCACGCTTCATGCTGGTTCCACTCGATTGTCAATACTTACTACTTCCAGGTGGTCTACTTGATTGTCCTGTTTAAATTGCACGAGATCTCACAAGCACGAGACTTGGTAAGCCTGCGATGTGCTTCAGGAGGTGTAACTCAAAAAATTGTGTCCATACACATGGACAGACGATGTCCGTCATATTAGGGCGCATTTTAAAACAAATTTTATTTCTAACAAATAGCCCACAATAATTTCCATAAACATGACTTGAAGAGGATAAGGGGCTACTAACCCATAACTCAAAATGGCCCATAAACCTGGTATGGGCGACTATTTTAGCCCCTAAACCTTTAATGTTAGTGTAGACAGATGGACTTATTATGTTGAAGCTTATTCCTATACCCCCCATATTAACTCTTTCGCTGCCAAACGCGCATAAGGGACCTTGTCCAATTCCGACGGAGTTTCCGTCGGTGATCGGAGCTTTTAATCGGAGTTTTAATCGGAGTTTTCTCCCTCATCATCGGAATTTCTTAGATCGGAGTTTTTTCTCCGATCAAGAACTCCGATCAATTCCGGTGAAAATTCCGATGAACTCTGAACAAAACTCCGATGAAATCAGAGTTTTTCTCCGATATGAAAACTACGATGTTAAAACTCCGATTTAATCAGATTTCATCGGGAGTTTTCTCCGATATCAAAACGGCGATGTGATTTGAGTTTTGTGTAATAATTTCATTTTTATTTATGCCAAACTTCCTCTGAAAAGTTGAGAAAGTCACCAGAAAAAGTTGAACAGACGGTTCGTTTATGGGGAAATCCTTGTGATGAAGGGAATACACATCCCATCTCCGATTATAATTTAAACTTTTGCGGAGAAAACTGGAAAAATCTAGCTTTAATATCGAGTAAATCATAACATTTTATTACGTGATTGTTGGTTGCGTCATTTTCAGTTTGTCGCTTTCGCAAAACACGTTGTTTATTTATCTGGTGCGATGCTATTACTCGTCTCTTAAAAATGAATAATCCCTACGATTCCCAATATCAATAAAAAATAAAAATAAATCCAACTTCCTTATTTGGGTGAGGCTTGATTCTGCCGTCACTGGATTGGTCCGGCTCTTCCATCAATTATACAGGCTCTTCCAATAACCTCCCGATTGATCCACTCTTCCGGTTTGCAACACAACACACACACGTGGTTTTCACTCGACCGAAGTTGAATTAAGAATCGCAAAGTTGGTTCAAACGATATAATTATTCAGAAAATGGCAACAAGAAATAGATCTTTGGTTTGTTCAGGCGGATTTGGAAACATTAGAAGACAATTTCAGTACTGATACCAGTACGTTGTAATACCTGGGTACCGGTATGTCATTGAAAATGGAATAATTATTTGCACCCCCAGCCGGGATTGAAATGGATTATTCCATATTAAACTGCACTTAGGGGTCATCTCAAAACTACTATCGGGATCCCGATAAATATCCCGATAGGATTCCGATAACTCAAAACTATCTTCTAAATTTCCCGATAGATTCCGATAGAGCGGTCACCATTTCCCGATAATATTCCGATACCGCATCTAAATATTCCGATAACACGCTGATTTCCCGAAAAATTTCCGAAAGTAATGTACGTAGCGTATTTACCAACTTTCTGATAATTTACCCATTTATTTCAAGAACAATTAGGCCTATGTCTGTTTTGATAATCGACGAATCGAGCATGTTGTTTATGCTCGACGAATCGAGCATGTTTGTTTATGTTTCCGGTTCTATTTGTTGTCATTACTTTTGGATTCGTCCACAGCCTCCTTCGTAAGCATATTTTTATTGGGGTGGAAGCTTGTTTAAAAGAATTAAAACTCTACACGTTTCATGTTTTGATTCCAAGTTATTAAATTGTCCATTGAATTCTTTATGCATATTATTCATACAGCACATATCTCCTAGAAACGCTCTGAAGG
This sequence comes from Siphonodentalium dalli, assembly GCA_032622095.1. NCBI lineage: Eukaryota > Metazoa > Mollusca > Scaphopoda > Gadilida > Siphonodentaliidae > Siphonodentalium > Siphonodentalium dalli. The sequence goes on along the minus strand of CP136063.1, from coordinate 137,303,174 downwards.
AAACGTAAAAAGGAATGGTTTCATAAAGGTAGTATCCCTTCAACACTAGCAATAGACTGTTCCAAAGTGAACGTGATAAAAAATTGAAATATATATTTGATAAAACTCTTTTGGCCCCAGAAATGTTCTCAAATAAAACTGTCATTTGATTTGATTTTTTCCCTCATTCATCACAAGATCGAATAATATTTTATTTTAATACACTGAGTGAGCAATTTTGAGAATTCAATAAAGTTTTGATCGAAAAGTTCAACAACATTTTCGATTTTCTCTTCAGTTACACGTCCCAACGTCACGCCAATTCCGCCCAATATTGTGGGCACGGGGATTGGCTGGATTAGTACCCAAATAAATTATGTTGTTAAAGCGCATTAACAAATACATAATCTTGAGTATATTCTCCACACTATAATCGAAAAATACAAAGGAATGGACACATGATTCAATCCAAATTGTTTATTTAAAAAACACTCCCGCCAAGAAACCCCCACTGATGACGTGCGCAAAAAATATGTACCTACAGCAAACACGTGTTGGAAATTGGGGCGCACAATGGGGACTCATTTATCATGGCTATATCTATTACCCATTCGGTAATTCATAAATGACATTCATTGCAAATTCAAACAGAATATATCTTAGATTTAGTATTACTATCAATTGACCATTTATCGAAAGCTGTCATTGAACTTATTGATCAGCTGATGACGATGAAAAAATCTAGGAACCTTGTCGACGTCATTGCAGCAATGATAAAATACTGTAGCACAAATTTATGTGCATCGGCCGTTTTGTTCTCTCGTTTGATTAATAAAATTATTATTCTGCGCGCATTGACAATTATATAATCTTGAGTATATTCTCCACAATGTAATCTAAAAATACAAAGGAATGGACACTCGATTCAATCCAAATGGTTTATTTAAAAAACACTCCCGCCAAGAAAGATCAAGAAACGCCCACTGATAACGATCGAGCAACAGAAATTTGTACCTGCGAACACGTGGTGTTGGAATGTGGGGCGCACAATGGGGACTGTCATCTATCATGGCTATATAACTATTAGCCATTCGGTAATAAATAAATGACATTCATTGCAAATTCAAACATAATATATCTTAGCTTTAGTGTTAGTATCAATTGACCATTTATCGAGTGTTTCCATTGAACTTATTGATCAGCTGATGACGATGAAAACACCTCGGACCTTGCCGGCGTCAGCGCAACAATAATAAAATACTGTATAGCACAAATGTGCATCGATCGGCCGTTTTGTTCTCTCGTTTGATTAATAAAATTATTATTCTCCGCGCATTAACACTGCCAAATACTCAAGTAAATTGGCCATATCATGATGTGAAAAATCAAAGAAATGACATTGTTTAACAATAGTTACTTTTATTTGAACACAAGAGTTCACGAGACAAACGCGGCTATTTTTAAATTGAAAGTGCGCATTAATTCCGAATAGTGCTGCATTTACGGCGAATTACTTATCGGCACTGTCTTGTCATTTTATATTGAATATGATTGCTCAAAATTTCACTAAGAGAAAGCACTTTTCTCGATCATAAGATACAATGTAGACACGAAAGAATTGTTTAATTTATTAATTGCACAAGATATGTGCGGTACGAATGTATTGACTGCAATGTCAAGGTCAAAAACCGGTGCGTTGTAAATTGAAGTAAACAAAAAAACACGTGCGTTGTAATCGATGGCACAATGTTGACTAGTTTGGACTAATAATGCAGTCAATTGTAACTGAATTTACACGTAACTATCCAAGAGTTGATAGGCCACTTGATTTATTTTATGTTTCATTTCACCACGTAGCCATGGCTTAAAACATTAATAAATCACTCAATTTCGTGATATGGTTTTCCGACAGAGAAATTGAAACTGAATGTCACATTGATCTGTTGATAAAACAAAACTTACCTTTCGTTTGTTTATTACATTTATTGTTATAAAATATAAATATAAAACCTACTAAATATTCACCATACTATCATGCTTGGGGAGGGGGATTCACAACTCTGATTTTTTTTTTTACTTCCAGTCCCCATCCATACAGATGAACATAATTTCATAAATCAGGAGCCACATAACATTTAGTAATAATACATGTTTTCCCCCAAAAACTTTGACGTCACCAGAAAGTTCTGTTGGCTGGAGGTAATATTACTGTTGGGTAAATGGTTAATATCGAAAGTAAACTAAATAAAAGTTAGCAAGACATCTTTTTGAAAGATAAAAATGACGAAATATAGGAGCAGGCCTACTACAAATAAATCGCATCGTGTTACCTTGACCTTGATGATGCAATCGTGAAATTCGACACTGTCAACATAATTAGGCTATGTTCAACTTATCGAAATAATCAATGCAGCATTATAATTAGTAGTAATTACAGAAAACGAAATTAATGTAGAATATGAAAAGCAGCCCATGCACACATTTAATTGTCAGTTAAATGTTATGATTACTTCGCGTATTTATAACCTTTGCACTGCAGATTTGCATGGAATTTTCCATTCATATTTCCACACGCTCTTTATTTACCATATTACGATTCATGAAAAAGTATGGAATATTACTGCTAAATGTTGCTAAAACTTTACATGTACAGCAGGACACCCCCCCCCCCCCCCCATATGTCATGTTTCGTATTTCTATAGCCTACTCTTGACTAAAGGGTAGAGAATCGTGTAGATATTCATGGCGTGCATGATCGATCTACCCCCCCCCCCCGAAACTGCATGACCATGCAGAATGTAGGCATAACAGCAAAATTTCCTGCTTAGGCTAAAGTTAAACCCACTGTGGATATATATTTTTCTTTCTACGGCTGTCTACTGGCGAGATTTGTTGTTTCCATGCATGTGCCGGTAAACAAAAATGCAATTGCCATGATTGCGTTATAAAGCACATCAAATGCTGCATGGACATCGCACATATTCCAATATAAATTTCGCCTAGGCTATGTATATTCGGAATATAGGCCTACGTGTACACAGGCCCGATATTTTTTTTAAGCTTGAGTTAAATTGTCCCATGTTTGAAATTGTTTTATAAATCCGTTCACTGTGTGAAATCTTCGAGACGTATGAGACGTATTACTCTGCAATGCCACGTGTGTTGTTCCCAGAAACGTAAATATTGATGACCCCAATTCCTGGAATCGGGCTAAAAATAGAACATATACGACATCTCGTGTTAAGACTGCACTCGATTGTGCATGCATTAATTGTGTCGTCGGCGATTCGCGATTAAATACAAATCTTTTACATTTGCCATAATTTATGTATTTCTTTATTTCCTCCATATTTAAAAGTCGGATGTATTTAAACATATTACAAACACAATTAAGCTTTGAAGATAGTAGCCGCTGCATGCAACGCCGAAATAAATCTTAGAATTTAATCAATTGATGGATCTGTTCTATTTTTAGAAAGTGAAAGTAGCCACTTGCATTAAGGCCTATACTATACATATTTGGGTATGCTCCCCGTGAATTTATTTATTGATTTTGAAGATTTCCCGATGGGTGGGGTGTATTGTTCAGGTAAAATACCGATATTGTACGTAGCACCCACTGATCACCACAGTATAACATATAATAGTTCTACGACACGTGCCCCCTGATACTTTAAAACTTTATACTAACGATTTCTCATGTTAGGAAACTATTAAATCAATAATAAAGATAGGCCTATAAAACATAAAATCGCGATAAAAGTCCGGAGTAATCCCGATACAGAAACTTTCCAAACAACATGCGTTGTTTTCGGAATATGATACTCCGAAATGAAAGTAAACTCCGATAGATCGAATCCCGATAGACTATGTAAATATTCCGATAATTTCCCGAAAAACGTTGCGTCATTTCCCGATAATTTCCCGATAACTGTATATATAACTATCGGTATCCTATCGGGATCCCGATAGTAGTTTTGAGATGACCCCTTAGCGATATAAACTATATTTGCAACATCGTCGGATTCTGAGAATACCGTAAACCCAGTGTATTTCAAATCTTGTATGCACCCAATAATATACTTACCAGTAGATATCATATTCCACCGGTTCAAATCCTGCACGCATATAATTATACAGTCGACATAAATTTCAACTCAGTATATTATTATCATATAAATTCATCTGATATTATAATTATTACGGAGATGTTTACGTCGACTGATAATTATAGGCCTATTTTAGCATTGCGCGAATATGGTTTCTATTTATGGGGAGGTTATTTCCTCAGCGAAGCGGAAATGGCCGAGTCGCTGAGAATGGACGTAACATGTTACATGTCTTTCTCCGTTGTGTCTGGTATATATATAAACAATATACACGAAGAACCGAAACGACGATTTATTAAAAGCTCCTACGAAAATTCACGGGATCGGAGTTTTCCAAAACATACCGCACTTGAAGAACGGGAACTCCGATATAAAACTCCGATTGAATCGGATGATTTTACCGACGACACAGCGAAAAATCTCCGACGGAATCGGAGTTTTATACCGATACAAAAACTCCGATTGCCATCGGTATCGGAGATCGGAAATATCCATCGGAAACTCCGATTCCGACGGAAACTCCGTCGGAATTGGACAAGCTCCCTAAAGACGCTGCCAATCGCGCATTTTTGCGAATTTGGTATGTAGTCTAATGTATGGGATATAACTCTATTCTTTCGGGCATGGTTGACAGTGTACAATGTATTTATATGTAGTACTGTTGCGCGCGAACAATTTAAAGTGACAATGTCCTCAAGGTCATGCTATTTCTGACGTTATGGGAGTACAGTCAGAGCCGGAATATTGCGTCATTGTTGTCAGCACGTGGTTATCAGTCGAAAATGGCTGCTCGCAAAAGACTCAGGACTGAAGAAGTTATTGTTATTACTTCTATACTCTAATGATCGAGGAGCGCCTGCGGCGCATAAGATACTTATACCTATTATTTAGGTGGGCAGTAGCATCTATAGGGGCGCCTGCGGTGCATAAGATACTACTAGTATGCGTGGCGGGATGGGGTGGTGGGTGGGTAACTAACCTCTAGATACTCTAATGATCGAGGGGCGCCTAAGATACTTATACCTATTATTTATGTGGGCAGTAACCTCTATAGGGGCGCCTGCGGCGCATAAGATACTATGGGTGGCGGGATAGGGTGGCGGGTGGGTAAACTAACCTATATACTCTAATGATCGAGGGGAGCCTGCGGCGCATAAGATACTTATACCTATTATGTATAATACACCTTTACTGGTTTTGAACAACCCTTGTCTATTGTATCATTTTTCAGTGATGATAACAGGCAACTAAATTAATTATGCTGGTGAGTTGACAATGCGTACGCCCGCGTGACCCATATAATTCACATAAATCATTGTAAAACCCAATTTTCCTGAAATTCAAGATGGCCATCAAGATCACGTGACTTATAAGGGGCGAAGCAGGGTCATATGTCCCACTGCAGGTATATATATATACATATGGGTATGGTTATATATATATATCTATATTTGGAATTGTACCTATCAGGGAATATTCAAGCAACAAAAGCACGAACTCAACAAAGTGCGCCATTGTATCCCATTTTGCTACAAATAGGTGGCAACTTGCATAAATCCAAGATGGACGCCAAGGTCACGTGACCTATTTTATGTCCAAAGTGGGTTCATATAGGTTACTCCCGTGTACCCTACTGTTGGACATCGTATAATTGGGTTGAAAATTAGAAAACAAACAACACACCCATTCATAGCCACACAAACTGTACATATACCGGCAAATAGCCACTAATCCAAGATGGCCGCCAATGCCACGTGACCTTGGTGGGCGTGTCCACGGCGGCATTCGACAGGGCATACCTATGTCTATATACATGTGAAGTTTCAACTAATTATATTAGAAACTGCTTGAGATATAATGTATTACCCATATATACCTGAAATACATGGATATATGTACAGGATGCGTGGCACTGGGGGCTACGTCTGTGGTGGCGGGTGGCAGCAAAAGAGTTAACTAATTATGGGTGGTATAATGAAAGTGTCAATAACACTGTAGCTCAACTTAGGTGCTAATTGAAATGTCTAACCTGTGGCAAAAGATTTAGTCATGCAAAGAGTAAAATCCAAGATGGCTGCTGGCGGCCATGTTTTTTTGGCCAATTGACCCCAAAAGGACTCATCTACGTGTCATTGTTAACATCCAAAGATGACAAATTTCCATGACAAATTTCATGAAGATCTGACCAAAGCTGCGACCTGTAGCCCGCGCCAAAGGATATAGTCATGCAAAGAGTAAAATCCAAGATGGCTGCTGGCAGCCATGTTTATCAGCCGAACGACCCCAAAATGACTCGTTCCCATCTACATGTCATTGTTAACATCCATGACAAATTTTATGAAGTTCCGACCAAAGCTACGACCTGTAGCCCGTGCCAAAGGATTTAGTCATGCAAAGAGTAAAATCCAAGATGGCTGCTGACCCCAAAATGACTCGTTCCCATCTACATGTCAATGGCAACGTTCATGACAAATTTCATAAACATCGGAGCAAAGGTACGACCTGTAGCCCACGCCAAAGGATTTAGTCATGCAAAGAGTAAAATCCAAGATGGCTGCGGGCAGCCATGTTTTTCGGCCAAACGACACCAAAATGACACCAAAATGACATGTCATTGTTAACATCCATGACAAATTTCATGAAGTTCCGACCAAAGCTACAACCTGTAGCCCGTGCCAAAGGATTTAGTCATGCAAAGAGTAAAATCCAAGATGGCTGCTGGCAGCCATGTTTTTTTTTTCCGAACGACCCCAAAATCACTCGGATTAACAGTACGACCTTTAGCCCCGCGCCAATGGATTGAATTTTGAAATCCAAAAGATGGTCGCCAGCGGCCATGTTTTTTGGCCGAATGACACCAAAATGACTCGTTCCCATCTACATGCCAATGTCAACAATCATGACAAATCTCATAAAGATCAGATCAAAGGTATGACCTGCAGCCCGCGCCAAAGGAAATTGTTGACGGACACACGGACTACGGACGCCAAACCATGGCAATAGCTCAAACTTACAAAGTAAGTTGAGCTAATAACAGAACAGTACAATTGACAATATGAGGTGTACTGAAAACTTACCTCAAGTCTCGGGTGAGCATAAAACTCATTGAGGAAATCCATGACAGCCTCAGTGGTGAGAATGCTACAACACACCACAACGTGTCGGTTCATCTGGGCGGCTCTCCGACTGTACACTCCACCTCCTTTCTTCCGTTCAATCCAAACTGATGCTATCACCTCCAACTATAATTCAGAGATAAATAGATGCAGTTTTATCCATTTTTACTAACAATGGCTATTAACCCTTTCTGTACTTATAACTCATCGATAAGTAGTTCCCTTAGTAAATGTTCAGATAATTAATTCCATAGGAATTTATTATCTGAACATTTCCCACCAATGAACAGGAATCCTTCTGCATTTGTATTACCTCTATGCATGTGTGTTCAATAAACATCCATCCAGATGAAGAACAGGCCATTCTTATGTAAACTTGTATATCTGAATGCGAGAATCCATTCAATAAAGAAAGAATTAAACTAAAATAATAAATTTACAATTTAAATTGCTCAGGGAATATCAACAAAGAAATACAAAAGCAAAATGATTCCCTTGTTTTCAGGTAATATCTTGTCTAGTCAAAAACCAAAGATTTCCTTGAAAAATCTTAACAATGATTCGATAAACTTTTGATTAATAAATTCGAAGTTTTGGGACTAATTGAGAAAACCCAGATTTCAGGTAAATTTAAACTGTCTCACCTGTTTTGGCACAAATGCAAATGAGGCACAGATCATTAATATCATGAAAAGCTGTCCAGGCCACTGGTCAGGAGAGATGTCACCATAACCAACAGTTGAGAATGTTACAATGACAAAGTATAGAGATTCAAACATAGTCAGTGGCTGCTGTGTGCTACCTCTCTGTATGTGTTGAATACCACATATTCTGAAAAATAATAGTTACTAGTATTTATTTTGTGAATCGTATTAACACTTAAATATTATGCCATTGGGAAAGGATTAATTAAATTGAAGCGGGGAGGGGGGTGTGACAGGAAGATAGCCAATCCTGACTACAGTACAAGGCCCGTGGTTTTTTACATGTCCACGGAAGACCACGCGCGATTTTTCCGTGGTTTTCCCGTGTTCAAAATCTGAACTTGCCAAGAACACGGTCTGGGTAAACGTGTTCAATCGTGTTCAGATTTTGAACACGCTCAGATCACGTTTGAACACACTCTGATCATGTTTGAACATGGAACATCCACGCTATGATCACGGTACGACGAACGGGTGACCACTGCCAAATGATCACGTTTGAACACGGAACATCCATGCAATGACCACGGGTGACCACGGCCATAACACAGGTGACCGCGACATGAACACGGAGGAACATGGCTGAACACGGAAACATCGCTGCCGGCCGGAGCTTGGCACGCCGCGGTGGCGGAGCTCGCGGTGTCCGTTACGTAATTAATTATCAACTCCCTAGTCCAAAATATATTCTCGAAATTGCTGCTAAAATTGACAAATGAGCAGCACCATTTTATTTAACGGAAATTTCATCGAAATTCAACCCGTCGATTGTGAAAATTGGCCCAGAAAAAGTAAAGATACCAATTTGCAATATACTGCGATTACTCATAAATATAACTTATATATGGGAGTCGGAATTGTACTGATACACATGCATTATTTCAAGCAGGGTGCTAACTTAATACTATATAACTCGAATATTTTGACAGGAACATATGACTATATATATTTATTGAATTTTATAGATTTACATCTTCCTGATCGAAAATACCTTGACGGGACCTTTGATAAATGTTCAATTTAGTTTCAATTAGAATGTTTCTGGTATCAATGTCCTTTAGTTTTAAACAAACCTTGATCACGTTTGAACACGGAACATCCACGCTATGACCACGGTTGACCACGGCCATAAGACAGGTAACCGCGACATGAACACGGAGGAACATGGCTGAACACGGAGCCATCGCTGGCGGCCGGAGCTTGGCACGCCGCGGTGGCGGAGCTCACGGTGTGCGTTATGTAATTAATAATCACCTCCCTAGTCCAAAATATATTCTCGAAATTGCTGCTCAAATTGGTAAATGAGCAGCATCATTTTATTTAACGGAAATTTCATCGAAATTCAACACGTCGATTGTAAAAATTGGCCCAGAGAAAGTCAAGATAACAATATATCGCGATTACTCATAAAAATAACTTATATATGGGAGTCGGAATGGTACCGACACACGTGCATTATTTCAAGAAGGGTGCTAACTTAATACTAAATAACTCGAATATTTTGACAGGAACATATGACTATATATATTTATTGAATCTTATAGATTTACATCTTCCTGTTGTTAGATCGAAAATATCTTGACGGGACCTTTAATAAATCTTCAATTTAGTTTCAATTTCATATTTGTCTGGTATCAATGTCCGTTTAGTTATAAACAAACCTTCGAACGTTGTGTCGGATTAGAACCTTTCAACTGATTTGTCTCCAATATATTTACACGAACATATGAATATTTAATATGTGTTAAAAGAATAATATATTCTGACCTGATATAATTCATTACATGGAAACTATTTTGATGGATGGATGGCTTCGTTTTGCTAATTCTTTCATACATGTATAATCGATATCCATAACCAGAGCAGAGGGCTTCAGCTCAAAATGTCCCTATTTTAAATTTGATTTTACTGCAATATTTTTTTTTACAGAAATATGTGATTATGTTTTATATATATTAAAGGAATAAAATATTCAAACTGATAATCGGTCGTTACAAGCATGGCAATTATGTCCACGGAAACTTATTTATTGTCAGTTTTGTTAACGTACATGTGGGTGGGGTTAGGGTATTTACTGTTATTGATGACCATAACCGGCGTGCGTGTATATTCGACCTCATGTCAAGTGCCCTCCCATAAGTTTTACGATAATATTTATTTTGATATACTTTATTGAAATTAATTAACGTATGGGTCAATTCAAGTTTCAACTTTTAAAACACGGTGGTCAGTGATAAGTTGGTCAGCTGATTATGAAACATTTTGAAAACACCTTGCTTCTTCATAGCATTATGATATAACCCCATGCAGACACCATCGAAGACAAAGAGGTCAGCTAAATTAAGTACAATTAGACTAATAGTGTAGATACCGTTCGTTTTGGGGCTTAGTGTGGTATTGCAAAATTTAGTTTTTTTAATTTAAATTTAAATTTTTGAAAATGATTTTTCACCAATGCAACTGAAATAGTCATGGTAAATTCAAAAAAGAAACTAAAATTAAAATTTATTGTTTTGAAAGTTATGTCCATCAAAACAACTATAACGGTAATTTAAAACGAGAGGCCGATCACGATCGGCAGATGTTTAACCCATACCTTGGCGATAGTGACTAGCCATAACTGATAATTTGTCAAAGATATGATCACAGGAATTAATCCATATATCAGTACCCAATTTGAAATCAAAAGCTCAAATAATTTGTCTCAAGAAAGGGTTAAAGTATTTGGGTTGGGGGAGGAGTAGTTTTAAATCTCATAACTCTGTCCCTATTCACACAAGGACCTCTCACTGTGAGATCCAATGGTTTAGTGATTTCGGAGGACATGTTTAGGAGTTTAAGTTAATTCATTGGAAGCAAAGGTGATAAATCCCTATCTTTGCCACTTTTGACATGCCAGATATTCAAAATTTATTATTCAATGTCAATTTTTTTTTATTATTTAAATTTTTTTTTTATTGTTATTAAAGTTCAAACACAAAATTTAATATCTGTATATGCTAAATTTAGCAAGGAGCTAAATCTAAAAAAAATGAATTCGAACTCGATCTGTATTATGGGCTGTGAAACTAACATACCAAATTTGGTTCCAATCAGATAAAAAATGTTTGAGTTATGGCAGAATGCGTGAATTCTAAGTTGAATAAAAGGTCGCAGACCACATGTCCCCCGACTCGAGTGGTAAACTTCATGATTGGATTTGTTTGTAGGATACTATTTGCAACAATGTTATACAGTATATAGATGTTGCAAACCACCGCAAAATTTCTTGGACAAAACAACCCGATGAACAAATGCATGCAAACACGAAAAAAATGATATTTTTGTATTAGCTATATAGATGTTGCAAATCACCAACATGTTAGGAACAATATCCCAGAGTTTCAAATCTCTACATTTAAAACTGTAGGAGGAGTTGATTACACCATGAAGGTACCCAATCTCATCCAAAAGGCAAAAATGTTCAAAATTTTCTAAGTCGAAAACCCCCCAAAAATATGGAAAAAATGATATTTTTGATTAGCTATATAGATGTTGCAAATCACCAACATGTTAGGAACAATATCCCAGAGTTTCAAATCTCTACATTTAAAACTGTAGGAGGAGTTGATTACACCATGAAGGTACCCAATCTCATCCAAAAGGCAAAAATGTTCCAAATTTTCTAAGTCGAAAACCCCCCCAAAAATATGGAAAAAATTATATTTTTGATTAGCTTTATAGATGTTGCAAATCACCAACATGTTAGGAACAATATCCCAGAGTTTCAAATCTCTACGTTTAAAACTGTAGGAGGAGTTGATTACACCATGAAGGTACCCAATCTCGGACGCACGGACGCACGGACGTGACGGACGCACGGACGGACGGACGGACGAGGGTCATTTCTATAGTCCTCCGACGGAAACGTCGGGGGACAAAAAGGGCCATAACTCTGTAACAAAATCTCGGATCAAACCCAAATTCGAACTCGATCTGTATTTTGGGCTGAGAAACCCATATACAAAATTTGGTTTCGATCGGATAAAACATGTTTGAGTTATCGCATTACTCGTAAAGTGTCTACGGACAGACGGACAGACGGACAGACAGACGGACCAACGACGAGTGGTCAATCCGGGCAACGACACTATGTTTACCATACTATGGTATGGGTAAACATAACGAGAGGCCGATCACGATCGGCAGATGTTTAACCCATACCTTGGCGATAGCGACTAGCCATAACTGATAATTTGTCAAAGATATGATCACAGGAATTAATCCATATATCAGTACCCAACTTGAAATCAAAAGCTCAAATAATTTGTCTTAAGAAAAGGTTAAAGTATTTGGGTTGGGGAGGAGTAGTTTTAAATCTCATAACTCTGTCCCTATTCACACAAGGACCTCTCACTGTGAGATCCAATGGTTTAGTGATTTCGGAGGACATGTTTAGGAGATTAAGTTAACTCATTGGAAGCAAAAGTGATAAATCCCTAACTTTGCCACTTTTGACATGCCAGATATTCAAAATTTATTATTCACTTCTAAAGAGAAATTATAATTGTTGACTGCTTAGAACGACATATATGTAGGGGATTCCATCTCGTATTTAAATGGTACTTTAATTACTCCCCCCCCTTCCCCCATTCTCCCCAGTTATTTTGTTTATCAAACATGGACAGATATAAGATCAGATCTGACCTGTGTATTAAATAAGATTAAGTGTTTCATAACAGGGGTGTATGGTTTTCAAAAATATATGTAGTTTATACAATTCAAAAGTATTATCTATATAATGTTATACAGACATAATATGATGGGGATGCTGGCCCCTATGACCACTAAATCGTTCATATAAAAGAAAGTAAGTTAGCCCTCATTTGAATGGTTTCACACATTACAATGTTTTACAAGTAGCTTGGGCACTAAAAGCCACAACCTTCAATGTTAATCTTCTAAGTGCTCTGTGGCCCCTAAAATTCAATCAACCATGAAAATGTGAACAAATGGGAAAATAAGGTTCCTGGAAATACTAACATCTACCATATTGATTTTCAAAACAAGTCATCACTTACAATAGTCATGTATATTTATCTTCCCATTGCATAGATAAATCATATTGGCTATCAGCTGTTGTTTTAATTTCAAATTGAAAGCACGTGTCTGAAGGGTTAATATATTTTTCAAAAATCAATTAATCAGTCAATACCAAAATTGATAGAAGTGAATAGTGTGCCAAGATACCCAATAGATATTAAGAGATATGAGGAAGAGTCCATGTACATTATAGCATGTGTCTATGGAAACCTTGGAAAGGGTTAATTATTTTTGAAGCAAATTAATGGAATTTAGAAGACACTTATATAGGTGAGGGGTGCCCTTATCTCACCCTGTAATGAAATTTCAAGAATAGGAAAAACACCAGTCTTGTGCTGCCATTAATCAATTTGACAGTTAGAATAAACAAACAGCCAACCACCAGTGTTGTTTAACTTGCTTGACCCACCAGAGCTCTGTATCATATGTCATCACTCATTTCATAACAGATTTCACTTGCAATGACAACATCTATAAAAATCCTCTCATATACTCTTGATGTTGGATGATCACATGGTAATTTATTGATATCATTATATTACATGAAACTATTGCAATAAAATCTTCATATTTTCAAAACAGGATATCACACCTAATTAATCGTAAAAAACTAAAATAAATGAAAGCGTCAATTTTTTTTATTATTTAATTTTTTTTTTTATTGTTATTATTAGTTCAAACAAAATTTAATATTTGTATATGCTAAATTTAGCAAGGAGCTAAATCTAAAAAAAATTAATTTTAAAAAAAACAAAAAACAATTCTCTATTTTTTTCTCGAAAAAGGGTCGTAACTCCTTTAAAATTAATCGGATCAAACCCATATTCGAACTCGATCTGTATTTTGGGCTGTGAAACTCACATACCAAATTTGGTTCCAATCAGATAAAAAATGTTTGAGTTATGGCAGAATGCGTGAATTCTAAGTTGAAAAAGGGCCATAACTCTGTAACAAAATCTCGGATCAAACCCAAATTCGAACTCGATCTGTATTTTGGGCTGAGAAACCCATATACAAAATTTGGTTTCGATCGGATAAAACATGTTTGAGTTATCGCATTACTCGTAAAGTGTCTACGGACAGACGGACAGACGGACAGACAGACGGACAGACAGACGGACCAACGACGAGTGGTCAATCCGGGCAACGACACTATGTTTACCATACTATGGTATGGGTAAACATAACGAGAGGCCGATCACGATCGGCAGATGTTTAACCCATACCTTGGCGATAGCGACTAGCCATAACTGATAATTTGTCAAAGATATGATCACAGGAATTAATCCATATATCAGTACCCAACTTGAAATCAAAAGCTCAAATAATTTGTCTTAAGAAAAGGTTAAAGTATTTGGGTTGGGGAGGAGTAGTTATAAATCTCATAACTCTGTCCCTATTCACACAAGGACCTCTCACTGTGAGATCCAATGGTTTAGTGATTTCGGAGGACATATTTAGGAGTTTAAGTTAACTCATTGGAAGCAAAAGTGATAAATCCCTAACTTTGTCACTTTTGACATGCCAGATATTCAAAACTGTTTGGGTTCGCAGCCTGGGGCCGACAAGCGGACCTGACTGACTGACCGACTGTCCGCTGAAATGCGGGGACTGACCCCGAGGGGCATTTTGACCATGCTCGTAAGGGTGTGTACCTCTTAAAGGGGTACTCAGCCGATAAGACTGGTCCGTAAAAGCTCCGGGTTTGTTTAAAAAAAAAAATGGGTGATCATTCGATCGCTTCTCGGCCTTTTGGCTCGAGCCCGTGCTGTGAGATACGTCCCCGACGATGGCTGGCCATCGGACGGGACTTCCACGGTGTGGGTTCGCAGCCTGAGGAGGACAAGTGGTCGTGACTGACTGACGGACTTCCGCTTTAGCAGGGACTGACCCCGACAGGCAATTTGACCATCTCGTAAGGGTGGGTCACCTCTTTCGGGGTGCTCCAGGCGATATGAGTGGTCCGCAATAGCCCCGGGTTCCAAAAAAAAAAAAAAAAAAAAAAAAAAAAAAAAAATGGAATTGGAAATGGGTGATCATTCGATCGCTTCTCGGCCTTTTGGCTCGAGCCCGTGCTGTGAGATACTTCCACGGTATGGGTTCGCAGCCTGAGGAGGACGAGTGGTCCTGACTGACTGACGGACTTCCGCTTCTAGCGGGGACTGACCCCGACAGGCAATTTGACCATCTCGTAAGGGTGGGTCACCTCTTTCGGGGTGCTCCAGCCGATAAGAGTGGTCCGCAATAGCCCCGCAAAAAAAATGGAATTGGAGGTGGGAGCGAGGTAAATATGTGTTTTTGGTTTCGATCGGATAAAAAATGTTTGAGTTATCGCATTACTCGTAAAGTGTCTATGGACAGACAGACAGACAGACAGACGGACAGACAGACAGACAGACAGACAGACGAACGACGAGTGGTCAATCCGGGCAACGACACTATGTTTACCATACTATGGTATGGGTAAACATAAAAAGGGCAGTAGGAAGACGACCAATCCTGGCCATACTGCCCCTGTATAAAACAAATTCTCCACTGGTTCTCACTGCATGTTGTAATGTAAATGTTTTGTGCGAATAAAGTATCTAATCTGATCTAAAAAAAAAAATCTTGGGCAATCATTGAGGGGCAGATGTCCGGGATGCAAACGTCCTTATCCCGCGATTAGAAACTGTACTCTGTAACCGATGTCCCATATCCGTAAACTCTGTGTGAAATTGTTTCTCCGAGGTCCAATACATCATACATGTATGGGCGTAGGACGTGGAGTCTATGTTGTGTACAAATCATGTAATGCCTCAGACCTGTTCAGTTATCACTGTAACTGCATGTTCCGCAGGCACCCGGAAATTAATAACGGATGGACAAAAATGAGACAATGGGCTAATCAAGCCATTGTTTAGAGATTATCAAAAGGGTGCCATTTCCTGCTATATATGCCTTTTTAAAGCGGCGATGGGTGAAGTCAGTGCACAGAAAACCACCGATTTTTTTTATATGAGATATGGACATTTGCATTAAATTAACTCATTCGATGTCAGGTTCGGTCGTACCAAGAATGGGAATGTTCCCCGCCTGTGCATTGGGTATGTGGCATTAAAACCACCCGCGCGTACAATGAAATATATATTTTTTTATGAAATGCTGATTTTTCTCCGATTATTTTGACAAAAACATGCGACTATTTTGTCAATTTCAAAAGCGTTTCTGTGGATATCCGAGTTCTTTTTCAGATCGAAAATATTTCGACATGAACTTTGTCTAGTTACCCTGGGTGTTGGTGTGGGACATGCGGAATACCAACAAATTATTGTTTATGTTTTAGTTCATTGTTTTGTTTTTCTCGTTTTATTGACAAGACAGTTTTTGTTTTACTGTACCACACGCAAATATTATCAGGAAGTTCTTTATAAACACTCGGGTGAAACTGTCTGTTTCCAATATATCAATCCTCGACGACACGAATATTATTATCTGTCATGTCAATTTCCATTTTATATTCCATAATATAAAATGAAGGCATTATTTAAGATTTATTATGTGATCGAATTGATGTTATTGTACGCACCAAATGAATCAGACTCATTTTACTTGCAATATTTATCTATTGAAACATTATATTCTATGCGAAACACGTACTCCCGCTCGATTTAGGGTAGGTGAGAAGTAGATGCAGCACCAAGAGTCCTACCCCCCCCTGAGGCCACGAAGCCACTCCTGATTTGTAAATATTGTAGTTGACAGTCAGATCTGTCGTGCCTGTTTGCTATGAGTGACTAATCTCATATGCAGCAATTTATGCTAAATTCATATAATTATGAACATATTATTACAGCTTTAAATTTGGAGGTACAGAAGGTGGTGTTGCTGTGTGTCTTCATTCGGGAAAAGGTTGTCTATCTACAAGTTCACAACTACGTCACATTTCCTCTCTTGTGTTATATACGCACAATTTACAACTATGGAATATTTAAGTAAAACATTATGTTGTACATTCTTGCCCAGATAATCCCGACCGATACATTCAACTAAATCCCTTGGTTATTCGAAACTTTCGAGAACCAGCCCCCTCCCCCAATCATGGATTATAGTCCAAAATGTGATAATTCAAGCCTGTACAGGCTAAAATTGTGACAGTTAGGAACTTTTACATCCTTTGGCCTGAAAAACATATACTGTTCTGTAAATTCTGGGTTAAAAATGGGGAGGGGGGGTGACTCTTTATTCTTTCAACGCTGTACCTGCATTAATATTTTTGGCACTGTAATGAATATATGCATGGAAATCTCAATTGAATGTTATCACATGAGCTCGCCCTCAAATTATCCAAGCAATCTCAACAAACTGGTATTGTCTGTCTTAATTTTCCAATGCCTGTTATTCAAGACATGAGAGCACCATATCGATTGTTAAAATTTGAGCTCAGGCCATGCATAGTCGAGAAACAAATATCCTTATCCTTACGACTTGGCGTTGTCTGATTAGGCTAAATCACTTAACATGGAATTCACCATGTATGAGTTAGTTGATTGCCATGTGTATTAATATAGCACTTCCAAAATGTGGAGCCAGAGAGCCGTTCGGGTTTTGCTGGACGAGATCAAATTGGCAGTCAGTGTGTGGGACATTAAACACTCTTGTATCACAATAGTCCTAAAAGAGCTTCAAAAGTCTGCACATTTTATTTTTATTTTGGATGACCCTGTTTCCAAGAAATGACAAGAAACAAATCAAGTATAAAATCGACGGACTCAAATCCACTTTTCGAAATGAACTAAAACTCGTGAAAAACAGCAACAGATATCAGACAGGATTTATTCATTTCGGCTCCCATGAAAGAAGACATGTTTATGACTGGCCTGAAATCTCTTGATAGCAGTTAGTTTGATTTTGGCTTATAACTACTCACTGGTCTCGCCTGTTGAAATGGAATGATCGCGCGCAGGCGATTAATGCTATCAATGATTGGTGTGACCATGTAAAATACATGGATTTTACATACAGAAATTACATGCATGTGTGTATTCACCCTAATCAGCGTTTATAAAAGAAAATTACCAGACATTTGTACATTAATGTACTTGTTTAACCCTTTGAGTGCCAGGGGCCGATCTCATCGGCCCTAAACCTACAAAATAAGTCTGTAAAGAATATAAGAATAAATTATTAAAATTGTAAAAAAAAATAAAAATAAAAAAAAAATTGTTAGACCAATGCATTCTCTTATATATGCGAGGCGACCTACGGTCGACTCGCATATATAAGAGAATGCATTGGCACAGGGTATATGGGTTGATACAAAAATCGACCTGGCACTCAACGGGTTAAATGAATCCGTGTGAAATCTATATTACTGAAATATCTCGCTAAACATGGGTGCATTGGAACTGTTATGTAGAGTGGGATGTCATAATGACAACAAACTGAATAAAACATTTAATGTTTATTTGAATAACATTTTTTAGTCATCAACAACAATTAATATTTTATTACTATAAATATGGACATGCCACGTACAGCTAATACCACAATTTATCACATAATTAGCCCAAAAAAACAGTTTAGTAATTATCGAAAAGACACACGTGTAATATCAGTGCATGCGATGACGTCACACCATTCTTTAAATGACTTGCGATCGCTGCAGTTTATTATTGTTGTTTTCGATAAATATTTTGCATTTATTTGATCATGTGATAAAAGGTATCTCGCACTCGTTCTATTTTATACGTAATTTATCAACCTCGTCCACTAAATTTTATTTGAGCCTCGGTAAACATCGGTTCATATCGAATTTAGTGAACTCGGCTGATAAATTCCATCTAAAATAGAAACTCATCTGAGATGCTCTATATCTAAAATTAATAAAGTAACATGTTTGCGGTTTGTATTTGTCCAATTCGTCGGTCAATTGTTCTGTGCATATGTAAATTAAAACTGCCGTTGAATGTACATGTAGCATAATCTGCGGAAACGGATGTAAACACCATAGACAATGATTCGTAGGGCGTGAACACATGTTATAGGCTGCGGACACACGTATCACAGTAGCGATGGCATAGTAGGTGTGGCAAATTTTTATGGTGGAGTTTGGTCACAATTAATATGCCATAGAAAGCTATGTCGCCGCTGCATATTCGCACAATGAGTCTTCCAAAGTTCGTTATAATCAGCCTTTTTCTTGTTTTTGGTCCTTGTATAGTTCGCTTTGTTTATTCCAAATACTTTCTGGCAGATACATTTACTACAACAGTTCCGACATAGCTTCATCGGCCCACATGATAATATTAGCAGAATTATACGTAGAACTAAACGTCGCAAATTAAAAAACGCTATTGGGGAACACTCATAATACGCATGAAATTAATATAAGTGGATAAACATGAATTGTGATCATATCAACAAACCGTACTACGTGCATGATATGTGAGTGAATGAGGGATTGCCACGTTCAAACACAATTATGGACGATTGATCGTGCAATTATATATATCGTAGAGAATACAGTGTAGCAAAACGTAATGAGTAGATATCAAGCTTGGTGAAACGCAATGGGTTAATTGGTCCATTCGACTCATTGTGCGCAAACTCAGCGGGCAACATTACTAGCTATGACACAGAAATATGACGTCCAATTGTCACCAAACTGTACAATAATAAATTGTCACACCTACTATGCCATCGCTACTGTGGTATGTGTGTCCGCAGCCATAGTGTGTAAACTATGCATATGTGTATATATATGAAATTACTTCGATAATACAAGATTTTAACAGACAATTCTTGAAATTATATTAATTGTTGAAATTGAGCTTTTTAAATTAAATTTGGAACATTTAAATTGTATTCATAAATTTGGATCTGAGTTTTCATAGTTTTTTTTTATTAAAATTGATATTTAAAACTTTAGTTACGTTTTGAACATTAAATTCAAAATTTTAACTTATGAATTTTTGTAATGTTATATCCAACTTTTCAGCCATTTGTTAGAACACGATATCGCCACACAAACTACCGAAACTGTTTGCGTACAAACACAAGAAAATATTAATGCCAACTAAAATAAAATGCGACAACAAAACATGACACGGATAGAAAGGCCATTGACACGGATTAACAAATATGCATATATATATATAATTAAATATAAATATATGAAATTTTTTTTTATTATAAAAGATTTTATCTGACAATTCTTTATTCATTGACAAAATCAATCCGGGCCAAATATACCAGAAAAAAGCCTACCGCAAGTAATACTGCGGCAACTCTTTGATGTCGCGGATTATTCACACCTCCGGCACTGTCCCTGAAAAGAGTAGATGCCGCTCTGCACTGGGGTTGCAGCAGAAAACGCCGTAAATACGGCTGACCATGCTATTAACACAGCGTGAACACGCCGTGTTCAGACCATTTTTGAACACACTGGCCATTTTTCGGAAGTTGACCACGCTATTAAAGACCACGCGCGATTTTTTAGTGTTTTTTCCGTGTTAAAATGTTGGCCACGCATGGTTTTGAAAAAACCACGGGCCTTGTACTGTATGTCACTCCCACAGAATAACAACTGACTTTTTGAATGATTATGTCCTTGCCCACTTGTAAAATATTTCAACCAAATAAATTGAGATCAAGGTTCAAAATAAAAAAAATTTACCAAATGGATGGAGCTGGTCATTTCAGAATGGTGCCTGTCAAATTTTCACAATGATGTGACATGTGGCTTACGGTCTCTGAATTCTTTACAATTTACAAATAACCAACAGTCAATGGTCCTTTATTATTTATGTAATCACAGGACAATTCAATGTCAAATATCATTCATACATTTATGTTTTTAATTATTTATTGAATAAAATAAAAAAAATAACGTGAATAAAATCTCAAATCAAATGGAAAAATGTCAATGTGTGACCCACTTCCAGTACAGTTAAGTTATGGCTCGCTTGCAAATTTATACAATGATCTGGGACTTGTCATTTGTCAATCACACTGCATTATAGGCTACTAAAAAAATTGTTTGTTTCCAATTACGAAGCCAAATAATTCCAGGTACATTTAGGGGATTTTTATTTTAAACTATATATAGATCCTTAGAAACTTTTCTCACATTGTATGTGAAGTCTGTCTATGTATTTTGTGGGAAAGAACTAAATCCAGCTCGATAAAAAAGGTGACTAGTTATATATCAATGTTTTGACAGGACATTGGCTGCAAGGAGCCTGAGTATTAGTGACAAAATAGCAGATAGATATTAAAGAGTCTCCCAAAATATTGATTAAGAAGTCACCTTGCCACTGATCTTAGAACAATTGTGATAAATATTATTATGAGCCAGGAAGGCTGTTATACATGTATTTGATACTGGTGTGGTATGATATTTAGAGTTCACTCCCTTGTAGTGGTTATCCGATAATAGCATACTGTATTAAAGCATGAGTTCCCTGTATGTGAACAATATTCAACCTGCTAAAAATATCCCCACCAACCAACAAAAGCCCAATGTTTGAATCCATACAATAAACGACAGAATATAGAATTTGATCTTCTAGAATGAAACAATAACTTGTCATATATGTACAAACTCATTGAAATTGTATTAACCAACACCCATTCACATATCAAATTGAGTCATTAAAAGTATATAAGCTCAAACATGGACTGTAAGCCTAAAAGACTTCGTTTTATACTCGTTTAATGTTCCCTATTTTCGATGTATAGTCCGTTAATTTAGCGATGTTATTCAGATTTTTCTATGTTTGTTGCCAATTGACTCCGGTTTGATGCCTTTTATGAGCATAATATTCACACTTAATTAGGTTAATGACTCATTGAATTAAATTAAAAACTTCAACTAATAGAAAATGGAAGATGATTAGCATATTTTGCGTCGGACAGAATGTCCGACAGATACAAAAGTGCGCCGGACATAGGCCGTTTTTGGCCGGACATTGACCGTGACCGCGCACTTATTTTGAGCCTTGATTGAGATATATTATAATTAAGGCAGACACAAACTTAAGTGAAGAATTCCATTAGAACAAGTATTATAGCCATGTCATAGACATTACATCACAAAATCTATCCCCAATCTTATAATTATAAGTTTGCAGTGAATTTGAAGCAACCATAATATTCACTCAAATATATTGACAAAAAATTTGATCCATATCTAGTATCTTCCTCAGTCTCTGTATACCTAGTTAGTTGTAAAAGTTGGATACGGCCAAGTAAAACTAATGTCATATTACAACATTATTTCAACACAGCACGATTAACATGGGTTGCATACTATGTAACGAGAGGCCGATCATGATTGGCAGATGTTAAACCCATAAATTGGCGATAGCGATTACTATAACTGATAATTTGTCAAAGATATGATCACAGGAATCCATATATCAGTACCCAACTTGAAATCAAAAGCTCAAATAATTTGTCTTAAAAAGGGGTTAAAGTATTTTGACTTGCCAGAAATTCATTCACTTCTAAAGAGAAATTGTAATTTGTTGACAAGCCAGACTGCTTAAAACAACATACATATAGGGGATTCCATCTCATATTTAAATTGTACTTTAATTACACCCCCCCATTCTCCCCAGTTGTTATTTGTTTATCAAACATGGACAGATAAGATCAGATCTGACCTGTGTATTAAATAAGGAATGATTATATTGTCAGGTACATGCAAGATTAAGTGTTTCATAACAGGGGTGTATGGTTTACAAAAATATATGTAGTTCATACAATACAAAAGTGTTATCTATATAATGTTATACAGACATAATATGATGAGGATGTTGGTCCCTATGACCCCTAAATCGAAACAGATTACCATAGTTCATATAAAAGAAAGTAAGTAGTCCTCGATAAAATGGTTTCACACATTACAATGTTTTACAAGTAGCTTGGACACTAAAACCATAACCTTCAATGTTAATCCTCTAATCTCTCTGTGGCCCCTAAAATTCAATCAACCATCACATTATGAACAAAAGGGGAAAATAAGGATCCTGGAAATATTAACAACATCTACCATCTTGATTTTCAAAACAAGGCATCACCTGCAATAGTCATATAGATTTATCGGCCTGTTACACATTGCATAGATAAATCATATTGGCTATCGGTCATTATTTTAATATTTCAAATTGAAAGCATGTGTCTGAAGGGTTAACATATTTTTCAAAAATTAATTAATCAGTCAATATCAAAATTGATAGAAGTGAATACTGTTCAAAGATAACCATAGATAAAAGATATGAGGAAGAGTCCATGTACATTATAGCATGTGTCTATGGGAAGCTTGGAAAGGGTTAATTATTTTCTAAGCAGATCGATGGAATATAGAAGACATTGATATAGGTGAGGGTCCCATATCACACACTGTAATGAAATTTCAAAAATAGGAGAAAAAAGAGACTCATGCTGCCATTAATCAAATTTGACAGATAAGATAAACAATTAGCCAGCCACAATTGTTGTTTATCTTATGACATCGAACAAAACCCCACAGCTCTGTATGTCATCACTCAATTAATAACAAGATTTCACTTGGAATGACACCATCTATCAAATGTACTCTCATATACTCTGGATATTGGATGTTCACATGGTAAATTATTGATATCATTATATTACATGTAACTATTGCAATAAAATCTTCATATTTTCAAAACAGAACATCACACCTAATTAATGGTATAAAACTAAAACAAATGAAAGTGTCAATGACAAATTCTTTTATTATTATTTAAAAAATAAATAAAAATATTATTATCAAAACAAAACAAAACAAAACAAAATTTTAATAATTTTGTTTGTTAAATTAAGCAAGGAGTTCAATCTAAAAAAAATCTAAATTTAATTGGATCTGTATTTTGGGCTGAGAAACTCACATACCAAATTTGGTTCTGATCAGATAAATTATTTTTTAGTTATCATAGCATCCGTGAATTCTAAGTTGAAAAAGGGCCATAACTCCGTAAAAAAAACTCGGATCAAACCCATATTCGAACTCGATCTCAATTTTGGGCTGAGAAACCCACATACCAAATTTGGTTCCGATCAGATAAAAAATGTTTGTTATCGCATTATGCATATTAAGTCGGTACGTATAAAAGCCGAACACAACCGAACACAACCGAACATAACCGAACACAAGTCCAAATAATGGGAAATATAACGAATAAAGTTCATAGGCATGTGTATTCATGTTCACACTATTACTATACGAAGTTTGGTGGAGTTCGGGCCAATAATAATTGTTTTATTCGATATTTTGTAAAACGCGTTTTGTGTTCGGCATAGAAAAGCCGAACACAAGTTATAATTTTGTCGTGGATTAGTCTAACGGCTGTCTAGCTAGGTGATAATTAATATCTGACATGGTCACTAATCCGAAAGGCTTTAATTGTCCCAAAACTTGACGAGAAACATGAGTAAGACTGAGAGTCAAGAAAAGGTGAGCGAATAAGTTGGTAAATGTTTTAACAGCGAGAAAGGTCTCCTGGTATACAATAGACAAATTTTTGCTTAATTTACGAAGAGGTCGCAAACATGCAGACATGTCATAACCAATAATTACAAAAATAAATATTTATGTAACTTCATGGAAAGGCTACAACTCAAAGTGTTTAACGTTTGACGATACCGAAAAACGGGGCTATTGCCAAGAAGCCATGTCAGACTAAAAGAGTAAAGACATGCAAAACTAGATCAATCAACCCCAGCAAACGTCAAAAAGTATCTTGAGCGCAAAATAAATAATCTTCATTCCTTTCATATCACATTCCTGTCATATCAGACACATTTTTGAAAATAAAATAAGATCTTAAATTCATGCATATCAGACTTTTAAAAAGATACAATACGAAACGCTCTTTATTCGTATTCAACATATTTACTACTTCTTAGAAGTCCGGGGCGTGCTGATATGTTCGCATTTGTCCAGTATGATCCATCTAAACTACCATATTGTACGAATGTACTTGTAATAATAACGGGGTGGGGGTAACATTTTAGTGAGAATGCAGACGAAAATGGACAACAATACGTTTTTCTCGCGAATAAAGCCTGCCAAATCCCATCTGGCAGATATTACTTATCACCTATCAGCGGATAAACTAATCCACGAGACAGAAGTTTGTGTTCGGCTTTTCTATGCCGAACACAAACGCGTTATACAAAACATCTAACAAAACAGTCATTATTGAAGCAAACTCCACCAAACTTCGTATATATAGTAATAGGTTGAACGTGAATACATATGTCTGAATTTACAAGGTGGTCGTATATTTAGTAGACTCTAACTCTATATAGAGTTATATATCTCAAACGCCAGCTAACGCCACATCTATGTGTTAATTAATTACCGGTGACTGCATGAGTGTCGAACATAAGCTAGCTAGCTTGTGTTCGGCTTTTCTATGCCGAACACTAAACGCGTCTTACAAAATATCGAATAAAACACTTATTATTGGCCCAAACTCCACCAAACTTCGTATATTAATAGTGTGAACATGAATACACATGCCTATGAACTTTATTCATGAACTTTCCCATTATTTGTACTTGTGTTCGGTTATGTTCGGTTGTGTTCGGTTGTGTTCGGCTTTTATGAGCTCCCTATTAAGTGTCTACAGACAGACAGACAGATGGATGGACGGACGAACGTCGAGTGGTCAATCGTCGACACTATGTGTACCATACTATGGTATGGGTACACATAAAAACACCAATTATTTGTTCTAATTCTACATTTATAGACACAGATGTCATGAATGACACACTGGACCCAACATCATGCAAGGACATTTATATACTCACGTGGTGAAAATAAGACAGATCAGAGTGACAGTCAATATGAGGAACTGTTGTGACAGAGTAACAGAAATGGTCTGGAATCTTTGCTTTGTTAAATACATATCATTCTGAAAACAAATTACCAGCAATAACTGAGTGAGATCTGACACATGGATAGTACGTCTTCCAAAGTATCAAAACATATGTTGGTCATTAAGTAATGCTGACACATTTCTCCAGAGTGTTACAAGCTGGTTTATCAATCAATCAATATTTATTTAAAACAAGTCCTTCTGGACTTTTGGTTTGATATATGATATATATATATAGGTATAATAACGACATGCATGTGTCCCTTCGCTGCATATCTTCTTATGAATAAGTGCCCATCCAAGAATTCTAAGAAATTGAAAATTGTTGGCGCCTCCACATCGTAGTAGAGCAGCCTATTCTTCAGTACACACCCAATTTGAGAACCATAATTTCCTCAAGTCTCTGCATTTAGATTTCAAATATAACTTTCACAAATGTCCCCTTGTTGCACCGTAACTAGCATTATTAAAAACACTTGATTGTCTACATTGTAGTAGCCCAGTCAACACTGGATAGTAGATCATTTATGAATATTAAAATTAGGACAGGTCTAAAAACCATTCCTTGAGGGACGCCACTCATAACCTCCCTCCAGTCTGCAACTGCAGTATTCATGACAACTTTTTGTTTCCTATCCTTGAAGAAACATGGTATCCATTGAGGAATTGTGTTTGTGAAACAATCTGCTTGTAGTGTTTGAACCAGCCGCTGGTAAGACACAGTATCGAATATATCTTCTGGAAATTGAGGTAAACCACATCCATCAGTTTGTTTTGATCCAAGCTGTCAGTGAGGACCTCTAAAGTACATTGTAGTTAAGAAGTTCAATTTTGCATGATTGACCTTTCCTGAAACCATATTGACTGTTTGTAAATAATATTTATTAAAACAATTGGTTTGTTTTGATGATTCACAATTTTATCTAGCAAAGTATGCATGTTAATTACCAGTAGTTACCTGGTTCTTGTTTACATCCCTTCTTGTACACTCACAACCAATGATTCCTTCCATAATGCAGACACGAACCTTCTTCGATGGACTTATTAAATAGAATCATGAGTGGATAACTTATCTCCACAGCTACTTCTTTCAGTTAATCGCATTTAAAATAATGTTGAATGACAGTGCGACAGAATCTGTGAGTAGTGATATTTAGGGGATAATGGTGTGGTGTTTTGTGATTTCAGAAAGGTACAGGGCGAATATATATACTGTGGCAAATTTAGTTAAACGGGTATTTGCCACAGTATATAGCCCTGTACCTTTCCAAACACTACACTGTTATCCCCATTCTAATTCTCTTCGAACTTAAAATGGTATATTCAACACACAAGTCTTGTAATCAACGATATGTGCAAACATGGAAAACACTCTGCCAATTCAAGACTTTTAAAAACAAATTTAATGCGCTGTATAAAACATAGTCCCTCAATTAGCATCGCTCTTACTGGTGAAAATGTTGATAAAGATGAAAATAACCACATCAAATAGAAATAAATATGCACAACAATTAGTTTCTGTGTGTAACTGATATCTTTTTCAGATTTTTATCACTAACTAATAATTTTTTCATCGGCGACCTCACCCAGATCGGCCCACAGGCCCCTGGGAAAAATACTAATATACCAGTGACTGGTAATAGTCTACATATATTGGTATGTTAGTATCTTTCCCAGGGACCTGTGGATCGGACAGTTTTGATTAGAAACGCAACTTGAGATCGGCAAATGTTTAACCCATCCCTTGGAGATAGTAAATTGGCTATGACCAGGATAATAGATCATAGAGTATATGTTATGTACAAAAGTAGGATAGACAAATGTACATGTATAATAACACCAATTATTGTTATTTATGGGTAAAAAGAGAAGGGTTAACTCTTTCGTCCCTGAATATACAGATATGGATATCCCAGAACCCTGGATTATCAGCTTGCCTAAGTACAATTATGTGTCCCTGGTGTATTGCTGCAACACTAGCTTTAGAGCGATATCGGATATGGCAAACTGCATGTTTTATGATCGTTTAACAATTAAGTTACCTTCAAGTTGTGTTATATGCCAGGTGGGGTCGTCACTTCCTAATGATATATCAGGTGTGTGCATGTGGGAACCGAGAAGGGACATTGAACCCCAATATATGCTATTATCGCATGCAAGTATCGCCTGTATCTGTGATATCAACTTTGCATATCAATGTTTTCCACAAATACATACATGTGTGTGTCATTCTTTGCAAGTGTTGTGTATAAACGTTGTTGTGATATGATACACTGCATGATTTCAAATGTTATGCCAATCATTGGACATAATTGCTTCATCAAAGGCAAGAGCAGACCAGTACTAACCTATAGCTAGCATGCCCAAAAGACGCTATTTGATCGAAACAGACATATACTCCCACAGTTAGCAAGTTTAGACCCACAGGGATTTACTTAGAAAACCCCAAAATAAGCAAGGGTAGAATTCTTCGGTCGCTAAGATCCCCCGATGATTCCCGAGGCCATTCGATATGTTTCGGAAATACACAAAAAAACAAAACAAAAATTGCCGCTGCAGTTTTGAAATTGTTTTAACATTTCCTCGACACGTGTTTCACATCAAATGAGATTGCACAGTACAATACATTAATAACTATAATCCTCAATCCGATCAACCAACATAGAGAAAACGGAGGCGAATTGCAGTAATAGACTGGTAGTGATAGTGACTGAAATTGAAATTCGCAATGTGAGCGCTTCAAAACAACATTTATGAATGAACTGTGACGTCACATGGAATCGCGTGCAAACATTCCAACGTATATTCATGCGCACTATAACAAAATATTTCCTAGTTTGTATCATTATTTGATTGCCTGCCATAGTAGATAATATGGTAAAACATATCAGAAAGTACCTAATATATATATATACTAGCCGATGAGCCCGACGTTGTCCGGGCTATTCATCCGGGCTATTCAAAAACCAAATTTCGATAGCTCTACCCGTTTCCGAGATCTGGTCTGCGCATGTGCGAAGCTGGCGTCACACGGGCTCGGCGACCCGATAAAATTCGTATCCGGGGCAAGATACATTCACAGACCAAATTTCAAGTCGATAGCTCCACCCGTTTCCGAGATCTCGTCTGCGCATGCGCGAAGCTGGCGTCGCACGGGCTCGGCGACCCGATAAAATTCGTATCCGGGGCAAGATACATTCACAGACCAAATTTCAAGTCGATAGCTCCACCCGTTTCCGAGATCTCGTCTGCGCATGCGCGAAGCTGGCGTCGCACGGGCTCGGCGACCCGATAAAATTCGTATCCGGGGCAAGATACATTCACATAGCAAATTTAAAGTCGATAGCTCCACCAGTTTCCGAGATCTCGTCTGCGCATGCGCGAAGCGGACGCCGCACAGGCTCGCCAATACGACAACGTCCACCGCCTGGTCAAACTACACACACGTACCAAGTTTCGTCCCGATCGGTCGAGAATCGTAGATTTGTATTAATGACATACAGACAGACAGACATACAGACAGACAGAGGTCTTCAAAATATATATGAGATGTTGAGTATTTAGTTATATAAAAAACACAGGTGTGGGAGATTTTGTCCATTGAATTTAAATTTCGTTAGACATAATTATGCGCGTGCCATTGCAGGTTAGGAGAATTTAGCAAATCGAGTTAATCGTGTGACACAAATAAACTTGCTGGTTGGGACAATTTACTCAAGAAAACTAATCGTCGGACACAAATCCAACGATTTTGGCTTTAAAAACACTCTTAAAATGAAATTGGTATGGTGGATTCTGTCACACGAATGGTAGATAACGTGTTATAACGTGTTACATGCACAGTGTGTTTGTACCAAGAATCTCTGTCGCAGGTTCGGTAGTGATGTTCGGGAATCTTCGGGGGATCTTAGCACTGAGTGATGTTCGGGAATCATCGGGGGATCTTAGCGGCGGAAGAATTCTATTTTTGCCCAAAATAATAATCGTGACGTCACACAGGTGCTGTCTATATTTATGCCTGGAAATCCTCTTAATGGCGTACATGTTAGGTATTCGTGCGGACCAATACATCAGTATTGATACCGAATATCACCCAACGGCTATACAAGTCGCTAACCAATAAAATCATTTGTATATCTCTGGAAATATTGTATTATTCCCGACAATTGCGCTCTGCGTGCTAAAGCGGGCTACCGGGATGAACGTAAATTACGTCGTGCCCACTTTAGCAGGCTACAGGGTTGAAAGAGTTAAATATAACATCTAAACTATAGAGCCTGCCACCACTACCCCTACCAAAATTTAGCTACACTAATGTTTTTAGTTAAACTAGATATTAGCTAATAATTGTACTAAAAATACACTAAACTATTAGCTATAATTTAGCTATACTAGATAATAGCTAAGAATTACACTAAAACCTAGATAAAACTTTAGTTAATATCTAGTGTAGCTAGAACTTAGCTAATAATATATGCTAGAACTTAGCTAACATATTAGTTAGTGTGTTTCTATGGGCTATTTATACCCCATTTTCACCCCCTCTGCCTCGGGGTGGTACCAGGGTTGGCTGATTTAAATCAAGCGATTTAAATCATTGATTTAAATCAAGATTTAAATCAATGATTTTTTTCAAAAAAATCATTGATTTAAATCAAATTTTTAAATGTCAAGAACTTGCAATATTTAACAAGGTTTTTTGTTAACTATAACATGATTATGATTAAACAATATACAATATTGGATAATAGATATGAAATTGTGCAGTAATTGTCAACCCTAAAGAAACAGGCATACTGCATGGTACCGTGATTAATGCTCCAGCAACGGCCTGTTCCGCTTATTTGTAACTACAATCAGATTCAGCACTCCTCATTACATTATTAAATTTCCTTTCCATACATGTAAATGCCAACCGAGTAATTATACCATATACTCTGCCATCTAAACTACTCTAGTTGTCTAATGTCCATACTTGATATATGTTGTGATTACATGTACATGTATGTCCTCAAGTCACCGAGGAGAAAAGGTGATTGAAAATACATTCAGTTCTCAGCTAAAATTTACTAAATTTAGTAGTAAATCTTTAAGCACAGGTCTACCTATCCAGATATCACAACATTGGAACTCACATGGACCTATTAAAGTGCATGCATAATTAAAGTACATGGTCGCTAAATCTGTACTGCCATGATATTTGTACTTGATAAATGTAGTTAAACATAAATAATAAATAATAATAGAATTTTGATTAATCCAGCCTTGGAAAAATAAGCAACACCTTTTAGAACCTTCATTTATCAAAGACATTGCACAATTGCATATTTTCATAACAATTAGAAGAAAAAAATCAAAAAAATCGATTTAAATCAAATAAATCTGATTTAAATAAAAAAAATCACCAACCCT
This sequence comes from Siphonodentalium dalli, assembly GCA_032622095.1. Classification (NCBI taxonomy): domain Eukaryota; kingdom Metazoa; phylum Mollusca; class Scaphopoda; order Gadilida; family Siphonodentaliidae; genus Siphonodentalium; species Siphonodentalium dalli. The sequence goes on along the minus strand of CP136063.1, from coordinate 137,271,876 downwards.
GGGTGGTACTCCCCGGGGGTGATGGGTGGGGTGGTTTGTTTCTAGGGGGTATTTGGGGCGGGCCAACCACCCATCCCATCAAATCGGCCAAAAGAGACATTTTTGAGAATAAGGAATGGGAAATAAGTTCCAAATGTCATGTTTGTTTTTAAATGTTTGGGAACGCTGCCCTTTTTACAACATGTGTAGGTAGGTACACTTATAAAGATTTGTCTACACTTATGACACACTTATTGGACTTTGGTAGTTTCGATATGTTCAGGTTTTCTGCTCACAGCTTCACACTCATATATTAAGCTTTGTCCTCTGACATGTGGCTTAATATTAAATATGAACTTTTTCAATTATGAAATTATTTCGTTTTCGGTTATTTTAATTTTAATATAGTAAAAAAGTTAATTAATATTTTGTTCTAAAATAGCTAGAGGTGTGACTGTCCCAATGGGACTAAGGATACGTACCCCCCCAACCCCCCCCCCCCCCCCCCCGCCGTGTTTTTAAAATACTAAGATGATTCACATGTCAGTAATCATTTAGTTAAAATAATAACATAACAGTTTCCATTGTAAGTGCACAACAATAACACTAATCTTAAACCTATATTGACCGAATAAATGTAGGAATAAAAGTTCAGACAAAATTATGCATGTTGCGAAAGTGTTCTAAGTTGAAAAAGGGGAATGACTCCCATGGTACTTAATATCAGTGCCAAGTTTAAAAAGAATTCACTTAAAAATGTAGAAATAAAAGCTGGGACAAAATTATGCATGTTGCAAACAATTTCTAAGTTGAAAAAGGGGGATAACTCCACCAAAACTGTCGGACAGACGTCATAATTGCAGGTGCACAGGTTCCCATGGTACTAAATATCTGTGCCAAGTTTAACAAGAATTCACCTAAAAATGTAGGAATAAAAGCTCGGACAAAATTATGCATGTTGCGAAAAATTTCTGAGTCGAAAAAGGGGAGATAACTCCACCAAAAAATGTCCGACAGACGTCATAATCGCAGGTGCACAGGTTTCCATGGTGGTTGATGTCTGTGCCAAGTTTCACGGAAATTGATCGAAAAACGACTGAGAAAAACTCCGGACAAATTTGTGTCCACGGACGACGGACGACGGACAAGCTGACTCCAGTATACCCCCCTAACTTCGCTGCGGGGGTATAAAAAAGATTGCATTTGCATATTGTGTTTTCATGTTTTTTTTACACCCATATACAATTTATTAACGGCAATATTTTTTGTCATTGAAACAGCTGATTGAAACAATGAAAATTGGTCCGTTATCGCGTATTTTGAAAGCGTCAATGATTGTGTTTCCAACCAGACCTGCATGGTAAGCCATACAGAACGGATGTTTGCTCCTACAAACGTTTGATACGCCCGTAGATATCATATTCCACCATGCAGTATACAACACATTGGAACTTTTTAAAGTTTTGACAGGGAACCTTCAAGTTATAAAGTCGAAAAATAACGCAGGGGATATATACGTCACGGTCTCAGTTCCTGGCTTAATAATGTATACTTCATTAATTGTAGGTGAAGGTCCCAACTCGAACTTTCACGATTTATGACTTTGTGAGCGAATTTGCTTTGCGTCACTTATAATTATATGCAGATTTTCCCTGCATGCATGCATGGGTGATTAATTCAATGTTTATATATTGCGATATCAACTCAAAAGTCACTGAAAAACATGCAATTTCGAGTGGGACCTTCACCTATAGTGAAGTATATTATTAAGGAACAGCTATATAACCACTGATATAACTAAGAAATATATTCCCCGTGTTACTTTTTCGACTTGATCCCTGCCAAAACTTCAAAAAGTTCCCAGGTTTTGTACTGTTGGAAAATGATCTCTATGGCCGTTAGCCAGAGTAGAGATTCATGGCATGATATAGGTTGATTTCTGAAATGATCCGGGGCCCGTCGAGAAAAAGACGAGCAAAAAACAAAAACAAGCAAACACTGAACAAAACCAAACAAAGCCAATGGGGGGACTCTTGTATGAGAAACTCTTTTATTTCTTTTCATGTTCACTGTCATTGAATCATACAATGAGGGGGGCAAAGGAATTTAAGGAATGGTCATTTTAGTAAAGGACATTTTGTCGGACACTATGAAAAGGACCGCGATACGAAAGAGTGAATGTATTATCGTCGTAGTTGAACGCTCTCCGTTGCACGACATGTAGCATGATGGTTAATTATAATCCCAACACGCAGAAATAATTTTAGATAGCCAGGTAGGGCTATGTTTATTCTATATTCTCTGAGCATGTTGTGTGAAACAATTCCCAATAAAACTATTTTTAGCAGGTGTTTTCTGACCGCAAAACTTCAACATGCATGCATTCACTGCATGAGTTAACGCAATTAAATTGTGACCACATGTTCCCATCTATTTTTTGTCACATAAAATCAATACAATCACTATGAGTATAGTTACAAATTGTTTTTAACATTCTCGGAGAGTTATATGTACCTGATATTTGTTTAAAATTTCACGCAAAAACTATCAAAAATAATAAAGTTTAACTTTAGGCCTAGGCCTATATATGTGTGTTGTCGACCCACTGTAAAGCTCTTATATAGTAGATGCATGTGGCTTTCCTCGCACGTGTTAATGTTTTGGGAATTTATATCCCATGATGCATCATTCTCGCTATATCGTAAAAATGGTCCATCAAACATGAATTCCAGCGTGACGGAATCACCAATCGCAGAGCTTTTTTCAACTTGTACCCGACCGTATGTGGTTCATATATACCAATGATATTTCGCCTACTATTTTTTTAGAATGATGGAGCAAAGTGATATAATTACGAAATACATAATGGAAGTTGATACTCATTTAAAGAATGCATCGGTATAAACAAAAGTTCGGCCGTGATGGAATCACACCAAAAGTTCCCTTATACCCTTCATTATCAAGATAACTCTGAATTGTTACACATAACATACTTGCATTGGCTCTGTACAAAACGGGTTACTTAAGATTTCCCCTGACAAACAACATATTTATATTGTATAAATGTATAATGAAGTGTAGATATTTACCAGATGGTGAGCTTGCATGACGGAATCACCGTGCGATTTTTTAGGTATAGTTTTTTGTTTGTGTAACAAGTGCAGACATTTTCATAAAATCATAAAACTTGGCACATGTGTATATTAGGTCCCACTTATTTTCAGTTATGGTGGCAATCACGAAAATACTTGCCATGGCAACGGTTGCTATGTGACGATTTTTACCTTCGAAACGGGTTGGTGGTAGCTAGGGTTAAACCGTAATTTTACCAAAATAGATGTGCAAAAGGGGGATAGGCCTACTATGGTAATTGAGGCAGATTGTGATATGGGAAATGTGACAAAAATAATATTTAAACACATGCCTCATTATTAACCTAGAATGACCCTTGAGCTGCTTGAAAATGATATTTGGGTTCATTTGACCTTATTTGGCAAAATATGAAAATATGCGTTGACTGCGCGCATGCGCATCATTGATCCCCCAGTCACACAATATCTGGTGTTAAAGAGATTGTATAGTGTGGGCAATGACCATTCCAAAATATATTCATTGGATAGTAATAATGAAATACAGAAGAAGCAACAAGATGCATTTTGTTCACAAATGCATTTTGTTCTGATAAAGATATCCACAACCTATTTAACAGAGTTAACATTGAAATGGACTATATGAGTCAGTGGTTTGCTGCTAACAAATTGTCATTGAACATTGATAAAACAAATTATATGCTCTTCACTAATTGTTCACTACCTGAAGTATTACCAATACTATATATATAAATGACAAGACCATCAACAGAGTGACGAATACTAAATTTTTAGGTGTCACTATTGAAGACAATCTATCTTGGGACAAACACATAAGTTTAATATGCTCTAAACTTTCCATTAATGTTGGAATTCTGAGAAAAATCAGTGACTTTGTTCCTACTGCTACATTGAAAACCGTGTATTTATCATTAATTATACCCTATCTGACCTACTGTAATGCAATCTGGAGCTCGTCAACCAAAAAAAATCTTACTAAAATCAGAAAATTACAGGAGAATGCCCTAAAAATTATCTCAATGGTACTAGTAATATTTCCACATATTCCAGACAAGCCAAACTACTAATGCTTGATGACATTGGGAACATGCAGCTAATTAGAATACTGCATGACTACCATACACATGCACTACCCGATTCCTTATCAAAATTATTCACATAGCCATAATACTCGCTCAAAATCAAAAGGTAATCTATATCATGAATTTAAAAGGACCAAACCCTCAAAAAATGCAATCTCAAACAAAGCCCGAGCATTATGGAATAGCCTCCCTGAAGATTGCAAATTACGCATTGAAATATGTATTGACTACCCCAAATATCTAAAAGATCACTTTATCAATAGCTATAATGTATCATAAATGACCCCCATATGTGTTAATCACCTTCCATATTATTCAAATTCATCAAAGGACAAAAAACAAACAAAGCACCATATTCTTAGCCCAAATCAACTGAGATCCACTGGTAACTCAGTCACATCCTTACACATTCATTAAATTGAAATAATAATGTTTCAGGAAATCAAGTAACATATAGTTCTATTGCTTATGAGCGTATCTTCAACATATTATGCACACCATTTACCACCCCACCCCTCCCCAACCTACATCTCTCTCTCAACTGTTCTTCTCCTCTTGCACTTGCACCCACATTATGTCTATATTATAATTATTATATTATTATAGGGCTCTGACACATAAGCCATGGCTTCCACAGAGCCCCATTACCATATTGTAATTTATGTATACTGAGCATCAAATAAAATCACTTGAGTTTGTGAGTTTGAACATTCTCCAATGACATTCTTATGGTGCAAATAGGCCAACGCATGCTCGGTCTCCATATGGCTGCTTTTCCGTGGAATTCATGCAAATGGAACGTTGTTGGGACCCACCCACTCTCGCATCTAAATATTTTTCCGTTTTCGGCAGTTTTTTTCCGACCATTTTTGGACACCCACCTCCTTTTAACACTGAAACAGAGATTTGTTGGTCCCATCGACCACCCAACCACCCCGGCGCATAGGCCTAGCTACGTGCGGAAGAAATCCCTCCTGCAATAATGACTTTTAATAGGTCTAATATGTCGTCAGTAATACTTCTGTAGAATTATGTCAAGTTCAGTTCTATAATTATGCATCATTATATTTTTTATGAAATTTGTTGTTGTTTATATACAGCTGGTTTATATGAAAATTCCCGTCAGTGCTGTTGAGTTATTGAATAAAACTAATCAGCTATTCAAACCCTCCCGTCTGCGTAAAACAAAACAGAATAAGTCTTCTGTCAGTAGGCCTGCATATATTTTATTACAGGTGTGTAGGCCTATATTTGATTAGCTTGGTTTGATATAATTAAAATATTTTAAAAGACAGTCTTAATTGTTTAAAAAATTGTCGTTGAATTTACCTTGGACTGATAGCTGGGACCGACACCAATCTGCAACAAAATACAATACGATAACTGCCTGCAGTCGGTCAATAGCAGTTAGCATTACATTATAGGGAAGTCGGTAGCCGAGAGGTAGCGTACTGGTCTCTCGTGCTAGCGGACCGGGGTTCACAACCTGGTCAGGGTATTCTGACAAAAATCAGAACTCGGTCAGATACCAAGTTTGTCAGGCTGAAAAGTCTCATTCGAGATCACTGAATAAAGATCCGCCGGCGAATGCAAAATGCCGACTTCCCCCCATTACAACACTTGTCCAGGTATGTTGTCGTGGGTGCAACTACGCTGTCCGATCGGACGCGGACATTAATGGCTGACCCGTGTACACGCCTGGGTGTGTGCACGTTAAAGGATGCTACTGGAGTCACCACAGGGTTATAAAGTTACTCGGCCGTGGTAGCACCTGGACCAGTGCGTCTACAACCATAATTGGTTCCTGCACTGTAATATCTACAGATACAGATACAGATTATTTCTTTTATTCTCAGTTATTCTTATTAATTAAGGTGTTTTAAGCCAATTAAACAGCAAAAACAGTCAAAAGACATGCAGGAAAAAACATTTTGAGTTGGGAAAACAATTTGTTTGTTGGTCCTATCGACCATCCACCCTGGCATACGTTCCCGGACTAAACTTTGCCCCCCCCCACCTCCGCAAATCACGCGCCTGCTATGATGTCATGTCTAAATCTCCGGCGAGAATCTAGAACTAAGCATACGATTGGCTAAAAGCCAATACGTGAATGTGTGCGCATGCGCAGATTATTTCCGGTCAAATTATCGGCTGCTTTTCACAAGATTCAAGATTCATAATTTTTTTTACGAAAAATACAACAATTAGTCTCCGAAGATAATGGCGAGGAAAGCCAAAACAATTCAACAAGAAAAAAAGGAACTATACACGCTAGAGATATACCATGATACTATTGATAGGAGGCAGAATTCGGCGAATAATTACACGCAAATAGAGTTTACGAACTTTTCTCCCGATGACATTGACTGAAAAATTGAATGTCATTGTCGAAAACTGTTACAGTCAACACTACTGCCGGCTACAACAGTCAAGTGGAACTCACACTATGGACGCATAATGGTTGCATATAAATTATAAGTGATGGACACGTGCGCTAAAACTAAAAGCCTAAATTCAGATCACCGACCGGTTGACTGATTCAGTCAATATTTGACAATAATGAATTTATAACTCAATTTCATGGATCATCATCAAACCCACAGACGTTATTCACAGGCGAATATTCTCACAATAAGTTAACCACATGTGTTCTTCGGTGAACTTCAAGTGACTACTGGAAAACAACATCAATTTGATTTTGAGTCTACTCTGTGACTCAGTGTGAGTCTCTAACGCCAGGCTGTAGGCATACAGATCATATTCCACCAGTACAAAAGTTGTCAAAACCCGGGAACTTTTTTAAGTTTTGTCTTTTGACAGGGAACATTATGATTATAAAGTCGAAAAAATAACGTAGGGAATGTATTTCTTTGGGCAATCTCACAGAACTTCCCTGTCGAGAACATTTTTGGGCTGATGTTTATTAGAATGTACCATGTAACCCACCTCCCCACAACTGGCACAAGCACATGCACCCACCCTGCCAAGTTTATTTCCTATAGTATTCGTGAAATGTGTCACTTACGATATAATGTGTAGAGTTTAATGACTGGGAATAAATTCAATATTTATTGTGGAATCCGGTGTCAAAAGTCACGTAAATAATGTTATCTCGAGCTGGGAACTTCACGTACCGATGAATAAATCATTAAGCAACTGAGGTATAATTAACAAAGTCTGTCAAAGAAATACATTTCCCTTGTTATTTTTTCGTCTTTATAAGGTTCTCTGTCAAAACTTAAAAAAGTTCCCGCCTTCCCGGGTTTTGTACTGGTGGAATATGTCTACTCTTGAGTGCCTAATAAAAGTACAGGGTGGAATAATAGTACAGGTTGGAAAATGTTGCGTAACTGAATAATAGTACAGGGTGGAATAAACGTACAGACTGGAAATATTAGTACCATACATCCCAACAAAACGCACCATCTGACTGGTTTATTGATGCCATGTGACAGAAATAGTTTCGATGGATAGCCAGGTCTGCGAATCTACAGTGTGCTGATCACTGTCAACAATCAGAGTTCATTTATCTATGAATAACACAATTTAAGATTGGTGAATTATTTCTTTTGGTTAATTTAATAAACGTACAGGACCAAATAACGATCGTACAGGTGGGAAATTTACCTCGATTTTAATAATCGTACATGTATGTTTATTAGGCACTCAAGAGTACGGGAGTTAGACAGAGTAGAGATTAATGGCATGATCAATCAATTTCACTGATTGATCTCTCGAATGTTGCATTCATTGTTTGCATTTTGCAAAGCGAATTTAAATTTCAATCATCCACTTGTGACTTGGGACTGGCAGAATGCTTGTATTACGGGACAAAACTAATTCTGTTGGAGGGAGAGAGACGATACGATACATGCAGTGTGCATTGGAATTTGGATCTCGGAGACAATCACGTGACAATCAATGTGACATCAGCAGAAGAAAAAAAATTGAATTGGTCATATATAGACTCTTAGTCATACAAAGTTTGCAAATTTCTCCCACTATTATAGTCTCAGGGCTAAACATCCCCATGTGTGCAGCAGCTTCATCAAAAAACTTTCAGAGCATATCAACAAAGTTGAACACTTTAAATTACAATACAACAGTATATACTGTACATGCACTAGTACGGTATTGACTAATTTAAAGACATGACCAAAAAGGATAATTAATGATCCGATAGAGTCTTAGAGGTACCATATGGTATATGAATATGTGTTTCTTTAGATGGGACGTGGCTGACAGTGACAGACCATTTCACGGATAGCGAGAATGATGCATTCTGGTTAAATCTGGTATCCAAACATGGACTTCAGCCAGAGTAGAGATTCATGGCATGATCTATAAATTTATTTCCTTGACTCAATCAATATATTTCATAAATCTGTGGCCATCTGCCGATTGACTATCTTCAAGCTATTCTCTTCCCTTTAGCCAAGTTTAGGCTTTTAGGTTGAATTTAACTCCTATTATGATGTCCATATAGACCATTTCACGGATATAAAGTATCCAAACACACATTTGATTATCTCCCGGATGCAATTACTACAGGGGTGGCGCCAGTGGGGGGCACAGGGGGGCTGTAGCCCCCTTATCGGGGAGCTCTAGCCCCCTCGTCGGGGAGGACTTGTCGGGGATTTTCTATATGTAAGTCGGTTGTGTGTATAAGATGAAGTAATCATGTACAGACTGTCAGTGTGGGAAAGAGAGAGAACATACAGCGGAATATATCCCACACAAAATATTCATGGCACATGTTCCCATTAAATCCGGGGGTATTCCCCTGTATTGTTACACCATCAGCGTTTTAGTGGTAATGAAAATCTATTGAAACGTGTGCTTTATCATTGCTGGCTACTCTGGCATTCGTCACAATGGCCACATTGGTCTATAGAACCATTGAGTACCTACAGTATGGCCAGGCCACATGTTAGCTATATCCCGACAGTGAAACACCATGCTGGCACTTGCAACTAATGAAATTAGAAATTAGAACTGTCACAGAAGACAAGTGGCCTCCCTAGAATATAGGAATTTTCACAACAATTCATGGGTTTTAATCTTCGAGTTATCTCATCTGCTAATTATGGCTGATGTATTGCTAAACTTTAGATCTATTAGAATTCTCCAGGCTCCAGCTAAGAGACTATAATTACTTCAATATGGTTTTGTTCATTGGTTCTCCACACACACAATATATATATGTGCGCTAATTTCACATACCAACAGGCAATATGGTGTAATTTAGTGTAGCCCCCCTGTCGGGGAGCACAGCTCCCTTGTCGGGGATTTTCTGGTGCCACCCCTGAATTACTATTTTATATTTAGAGTGGGTCCATAAAACTAATTATAACTTGTTAAATTATATCCCCAGCAACAAGGGAGAGATGAAGGAACAAAGAATTGCGATATATTGTTGAAAAGAGTTCTCATAAAATAAAAAAAAAAATAGGTAGCCTTAAACATATTTACAGTGGGTCTGAAAACCTAAAGGGAAGAGAATAGCTTGAAGATAGATTGTCAGCTCATTTGATTTCAATTGGCCACAGATTTATGAAATATATTGATTGAGCCAAAGAACCAAATCTTTACCGGTAGATCATGCCATGAATCTCTTCTCTGGCCGATGCTCGAAGAGATCATATTCCACCAGTACAAAACCCGGGAATTTTTACAGTTTTAACAGGGAACCTTATAAATATAAAAATAACGTGGGAAATGTATTTTCTTTGTTAATTTACCGGTACCTGTTGCTTAATTTATTCATAGGTACCTTTATTGTTCCCAGCTCGAAATTACATTTAACCTTTAAATAACTTTAAACGTTCCCAACTTCCCAGGTTTTGAACTGGTGGAATATGATCTCTACGGGTGTCAGCCAGAGTAGAGATTCATGGCATGATCTAACTTATCTATAGATAATTTATATATTAGTAAAAGTAATTTATCAGTTTAAATCATTGATTCCCTTGATTATTGTATTGCCATCTTAGTACGAGTCATTGAATTTTGTACATGGATGGCATTGGATGCATGCCCATCTACGGTACTAGTACACTTATTATACCCCCCACAACGAAGTTAGGGGGGTATACTGGAGTCAGCTTGTCCGTCTGTCTGTCCGCAGACACAAATTTGTCTGGGGTTTTTCTCAGTCGTTTTTTTATCAATTTCCGTGAAACTTGGCACAGACATCAACCACCATGGGAACTTGTGCACCTGTGATTATGACGTCTGTCGGATATTTTTTGGTGGAGTTATCCTTCCTTTTTCGACTTAGAAAATTTTCGCAAAATGAATAATTTTGTTCGAGCTTTTATTCATACTAGTACATTTTTCGGTCAATTTAAAAAAAAAACTTGACACAGATATTTAGTACCACGGGAACCTGTACACCTGCGATTATGACGTCTGTCCGACATTTTTTGGTGGAGTTATCTCCGTTTTTCAACTTAGATATGTTTTTTGCGACATGTCTAATTTTGTCCGAGCATTTATTCCTACATTTTTAGGTCAATGTTTTTTTAATCTTGGCAGTAATATTTAGTACCATGGGAACCTGTGCATCTGCGATTATGATGTCTGTCCGACTTTTTCTTGTGGAGTTAGTTATTCCCCTTTTTATACTTAGAAAATTTTTGCAACATGCATAATTTTGTCCGAGCTTTTATTTCCACATTTTTCGGTCAATAGGTTTAAGATTAGGGTTAGGGTTGTGCACAGGTATGATTTGATTCGATATTCGTTTCGTGTCGATGTAAGACACTTAAGACCTCATTTACAAAGTTGGAATGTACACTTTACAATTCACTCAGTGGCAAGATGCTGCCACTGTTGGACTTGTACACTTCGTTGTAAGTGTATACTCACACTTCGTTGTAAGTGTACACTTGGAGCATAAATTTCCCTACACTTATGACACACTTGGGAAATGTACCTTAGAGTTCCAACTATTTAATAATAATTATAACTAGAATATAGCTAGATTCTGGCTAATACTGTACTAAATACTATATCTAGAAAATATAGCTAGATAATGGCTGATATATTTAGCTAATATTTAGTTATATTCTAGTTAAAATTTAGTCATTTTAGCTGGTTTCTGCAGCTGGCATCCAGACCATACTAAATCTTAGCTAAACTTTATTTAAAAATTAGCTATAGCTAAAAATTAGCTAATTTATGTAACTAAAAAGTAGCTAATTGTTAGCTAGATTATGGCTAAATAGCTCATTTGCATAACTTACTAAAAAGTAGCTAAATCTGAGCTAGATTCTAGCTTAGCATAGTTGAAACGGCTAAAAGATAGCTAACGCTCATGGGATTTCATCAAAGGAAATTCATCTTAGCTAATATCTAGCTAATGTCAGCTAGTACCTAGTTAAGCTAAATAGTAACTAGGATATTGACTAAACCTTAACTAAAGGTTGGCTAATGTGACTGGCTAATAGTTGGCTAATAATTAACTAGAATATAACTGATTTTTGGTAGGGGTATCATAGTGTAAGCAGTTCTATTTATATTGTTGCAATTAAATTGCCATCTGAGATATCAAAATAATATAGTTATTTAATAATGGAAAAGGTTCAAAGACATTGAATGTGTAAACGGGGTTAATATGTTCCAAATCGAGTTGGGGGTTAGAAGGTGGGAGTGTCAATTGGAAAGGGTCACACCACAACATTTTTTCGACAATACCTACCATTCTTCACACCATATGTCAGATGGTCAAATTGAGCAAGGAATTCAATATAAAAATAAAAATAAATAAATTAAAAAATAAATAATTTTTTTGTTTTTGTTTTTAAATAGCCATATTAAACTCCATTTAAAAAATTGGATCAAACCAATATTGGAACCATGGGAGACTCTCATATATAAGAGAATGCATGGCACAGGATCTTTAATGCTGCAAATCATACACTGCCAAGTTCAAATGAATAGGCCAACATTGTTTTTGTTTACATAAAGCTGCAAACATAACCATGTATGATTCTAATAAGCACTGTGGATGGATGCCCATCAATAATTTGTTGACATTAACCCATATGCATGTAAAGAAACTGGTTCAGAGTAGAATTGTTAATTTAATATGTTCTGCCCAGTTGAAACATAACGGATAACACAATAATTTAAAAACTGATCAATACCAAATCATATACAGGTGAGATGTATATAAAATATGAACACAATGGGATAAAACAGCTAGAGCAATACAAAGTCATGGAGCTTCAGGTAAAGGGTCAATTGACATTATTGCTGCAAAACGTTAGCTTGGAATAACACCATAGCTCTCCACATGTAGTGTTTAGACTGGGCCATGCTTGCAAGCAAGCCATTAATCACATCTGACACATTATAAACAAATAAAACTCCAGACAGATCGTCAACCTACCAGTATGATTGATAGGACTATTGAAGAGCATATTGATTAACATGGGTAATTTGATCCTCTGATGACTGAGATGCCAGTGATTTTAGGAATTCTCAAAACAGAACATCACCTCTAATTATATAAGAATATTCAATGGGTGTTTTATAGAGTGGGCATTAAGGGGTTTCCACGTCTGAGCTGTGCCAGGAGGTGGAAAGTTTAGATGGACCTACACAGAAAACTACTTAATTGTTAAGGTAGTACACCAAATTAGAAAACAAATTTATTAAAAAAAAATATTAATTGAGCAAGGATCTATAAAACTAAGGGCCAAAAAAAAATCAGATCAAACAAATATTCGAACATGATCTGTAGGTTGGGGAGATAAACTCGCATACCAAATTTGGTTCGGATCAGATAAAAATGTTTGAGTTATCACAACATGTGCGAATTCTAAGTCGAAAAAAGGGCCATAATTCCGTGAAAAAAAAAAAAACTCGGATCAAACCCATATTCGAACTTGATAGTTATTTTGGGCTGTGAAACTCATATTCAAAATTTGGTTCAGATCCGATAGTAAATGTTTGTTATCACAACATGCGTAAAGTGTCTACGGACGGACAGAGAGTGGCATATAGGGGGTTTAATGGCTTTATGTGCTTAGGTCAGTCCAAGGGATAGTAACCTCTAGTTTGAATATTTATATTAGCTTACCACATATACGACATATATGATCTCTGTAAACTCTGTTTATTAGTATTTTAATGTGTACATAGCTATGTGATATGTAACTCTTCATTATTGGAGGAAAATATATCTAAATTATAAGTACATATATATGATTAGCAACGTCCATGGTTATTGAGCTTGCATACTGGAAAACCTGATTGAGGGCTTAAAGACATATTATGGACTTTGTGACATAACGCCCTATACAATTGCCCATACCCCATTATAATCCCACAACTTGATTCAACTATACGACTGTCCCAATATATAGAACCCCAAACTCAAATATTCGTGCTCGGTTTCTTGACTAAACCTCACATACCTTACTCCCAGCGAAGACATACACACAATGAAGATGGCTCCCAAATATGGTCAAGGGAAATGACCATAACGGCGGAACCAATCCCGATGTGTATTGCCAAATGCCTCATCTAATATGCATCCCAAATAGTATATAAGAAGCAGCCACATCCCATCACATCATGCTTTCACTAGACTCATCTCATCTCGAGGTTCGTACACCTCACCGGGCATCACCCATTCGGGGACTTTACTTCGCGGCGACTTGATTGTCACATTTGTATACACTACTTGTAGCTTATTCACGACGTAATAAAGACTTGTACCTATATATATATATCTATGTGTTCATTACCTCACATAGTATTAATGGTACCGTGAACAGTTCTACGTCTCACCACACAACTTGAAGTCTCGGCCACTAAACGATCACCACAAAGCAGAAACAATCTCAAACGGCTACTCAACCACGGGGATACAGCCTTACACACCAGCCACGGAGAGACAGCCTTACACACTATACGACTGCATCGGACAATCACAACTCAACCCTTTGGGCACACAGGACCGCATACCATACTCATCTGATATCGACGACCCAACCCTTTGGACACACAGGACCGCATACCATACTCATCTGATATCGACGACCCAACCCTTTGGACACACAGGACCGCATACCATACTCATCTGATATCGACGACCCAACCCTTTGGACACACAGAACCGCATACCATACCTTTCTGATATAGACGCATCAACCTTTTGGACACATTGTTTTCCTACGACCAGCTCACATCGTGAATCCAGCTAGAAACATTACTCACGCCTTTTTGCAGACCAGATCCAGTTGCATATAAACATTAACATCCGATTTGGACACCCTTCTGTTTCCAACAAACACTACAAGAACATTCTGTACATCGCCTACCCATTCATCATCACAGATTCATGCACATTATTCTTCTTGGAAATTGGTGAGTGACCATCTTTTCTTTCATATTTGCTGTCAAATTGCACACTCCCTATTTTTTAGCATTTTTTTTATTTACTCCTTTTTTTCCACGTGGGTTATGGACACATCACCTGATTCTACTACACCAACACTACCTACCCATCCTACTACAATACACGCATCGAACGATCAGCCCATACCACCCACCTGTCACAAACAACATTCAGTTCTTAATTTTAAAACTTACTGTAGACACGCTTTACCCCACCAAATAACTTTATCGCCACAACTCATTAAATATTGCAATCCCATTCGCATTGACATAACACAAGATACAATCTGCTTTTACGTCCGTTGTATGATTATAAATAATTACTCAGGACATACACTAGATTCCTGGAACGAGTGGCATACATTACCGGCTCATTTTACTGATTATCCAAAACTTATTGTCAACTCTCAATAACATAATGGAGTCACCACCTCCGCAGAGCAGCGATTATTTTCATCCAAGCCAAAGTTATCAGCATCACCTTGAATTAAACCGGGAAATGGACCGATCAACAGCAAGACCCCCCCCCCCCCCCCCCCCCACACAGACATTACTAATGAAACGGGCAAAGATACTCAAAACTTGCTATTGTCACGGCTTACCCATGAAATTAGCCATTTCACTAGTTCTATCCGCGATCAGATAGACAGTTTAAAAACTCAGACAACCATAACGGCACTTTTGGGTATGAATTCCATTATTGAACCCTTCGATGGCAAACCTGACGCTTTTCCCCAATGGGTCCATTCTGTGGAAAAATATTTCCGCGCGATTTCGGCACAAGATGAGAGACCATTATTAAAATTGCCGCTCAAACATGCAAATCTCAAGTTTCTGAATTTATTCAACGCTTCATAAATGAAAATAACACGGACGGAAAATTCACGTTCACCTGGGCCGATTTGAAATCACAATTACGTTCATTATTCAGTTCCATAACCGATTCGCCTCAGGCCCTTTCCTCATTACGAGCCATTAGGCAAAGACATACTGAAACGATTGCAATGTTCGCAGAACGAATACGAACCCTCGCTAAACACGCTTTTACCGATGAAATTAATACAAGGGCAGTACGAATGCCGGCTGATACGGACCCTGGCTCTTACGGACCCTGGCTCATACGGACCCTGGCTTTTACGGACCACCGGCTGATACGGACCCTGGCTTATACGGACCCTCGGCTTATACGGACCCTGGCTCATACGGACCTCAATTAAAATATACAATTTAATGTTTTATGTTTATTTAAATAAAATCAAAATACTGACAACATACATACTGAGATAACAAAAAATCTGATGATAACAAAAATGGAACAACGTTACATCAGATGAACATTATCTAAATTGGGGCGTACAGCTTGGCGGCTTCTTTCAGTAGTTTGCTGGCAGTTATCCTCATCGACGAGTAGTAGCTGTTGTGCTCTCAAGTAGAACATTCAGGTTCAATGCAGTCATTGTGGAATTATGCCAGTCAAAAATAAATCAGTTGAATAGATACCAGTTGTGTTTTTACTAACATGTTTTCATAACAAATCAAAATCAGTGGATTCATACTGATCACCATTCATCATCGCGTGTCTGTTTATAAAACAATATAAGGGATCACACACGAGTGTGTATACAATGGACAATAAATCAGTTGAAACAAGTTGTGTTTTTACTAACATGTTTTTGTAACAAATCAAACTCAGTGGATTCATCCTGATCACCATTCACTGACCATTTATCACCGCGTGTCTGTTTATACAACGACATAAAGGGATCACACGCGTGTGTTTATACAACGATGAAGAGATTAATTAACGCGATTCAATAAATGCTTTTTCAAGCCAGAACATCACCGAAATTCTCAATTAATACAGATATATGTGTAAAAAGACAATGATAATTATATATTAAATTCATAAATATAAGTTTTAAAATTGCATATTTTAATTGAGGTCCGTATGAGCCGGGGTCCGTATAAGCCAGGGTCCGTATCAGCCGGTGGTCCGTAAAAGCCAGGGTCCGTAAGAGCCAGGGTCTGTAAGAACCAGGGTCCGTATAAGCCGCATACCGGCAGTACAAACTCAACTAGTTGAATTCTTTTCTGATGGAATTCGCAACTCTAATATTAAATTCAGGCTACTCAAAGAAGACCCCGTAACGCTTGATAGAGCTACGGATATTGCCCTGCGCGAAATGAACCTTCGGCAGCGTTATCGCTTACGATACGGTGATCATCACGATGAATATAGTGTTAACCAATTCCGACAGTCCCCTCAACCAACGACATATTTCACGCTGGCCATCACAAAGCACCTATACTCCTCGCCAATCCAGGGACAAACACCGAATCAATGATCACCACCACCGACGTCAATCTTCAAATTCTCACCACCCACACTCGGCCCCACGGCTGTCTCATTCTCATTTCGCCCACAATCCTAAATTGTTACCGCACCAAAACCGTGTCCAGAACATGGACGCAAGGTATACCACATCGAATCATCGACCCCTCTTCTGTACATATTGCAGACTAAATAACCATACAATGGACCAATGTAGACGTCGGGCGCAAGATAATAATCAATTTTTAAACAGATAAGGACTCATTCCTACACAAATTTAACCCCAAGTAGACACAAGGCAATGAGTCCAATTACGCATCAAATTAGCACCATTAACGGCCACAATCACAGATATGCCAGATCTCATCGGGCATACAAATCTCAAAAGCATAGAGTCTATAATTCCCAGCTGCCACACATTAATCATTACCCCATGCTCCCATCACAGTGTCAAGACAACGATATCTTAATTACCGCACGCGGTGTCCACTTAATCTTCCACGCTACAGGCCTGCCAAACATACCACCGACTGCAATAACAGGTGTCCTCCTATGAAACCCATGTTTCATAATATTCCAAATAAGCCTATTTTATCTCTTCTTGACTTAAAGTTTCCTTCTCAATTAAAAACGTGAATAGCCTTGAAAAACCAATGCGCCAAAAAATTACTAATTCTCAATCATCATCAAAAAGAAATTCAACACGCACCAATTCTCGCGAATCACATTCCAATATTGCAATTAACCCTGTAATGCCACCATTAAAACCCATACGACATACAATACCAGTACTTAAATATCCAAGTGATATGACAGATGGTGCTCTAAACCAAACCCCATGCTCAACTATCATTAAAATACACAAACAATGCATTCGTTCACTATTCGATTCGGGAGCAACCACCAGTTGCTTGAAATACGATATTTATAGATCCATACCAAATCGGCCACCTTTAATTAAAGAACATGTGTTACTCACATCAGCCGATGGAAGGAACACCAATGAAAATTTTTGGATCCACACATCTCACATTTAGAATCGGAAAACTCATTCTTACACACAAATTTGTCATATGTGCAACCCTATCACGTCCGTGTATTTTAGGGCGCGACTTTATGAAACAACACAGTATTAGACTTTACTTTGATTTAGAAAAATTCAGAATTCAGAATCAATTATACCCAATGTTAAGGGACGGTCACATTGCATCACTTATCCGATCAACACATAACATTTCATTATCACCCCACTCATGTGCAATCATTACAGGCAGACTCATAGGACCAATAATAAGTTTAATACACCTTTAATCCGTGTAGGCAAAGGTAACATATCCATTTTTGAACAGGAACCCAATGTACATGTAACAGACACGATAGCAGATGCAGCTAATCAAAATATTTGCGTCATGATAGAAAATCAATCCGCCTCACTTATGACCATTAGGAAAGGTCGTATAATCGTACAAGCATTTGGCATTCAAGAGCAAATGATATGCAGGACATCCGATGAGAAAAACATTAACTTATCTCCGCCAACCAACCACAGTATCAACTCGATAGGTGACCGGCAAGACGTTAACTCTCCAATCACCAAGACTCAACCTATATCTATCGATGATATTGTAGCACCTCAACACCTTAAACAGCAAATATTGCAACTAGTATCACAGTATCCTGACGTTTTTACAAATGACATAAACAAGATAGGGTATTGTCCAAAAATTAAAATGAAAATCGACCTCAAACCAAATACTTTACCTATTTTTTGCAAAAAATACCCAACACCGCTTAACAAACAACGGATTATGGCTGCCGAGATTAAAAAATTATTAGATGCAGACATCATTAATCCCACTGCCCATTCCTTGTGGGGATTTCCTAGTCTCCTCATCCGAAAATCCACACCCAACCCTGACGGTACCCCTAATTACCGATTGGTGATCGATCTGAGAAAACTCAATGATGTTTCCATTCCATTAAAATGGTCTATGCCTAGTTTTACAGAAATATCGTCCAAGTTACTTGGCTCAACTATCTTCAGTATCTTTGATTTATCAAACGCCTACCATGTTATCGGAATTGAACCCGAACATGTTCCAATTCTAACTATGAACACGTCTGAAGGTCAATACAGCTATCAAAGAGCTCCGATGGGATATGTCTCGAGTTCAGGGTATTTTTTAAAACTCATGAATATGGCCCTCCATGACCTCCCATTTGTTGAAGGCTTCATCGATGATCTAATCTGTCATAGTTCTGATCCTCAAATACATATACAACAGCTCACAAAACTCTTCGATAGACTCAGAGAATATGGCTTAATAGTTAAACTATCGAAATCTAAATTTTGCCAACAACAAGTTAAATTTTTAGGACATATCATTTCCTACAAGGGCACATCCCCTGATCCTGAAAAGATTTCAATTATCAAGTCTCTACCACCACAGAAATCAGTTAAAGAAGTCCGCAGATTACTTGGAATTCTTAATTTTTACAGATCATATTCTCCTACTTTCACATTCACTGCATTGCCTTTAATCAAACTCACAACTAAATATGCTAAATTCGTGTGGGATACGCCATGCCAAACAGCGTTTGACACACTTAAAGAAAGCTTAGCAACTGCCCCTATTTTAGCTTACCCAGATCCCGACAAACTTTTCATTCTCACAGTTGATGCATCTATCCATAGCATCGGTGGAATCCTATCACAATACGCTAATAACTATCAACATAACCAAGATGCTAAACACGTTGAATAATCGCATTCGCCAGTAAAAAACTTAACAAATCACAAAGGAATTATTCTGTCACGGAAAAAGAAGCATTTGCTATATACACATTCGCAAGGCAATTTAAATTCTACTTACAGGGCTCCCAAGTAGAGATTAAAGCAGATCACTTACCCCTCATCCACATGTTTAAAAAACAGGATCTGATAAATACCAAAATTCAAAAATGTTTTTTGGAAATATCAGCATTGAACCCAAAAATTACTTATATAAAAAACACGAACAATGTTACGGCCGATTTTTGCAGTCGTATAAACCCCGACAAACACCCGTGCATCAATTCTTGCACAGATAGCAATCCAAATCCACCCACCAATCCCCTTGTACATGATGTTAATATCCTTGACATGAAAGATATTCAAGAATTTTCAAAAAGAAACAAACAAACAAAAAACAAAACGAAGAATGAATCAGAAGTTGATCTTGAGGACAACCTGACCCTTCCTCCTATAACTAACATAAGAGATGAACAATCAGCAGACCACACAATCACCGAGATTATCAAACAAATGAAATCAACAAATATACCCGAAAAATTAGCAAAAACCTTTATTCTTAGAGATGGTATCCTACACTATATATCAATATATAATGACATACCTAAATTAAGAATATACATAACAGACAAAATAGCACAAGAGGTCATATCTCAGTATCACAGTCTCAGACATAGAGCGGTACAATCGCTCTATGTGACCATACGAAACAGATATTACACACCCCAGTTGTTTGCAAAAATTGTCACATACATAAACAATTGTCATACATGCCGAAAACGAAATGCTTACAATCCAAAAATCCCGCTTCAACCAATCACTGCCCATCGAGACCAGGAGAATTAATTGCCATTGACCTTATGGGACCATTTTCCCCCAAAACACAATCAGGAAATAGATTTATCTTAACTATTATTGATCAGTTTTCATTACATACTTTAGCATACGCATTACCTAACAAAATGGTTGATACAATTTTAGAAAGATTGAACTCAGAGTATTTCACTCTATTCGGCTACGCTGAATCAATACTCAATGGCTCGGAATTTGCAAACTCAACCTTCACTGAATTTTGTAAATATTACCATATCACACACCGCAAGACAAGCTTCTATAGCCCCCAGAGCAATGGCAAAAGTGAACGTTCGCATAGAAGTTTGGCATCAATTATTTCAACAATCACCCAAGCAAATGTAGAAAATTGGGACCTATATCTAAATTATGCATCACAAGCAATGAACTTCTATTGTTCCAGTGCACATACACATTCACCATTTTTTCTGACTTTTTTTAGAGAACCACAGATAAGCATAGACCGAATTTTAACACACAGAGAAAAGTATTTAGGAGATGATTTTTTAGCCACCATGCTTCAAAATCAACACATTATTTTTAAAACTACAAAATCTCATCTCGCAACAGCCTCTCGCAACCACAAACAGAACAGCGGTGGATCTATTGCAACCTTTAAAATAGGCCAATCCGTCTATTACAAAATCCACCAACCAAATCACAAATTTTCATTTAAATTTGAGCCGTTTTGGCGCATCTTAAAACAAACAGGCCCCATATCTTACATACTAAGACATGACCTGTCTGCAAAATTAACAAAATCACATGCTAAACACATCAAACCATCCCCTGTTAATTTGCCAACACCTCAACGACCCACTCATTTAAAAAATAAACGACATAATCGATTTGCATTTCCACCGAGTGAAACCAATATTGATAGTAATAACTCTCAATCTACTTTAGAATCAGACGATGACCTCAAAACAACGGCAATTAAACGCGCTCAACTTGAGCGATCAAACACAGACGACAGCTCTTCAATACCATTGGCTGAATTGGTAATAAGACAGACAAACATTCGCCCCCGCAATTTTTGTCCAGCGACCATTCAATTTCCCAACCACAGGAACCAAATATCATAAAACACAAAACAATTACGACAGAAAATTCTTACAATACTACATCAGAAACAATGTCGAGTCGAGCATCCAAAAAACGTGGCCGATATAAAAAATCATATACACCCAACGCCAAACATATGCCACAAGATTCATCGCTAGCTAATCTCCAATCTACCTCATCCAATAATTCCCACTCATTTAATAGCAGCCGTTCAAATGATACAACGAATTGGTCAAACGAAAGTACGGAAACATATGATTTATATCAGATGACAACTGATATCGAACATTCATAAACATGTATCAACATACTTCTCAACAACATAACGTATTAAAAACTCACATACTCACCCATTATTCCCACAACTAATAATCATTAGTCACGTATCTCATAACGCGCAGCCCCCTGTAATAAATCTTGGGAGCGGGTTAATAATATATTTGTCTTTTTATATTTTCACCAATTTTCAACTATAATTAAATAATCTTTGGTGATTTAGCACGTTTACAGAAGTTACTCTTTATATTTCAACCAATATTTCCACCTTTGGTGAATTAGCAATTTTACCAAAAAAAAAAAAAAAATCTTTTCACTAAATTTATCAGCAAGATGTTATTTCTACAGGCTGACACGGTGAATAACCACAAAAACAAATCAATTCATGCCGGCTCTTCGTCAGGGGCGGTCCAAGTCATCAGGGGTAGCATTCACAGCGACATCTTCTTACAGCACTGTCTGATGTCGACACCATATGTTCATTATTCGCCATCTCTCATCCAATATTTCCAATCTTAGATTCACTACATCGTTACACTGTTCCAGTTCAACGACAGTACTAAAGTACTGGGCCCAATCGATGCTGCTTGAACCCCCTGCCAGGCAAACTGCAACTAAGGCATCATACCAGCTTAGGACATGATCCACATATTGTAAATCAATCTCGAAGTGTCCCGATTCGATAACCGCAAGTTCAGCCTCTAAAAACAGCAAATAGTTGGACATAATGAAAATAAAGTCAGAAATAACACTTGTCAATGTTCCCACACCTTATATACTCATCCCACATTGGCAGATAGCATCCGTATCGAATCGAGTCGCTACGCCAACTTAAACAGACACTCTCGGATACTCCCGAGGGACCTGCCACATGTCTTGATATACCCATAATGTAATATATTACAGACGCATCTCCGCTAACATGGAACCCGCTCTCAAGCAATATCTCTTCGAAGCATCTACACATAATGTCCACTTATAAATTAACACACTAAACATCATTTAATAATCAGATTATAACTCAATACTAGCAAGTCCAGTGTGCACTATGCGCACGTGTACACATGGAATTTCGTATCGGATAAAGCCCAGAAGGTGTTATATTCAATATTAAGAGATTGATCACCTCTTAAAACATAACACGAATAAGAAGCAGCGAAATGCGAAAAAAACTTGCTCCTCTCAACAACAACAACAACAAAATAAATACAATAAAAATATGTTACACCAGGTATCATATCAATAAATAGGAATCTTGCAACATAAACTAATAACATAAACAAAAACAAACATTATCCAGCAAATTTATCTGCCTCACAACATAACTAAAATTACCCATAATTATTCATTAAAACTCAAATAACCCTATCTGGATGAAACAATTCACCAAGATTTACGACCTCACAAGTGTATCATTATATCAACATCAAGCGGCCCACACAAACCAATTATTATGACATGAACACTGATAGGTGAACTTTACATAATGATTTAGTACTTGCGAAACCCACTTCCACAATATTTCCAAATATAATGTTAAATGGCCAATGAAGGCCCAATTAAATTAACATGTGACATACAAAACACGACAAACGTGTCACACAATTACCCAAACCCATCATACACGTAAATAGTGAGTGATAAGCAAAACACTCAACACCGTGGCGATTGATTAGGTCGAGAGTGATTCATGGTGACCATTCAACACCAAAATCTTGAGATTTAGCAATACCAGTAGATAAGATAAGATAAGATATATTTATTGACATAAAACACCATAGTGATAGGTAGATGTCACAAACACAAAGAACATAGTGGTATGCGAAACAGAAATAACAGTATCAAGTAATAATATTCAAAAGTTCGGCGTATATATATGTAACTATGGCATAAAAAACAATATATGTACACTGTAGTATCACAATTGTATAATTAGGGGTCAGTAATAGTGTTCTATAACATCGTAGTTTAGTTATGGGCATGTGATATTGTTTTGTTACATATATATATAATACTAGCCTTTATACGAGTGCCAGTCTCCTCATTTCAAAGAATGATAAAATTGCCTTACTTAAGATATTTGCGATATCGGATTTATCCGCTTTTAGTAGGAGTGAGAATTTTTCCTGATTAGTCATTGCTATAAAATTGTGATTAGTGCATGCTATTTTATTGTATAATTGCGTTCTTTCTAGTGCGTAAAGTTGTAAATAACTTGGTGGCATTTCTGACAAAAGTTCAATTAGTGGGGGTCTCCTCAGTGTTGAGTGTTTTGCTTATCGCATACTCTTTACGTACATGTACTGTCTGTTTACATAACATGGAGTTTGTTTACATACAATGTAACAGTACTAACATGACAACAACATGCTTTAATTTACGCCATATTTATCAAAGTTTGTCTATAATATAATTTTATTTCTGCTTATGGCAGTTTAAATGGATGTGACTATTTTAACAGCAATACCCACTGCCAACGCTTACCAGATCTTTAACAAGATCCTTGTGGACAGATAATTTTCTTCAACTTTTGGTGTGACAACCCGCTAATAGACCACGGTATCATAACCAAATGGTAGGTACCGTAACTCCACCATAGTGACTGTTTCCATACCGTTGTCATCGCCAATTCATTAAAGCGATACTTCACATTCATTATCATTACTTTTCAGTAAATTCACATTTTCACCTGCATATACATGTAAAACAATTTCATCATTGTTTTCTTCATTAAAGTAAATTGCAAATTCATTATTGATTCCATCATCTAAACATTTTATTAAAGTGATACTTTATGTTCAGACATCAATTCATTCAGGTGACATTTTCCATTGCTACACTACTCATTGGATTTAATTGTCTTCAGCGAAGATAATCTATAATTCTATATCATTGTTAACTATTTAAATAAAGTGACATTTCTTTTCCACCCAATCCATAGTTCATTAAAGCGATACTTCACATTCACAACGCTTCATGCCATTCAGGCTACAATTTCCGTTTCTACATCGCTTATTGCATTGATTGTCTTTAGTGAAGATAATCTATGTCCTTGCTCAAATATTAAAGTGACATTCCATTTCCATCCATTCGAAATTCTAATAAACTTCCGCTGACATATATACATGTACATACTGTGCCTACTACTTTATTCATGAGAAAATTTCTGCATTCATGAAAAAACGTGTACTTGTTGTAGCGTGATTGCAGACATCGATGACCTGTGGGCCTGGCTGAATTCACTGCGGCATGATGGTTCACTTCCATTCTCAAGCTACTTATGCTATTTAATGGCATTTTGTTCTGACGTGCAGGGGTAGATAGGCTTGAGACCCCACCACAGTTCAATTCACACCAGGTTCTCAGCTGTTATTTTCTGATGTCGAACATTAGTCATATGTTTGGACTGAACATAACCGGGATAATGGTGTTATAAACATGTACATCAAAGTCCCATGTATATATCATTCTATAGTAGACTACGTCAAGATCAACCAGCGCCTGTAAAAAAAATGAGATCCTATGGTGTTTTACGTGAATCCCATGGTATTTCATTCGTGACTAGTTGTGGAATTATAAATTTTCAACTTGCGACATGCGGTCGCTCATTGAAAATAGATATTTCCACTGCTAGTCACTCATTAAATAACTGTGGTATTTACTCAAAAACCACATATATCTTCTATCTATTTATGACAATTTCACCATAATTTTGGTCTGAAATTTATAAATAATTTGTAACTCAGGGTTGGTAGTTTGGTGGAGGGGGTGGGGCAGAAGTATTCAGCAATTTAATGCTGGGTTGAATAGTTCACAAGATGGGCAATGTCAGGCACTAGTAACCCGGCTATTGGTGACTATATACGATTATCTCAGCCCAGTTCTAATATGGTATTTTAATGTGATGATACAGACATCACTCCGAGTAGTGTAGTACAGGTAGTTCATGTACATGTACGTAACATCCTATAATTATTGTAATATTCAACTTGATAATCACATTTGTGGTTTCTCCATTACGTGTCAGGTACGATCATATTAGTAGTATAGTCGTTGCAGTGATTTTGGAGGGTGAACCTAGAAAAAATTGTTATAAAGCCAGTTTTGGTGTCATCTTGAACGGGAATGTTTGGACAACAATATATCCAAAATCCGCTTTGGGGAATATTTTTGCAGTCATTTGAATACAGGACGTTTCATCATTATGCCACAATATTTCGTATTGCAGATAAATACAAACAGTTTACTTGTGTTAGCTCGCAAACCACTTATGCATGGCAAGTTGGCATGGATAATTGTCATATGATGATATGATAGCATGAGCCACTACATTGTAAACCATATGTGCTCCCCCCAATATAAAAGAGCGTTCTGCGAGCATAGGAGGACAACACCACCATGTGTGCGCTCCAGTAATAATGAGCGTTGTCATAGAACACCATTGTGCAAGCCGCAGGTCGCATTTTTCAGTTATTTCTCATTTATCACTTCGATTTTATATCTCTAATTGTGAAAGTAGTAAAAGTAGGTTTTTTAGGTGTCGGACACACGTTTCCTGTTGAAACCTAACGGTGACAACGTATGCAGGAGATTTGTGCTCACATAGGTTGTTTTTGTTAATTTGATTGCTTCATTCATTGTTCTCGTGTTCTGTTTCATTTTATTGCATATTTATTCTCCTCTATTTCATTTCTCTTTGTTGATAATGGCTGACAATCGTTCAGTCGGCTCGGAGCTTGACCCAACCGAAGACCTCTGTGTCATATGGTTTTGGTTTTGTTAATGATCCACCGGTAAAGGTGGGGGAAAAGGTATTGGGACTCTCATAAGCTTTTGTGGACAATAGTCCAGTGCATTTTATGAGAAAAAATGCCAAACCCAGAACTAATTGCAACAGAATTTGTTTTTGCTGGAATAAGTACACAAACCCTCTATAAACAACATACTAAAAATCGGCAAAAATCGGAAAAAGGGAAATTGGTGAATTTCGTAAAATAAATTTGGGGAAATTTGGTCAAATCATCAATTTATGGATTTTCATGGATGTATATAAATCAATCAAATTCACAAATTCTACAAATAGCATATGTATTGTATCGACCTTAATTTCCCGAACCCAGTACTGAAAACCAATCCCAGATTCTTTAAGTATTTTTCGAGTTGTGTGCCTTCAAAAACTCGAGTTTACCTGATATCGGCCCATTTTCGGGGCCTCAATTTCGCAGAATGAGCCAAAATGCCTTATATTATGGTTAATTATTAAAAAACTAGAGCCAACTGTATGTATTTTTCAGTGTTTTAGTAATTTCCTCACTAGATTAAACACAAAAAATGATTAATATGTGCATCTATAATTAAGAAGAAGATTATATTCTCAAACAAAATGTGTGTTCCATTGTATGGACTATAGCCAATACTGATATTGATACTGAACTTGTGTGATGAAATGCAATATTTGAGGTCATGTAACTTAATAATTTAATATCCATATGCCATGCTTTTCTTATATAACATTTTGATGGATTGAACAAATTGTAAAGGTATTAACAGAACATTAATTAAGAAAATCAACTTATGGCCCTTTGGATACTTAGTCTTAGCTTGTTTCCAAAGATGCCAGTTTGAGGCATTTTTGTCCATTAAAAAAGGTTTTGGGCCATAAACACAAAAAACAATAGGTGTTTTAATGTGTAAAATTATTTGAACTTTCCTCCCACAACACTTTAGTGTTCAAAAATTAGCCTTACATTTGTTATGCCATCGTATGTCACTTGATTTCTTTCATTTTTCAGGAAACTGACTCCAAATTTTAACGTTGGTATAGGGATAGGAAAAATCACAAAATGCAATCTTATCACTAAATTACAGCCATTTCAGACACAATGTTGTTTTCTCCCAGTTTGTGCACATTCCTGTTGCATTATAAAACTGCTTAATACGCTATCGGACATTGATTTATAATTTTATGGCTATATTGTAGAAAAACAATCCCAAAATGCCAATTTGACATTTCACTGCCAAATTATGACAAAAAATATTATAGCTCTGTCAATAAACATAAACAAAGGAAATATTATATTATGTATGAAAGAAAAATGTAAGCAGAAGCTGTTAATATAAAGTTTTATGCTTCAAGATGCATAATTTTGATGTTTTTTTTTATATGCTTTCCCCTACCCCATTTTTCTGCCGTTCAAATTTGGAGTAATTTCCACAATGATGAGTGAAATCCAGTGACATTCATTTGTATAACCATTGAAATGCTATTTTCTCAACAAAAAAATTATTTAAGAGGACAGATAAAATAATTTTACACAGTAAACTTTCGTTAATTTTTCTGAATATACCTAAAAACCTTTAAAAATTTACAAAAACGCCCCACAATAGCATTTTCGGAAAAGAGGCATATGGATATTAATTTATTGAGTTACATGACCTCAAATATGGCATTTCATCACACGAGTTCTGTGTCAAGGCAAATTTAGCTAAGTCCATACAATGGAACACACATTTTGTTTGAGAATATTTTATTCTCCTTATTCATAGATGCACATATTAATAATAATTTGTGTTTTATCTAGTGACGAAACTACTAAAACAGTGAAAAAGTCATTAAATTTGCCCTAGTTTTTTAAATAATTAACCATATAATGCGGCATTTGGCTCATTCTGAAAAATTAAGGCTCCGAAATCAGGTAAACTCGCGTTTTTGAAGACACACAACTCGAAAAAATATTTAAGGAATCTGGGAATGGTTTCCAATTCTGGATTAGGAAAATTTGGTCGACACAATACACATGCTATTTGTAGGATTTGTGAATTTGATTGTTTTATATACATCCATGAAAATCCATAAATTGATGATTTGACCAAATTTTCCCATTTTTTCCCCACGAAATTCACCAATTTCCCCTTTTCCGATTTTTGCTGATTTTTAGTATGTTGTTTATGGAGGGTATTCCAGCAAAAAAAAATTCTGTTGCAATTAGTTCTGGGTAAAACCATAAATGCACTGGACTACAAAGGGGGCGACCTAAGTTGAAACAATACCACACTGAGCGCAGCCAGTAGTCTAGGCAAATATGGACATAGGTGTCGCCTGGAGAGGGAATTTATGAGACCTACATTTTTGCTTAGCACGAACACTCAGCTTTCGGAATCCGTATGTTGGATTTGTCAGATAGGCGGACTTTTTTCGCACCGCGTGGTTTTATTGAGGCACCTGGTGATAAAATCGGTCATTTTTTAAATAAAGCCGACACATTTGACAGAGTATATTCACACCTGTTGAGAAGATATATTCGTCCAATTTTGATACTTGTGAATGGGGCGATAACCAGAGTAAGGTAATACATGTAACCATTGAATCTCGGAACGACAGTCATGATGTCATGTGACGTTAAATAATTTTTAGGGTGAGAAGAATATGACGATTCACGCAAAGCGTTGTCTTTCGTTTCTTATAAAATCAGAAGTAAGACAGTTTATATGCCCAATTAT
Organism: Siphonodentalium dalli; assembly: GCA_032622095.1. NCBI lineage: Eukaryota > Metazoa > Mollusca > Scaphopoda > Gadilida > Siphonodentaliidae > Siphonodentalium > Siphonodentalium dalli. Next base: position 137,242,479 of record CP136063.1, on the reverse strand, counting down.
TTTATACTATGGGAAACTACTGCCAATTAGCTACGTTCTAATATATCAATTATCGCTGTTGGTCGCATCATTTTTTATCAAAGGCAGAAAACTCAACCCTCCTCCTAAAGATGAGAGGCGTCAGGCTGTTGTGTAAGGCACCCAGAACGCATGATTATGTGCCAAATTGCGAAATTAACACAACGGCCGTTGATGGACTGCTAAGGTATTGTCTAATAGATATGTGTAGATCGACACATTCGACCATTACAGTAACAATATCACATAATGTACCTCCTGACTCAATTTTTTAACAAATTTTAGACTTTTTCCCCAAAAAAGATAATCTAAAATGCATTTTGTCTTCTTCCGGGAGGCAAAAATAAAAATAATGTATTATGGGTGGAGATAATTAGTGTATACGGTAATTTCGTTCCGTCTTGGATTAAAAACTGGCCAAATTACCCAAGATGGCTGCCAATATGGTGGCCGGTATATAGGTGGGAATTGTGAAATTTGTAAGAACGCACGATTACTTGCCAAAATGACTTGACTAACACAACGGCCGTTGATAAACTGCTATAGTTTTATGTAATATATATATCCCGATCCATCGACTAGAAGATTTAAGTGAAACCGGCACACAAAGCACCTCCTGGTCCCAATTTTTTATTAAATATTTAATTAGTTTAGTCCAAAACTAATCGAAAACCTATTTTTGTCATCTTCTCGAAATGCATAAAGACATTAATGTTGGGTGTGTGGATATAATTTGTATGTACGATAATTTCATGCCGTCGTGACGCAATTAACACCACCATCGCAATGGAATGTCTTATAAAACCAAGAGTCCTATTATATTCATATCATTTTTGCAATACTATGACGTAACATTGGTCAGTTCTATTAAAATGACAACCAGATTGGTACCCACGAGTGAGAGGATCGACAAATTTTGCATTCATTCGCGCTCAAGTAAGATTTGTTCTTCGAAATCTATGGCATGTCGTGCAAATTATTTCACAATAAATATGATTGATTCAAGGCAGATGGCTGTCTGACTATCTTTGGGGAAAGAATAAGGCAATGGTGCATGTTACATTCAATCTAACACGACATTTAAGCATACTTGGCACTCTCTATGGCTATTTGTAACAAAATGCGATCGCGAATAACAGAATTGGCTATTTGTAACAAAATGCGATCGCGAATAACAGAATTAACCAATTAACCATTTCGGATACATATATTATCAAATAACTCATGTTTATACGAATCGTTAGTTACCCTCTATCAATGAGGCATGGTTACAAGAACGGAGCTACTGATACACTGGGTCTGCTGTATACTGTTCTAAAAGTAAGTATAAATGGATCTCATTGACCAATAGCAATTGCTGCCCAGTCCGCAAGAGGACATATCCAACAAATTGTCAAACCGTCACATCATACAGGTTCGTTCAGTTTCATCACCATGCAATCGACTCGTTGAATTTTTTATTCAAACATTTACCAGCTTATTTTCCATGACACATATTTCGCACACAAGGTGATGGAAACCTGGTTGATTTTCCTCATGTAGTTTGTCAGCTGCTTAACGGGCGTGTGTATTTGCTTGTACTAGCAGTAGATAAGTTGCAAAGCAAAGCCAAGGCTCTAAGCGACATTTCCAACAATGAAAATACCAGCGATGTGGTAAATCACATAACACTGTCAAACTATGTCCCTATATATTTTGATTGTATGTTATACTCTGTATAGTACGGTACTGGAGTCTCGTGTCACCCCATGTGCACTTGTGATTTCCAGAAGTGACTGAACAATTGCTTGTCAGAAGAGGTACCCCAAATATGGACAGTTATCCCATGCTAGATGAACAGTCCCATTACCCATATCTTGATATGCTGATGAGTAGGTAGGATTACTTCTGGAAGGCTGTACATTCAGAAATCAGCATATAGATCGGAGTATTGGCATGGAGTTTTATCATGTCGACTGTTACATTTTGGACTTTTTGGTATCCCAGTGTATTAAAGTCTTAGCTCATTATGACAACAAATGAAAAGGACGACAATTTCAATGATTCGTATACATGCCATACACAGGTTGATACCAGGCAGCGTATAATAACTTTCTAGATAAGTTCAAAGATAATGCGGTTAGGGACCTGCTGTCTGAAAACATACCATAGTTTGATTATGGCCGTTCATGATTAAAGCATTATAATTCCACCCACACGTCATATCTAAAGCCATATGTGCTGCAGTTTAATTCAAATGTATCTATAGTTAACACTAGGGGTGCCACGATTAATCGCATAATCGATGAACCGTTGATAAAGCCGATAATCGATTACCATTTCCATCGTCGATTAATCTGTGTTATTTATATCGGATGTCAGAAAATGTCGGGTATTTTTGAATACCGTGTTTATTTTACAAAGTTCTATCTACAACCGAGGTGTTAACATCCTTTGATCGCGTACCAAAGAGATTCCAATAACATGAGTACTACTGATATATGTTGCAAACAGTCGGCAGTTCATTTGATGATGCGACATGGTTTCTCGTCGGATCGTTGTATATTCTACAAATTGGCCGCACTGCAGATTTGAACACATTGCGACATCGTTGTATATTTCAGTATACTTGAAAGGTGGCAATATGTCTTTGAAAGTGCCAACTGTCACCGCGTGTTCAATGAACTGAATGCACTCGCCCTTGAATCTGATTGGACCAATGGGATGTTGATTGACATTCTCTCTAAAACCAGGGAACAATATATATATGGCATTTTAATCAGTGATGTTCTCCCCAATTGCATTGCAAGTGTACTTTGTTTGTATAAGTACAAATGTATACTTAGAAGTTACTAGTAACGGCTATCGCATATCGTGAGGTGAATGCTGAATGAAACGGACTGTTATCAAATACTTAAATTGTTCTGAGTCATGCAATTTGCAGGTGGGGCACACGTTTGTGATTGTTAACCACGCTCTGGAAGTTTGATGAAACTTATAGTTTCCATAACATTTGATTCCTTTATTTAGGAACAACCGGCGGTCCATTGTTCATTCCTACTTTTGTATTGTTATACCCCCTTTTTTTTTTAAAGGGGGGGTATACTGTTTTGCACCTGTGCATCCGTGCGTCCGTACGTCCGTCCGATGTCTGTTCATGTCGTGCTCATTAGTCATTAACAGTGGTTTATGATGCATTTTATTAACGTAAAAATTACATCAGCCAATGTCTCAAATGACCAGCGACAGTGCAGTTATTGAGTTAACGAGCACACAGGCAATAGGCCATATTACGGTATACTTCCACTGATGTTATTAATATTAGGTACGATTAATCGATAATAGTCGATTATTGACGACCGATTATCGATTATCAAAATCAATAGTCGTGGCACCTCTAGTTAACACATTATGCGCGACTTGAGTAGACCGTGTGTATATAGTGCATGCGTATCCTGAAATTATATTGTGTTAGTGTTGATGTACAAATGGGTAAAACAAAATGAGATCACGAGTCTTGGTGTAATTTGTCGCTGCATCTCAGAAAGAGCAACAACTTCTGTGCAGACCAGAATCTGATCTACGATAACTCATCCATAACAACTCCCATTGTGCTGAGCGAAATCAGTAACTGGACACGATGGCCGTAGTTTAGTATCTACTGAACAGCGTGTGTGGAATACATGCATATGTCTTTGTAAAATCGGGACGATATGGGGACGAGGAATTATTCGCCAAATAGTTTTCCGCCGGAGTTGACTGTAAATATGAATATTGAATACAGCCCGATTGGTACATTAATGACATGGGTTTTACGTTTCAAACACCAATGGTACTTGCAACAGCAGCAGGTCTCCTGGTCTGAATATGACCAGTTCAGATGTAACATAACGTAGACAAGTTTACTTTTCCACCAAGATAGAAACAACATTTGATATTTCTGAAGGTTATCGCGTTCATATATTGCAAAGAAAGCTGTCCTTCGTGGCGATCTTGTTCACCAGAAACTGCTTAATTAAGTTAGAAACACAGGAGGGATTCTCATTCTGGACATGACTAATCTTATGTTTATCACTGATCAGATAATTTTTCGGAAGATGCAAAATTTGAACTTATTTTATACGACGAGCGCTATCTTTTTCGAATCTCATCTTTGCGTTATTGGACACTAGTCAATGAAAGCGGCGATGGTGATTTAGGATCTGAAACAATTCACTCTTTTTCAGCACAGCCGTCTTCCGTGGGTCGAAGCTATTGTACAGCAATTGTGCATTGTATATACATAACAGGTTAATGGAGGCACTGACTCAGAATCAAAAGCATTGCTTCAAATGTGGTTGCTTCAGTGATTGTGAACAAATGATCATTTATTATCGAAGTGGTCATGTATTTATCGGATGGCACAATGAGATGTTCCTTATCTCACATCTAGCTTTAAAATCGGTCACAATTTTCGCCCAATCAAGTCGGGTTGTGAACCCGCATCAACCTCGTCTAGCCCAGACTTCGATAATGGTATCCACGACATATCCACCTCATATGTACCATCATATTTGGTAGCACTTGGAATAATATTCATTGAGAAAGATTGACCTTCTATTGTCGGGTTTAAGTAATTTCATATTGATTATGTCAAAGGTGACTGGCATAAATAACAATCAGGCATTCAATGTATTACTGTTACTCGGTTCTTCGTTTTAAACAATCCTGTTCATCTGTTCATCTGTTCACCTCGCTCAAATTGCCACCTATTTCAAGGGTTTACTTGAACACGAATGCTCATGAATGCAAGATTCGTCAATAATGGGCACCATTCGGGTAGCAATTTTAAATAGAATTGCGCTTATGATGTCCCGGAGTAACATGAATATAATACTTTGGGTTGTGTGAGACATTAGATGGCGGCAATGACGGCGATAAAAGTTAAACATGACATATTTCACCATTTATTCTGACCACCGTATTGGAAGCCATCTTGGGGTTAGTGAGCTATTTTGTAATCCAAAAACGACATTGAATTATCGTACACACCAAACATCTCCGCCACGCTACATTCTGCGTTTTGTGGCTTCCGAGAAGATGACAAAAATGGCTTTAGGTTTTTTTTGGAGAAAAATGCCTAAATTTTATCAAAATTTTGTGCCAGGAAGTGCATTGTGTAATAATTTCACTTTATGGTTCAAGTTTGTAGATCGGGATATATACCTTAAACTATAGTTTGGCAGTTCATCAACGACCGCTTTGTTAGGTAAACCATTTAAGCAAGTAATTGTGCGTTCTTACATAATTCACAATTTCCACCTATATTGCAGCTGCCATATTGGCAGCCATTTTGGGTTAATGTGTCATTTTTTAATCCGATTTTTTCGTCAGGTGCCTCAAGAAAACCACCCAGAGAGAAAAAAGTCCGCCTATCTGACAAATCCAACATACGGATTCCGAAAGTTTAGTATTTACGCTAACCAAAAATGTAGGTCTCATAAATTCCCCCTCCAGGCGACACCTATGTCCATATTTGCCTGGCCTACAGGTGATGCCTGTCGACAAGGCGCTGGTGCATCCAGGTTGTCGGAGAGATTTTACCGACACAAAAAGAAAGACAACAGATGTTAGACACCCAGGTAGATCCACACCAATGAGCAAAGTAGAGACCCTCCCTTTCAGGGACACGCTCTTACAATGCTGTGGGCATAGACAGGATGCTTTAGTATTTGACATGGAGAAGCGCCTTCAAGGGTGCATTGACTTGGTAGCAGCAGAGGCCATTTACCACCATGGATGTCTGACTCTATTCTTGCAAGGCAAGGATGTGAATCAACCCGAGAAAGGAAAAGCAGGTCGAAGATCAGATCAGGGTATGCAACATTGGTTCGAAAAGATTGGTACTTGGCTCGAGACAGAAGGTGGTGCTGAATTATACACTGTTTATAGTGAGTTACATTCCAGAATGGTTGAATTTGCAGGCGAGTCAGAGGTTTATACTATTAAAAGTTTGAAAGGTAACTTAGAGGAATACTATGCAGAATTCATATTCTTAGCTGAGGTTAAGGGATGGAAGGATGTCATTTGTTTTCGAAATATGGCCAAATTCATTATAAATGAAAAGTGGTACACTGATAAAAACAGAATTTAGATGCTGAAGCAGAGAGGATTGTCTTGACTACAGCAAGAATAATAAAAGCACAAATAACGGAGGCAGAATCATACACATCCAGTGACGCTATATCTAGTATTAGTTGGGGGTGAAATTGGATCCCTAGTCACCTGCAAAGCCTACTAAAAATGTTAATTCCGTCCGATGTCAAGCAGAATAGCATCGGCCATTCCATTGTGCAGGGCACGCATCCACGTTCGGTTATAACACCAACGATGCTTGGACTGGGCGTAGAAATGGACCATGTGTTTGGTTCCAAATGGCTAGTGAACGAGTTACCCACAATGAAGTTGAGAACTTGAGAGGTACAAGCAATCCGCGAACTGGTCAGGTTTCATGCAAAGTGCTTACTCGCAGGACGACACTCTGACCGCTGAGAAATCAGATGTTCTGTTCCTTCCCATCATCGATCTTAATCCGTCAGATGACGATTTAATTTATTCTACACTTATTTATGTTGAGGAACATGCACGTAGATTGAACATCTGCATGCCATGTATCACTTTCGACCAGCCGTTGTGGTTCATGTAAACATAATAAGTTCTAAGACGATGAACATAGTGTGTAGGCTCGGATGATTTCACACTGTAATGAGCTTCGTGGGGAGTATCGGTTCGATGATGAAGGGGTCAGGTTTAGAAGAAGCTTTGGAGAAAGTGTACGGTCATAGCACAGTGACCCATATGATATCTGGAAAGGCAGTGTCGAGGGCATTCACTACTGTACATGCATTCCATTAAAATGCCATGAAAATCCCATTAAAATACCATTAAATTGGCGAAAACCATTAGTTTACACCATTAATTCTTGTAACAACAATTTTAATGGGGCTCCACTGAACCCATTAAAACACCATTAATTTTAAAGATTTAATGGCCAGTTCACCATTATAAACATTAAATTGGCCATTAAACACACATTCTATTTTTCTAATGCCCATTAAACCCCATTAAAATTTGTATTGACTGAATTTAATGGCAATGATTTGGTATACTTTTAATGCCAAGTACAATTGTCATGAAATTAATGCCCATAATCTTGATGGCCTCATATGTAATGGCCATCAACTAACCAATTTAATGCCCATTACATTATTATTGCAAATTAATGCCCATCACTCACAACTGTTGTAATATTAATGGCCATGATTTCAATGGCTGCCCAGGTAGTGGCCATCAAATGACCACACTTAATGCCCATTAAATTATTATTGCCCATCACTCGGAAATTATTTCAATGGCTGCATAGGTGATGGCCATGAATTGACCATATCCAAGGTTTCAACCAAGGTAAGTACTTATATAGTCAGCTACATTTAGTTAACGTCACTTTAAGTGGAAGCTCATAACACGACCTACACAATCAGGCAATGGCAATCATTTATGTCTATGCTCCACTGAATCAGCCATTTGAATTTCTCGAATGGTGGTTTGTTTTCTTAATTGGTGTTTCACGTCACTTTAAGCAGAAGCTCACATCATGACGCAACAGAGGCACAAACTCAGACAATGATGATCATTTATGTATTTCTCAGCTCCACTTTAAGAGAGACTTTTATCTCAAGCAGTGGTTACTGAAGCCCTATTCTTTCTCATTATGCTAGTCCATGCCTAACCAACTATACAAGTACTACCATGCAGGGCTCTTGCATGGTGGGGAAAATATAAACAAGACGGTAAATCAAGGAAGTAAATCAATGAAAAAGCCATGTATGCAATTGAGAAGCAAGACAAACCGGAAACATGGATTTTTTATTTTTATTTTGGCCTCACGTATCTTCTTCTGATTGTGTATTTTACTGAAGTGAGCCCATTGGTCATTTGTTTGTTTGTCAGTTTGACCCCACCATTCAAAATTTGAATCCATAAGAATCGGAAGCTTCACTACGATATAGAATACATGTACTCGAAGTTTCACTGGGCCCTAGTGAGAAGAGACCTTCTATTTTTTATTTGTTTATTAACAATACAAGTAGTATTATATTATATTATTTTTAATTAATATATAGCATAATCTTTTAAAGTTAGGCCATTAAAAACAAGAGATGGACTGTCGTCCGGTACATACTCCCTTGTTACATACCGCCTAGTGTGGGTATATCTATAAAATATGACTGCTATACTCAGACAGATGGACCCAAAAATCAGCATTTTCATATAAACAAAGATGAATAACTATAGAACAAAAAAACAAAACAAGACAAATAGTTGAATGTGCCATTAAATGTCCTCATAATGGTGAACATCCATACCAAATTTCATTGAGATCCGAGCATTACTGTTCAATTTATGACACGAAAAGACACCAGACGGACCAAAAATCCAACATTTCCAGATAATCGAAGATGTATAACTCTAGAATTGAAAATCCGAACAAAACGATGAAACCCTCTATTTAATGTCCTCATAGCTGTGAACATCCATACCAAATTTCATTGAGATCCCACCAAAACTGTTGAAGTTACAACATGAACTGACACCAGGCATACCATGCAAAAGCCAACATTTCCAGATAAACAAAGATGAATAACTCTAGAATGGAAAATCGGAACAAAACTATGGAACCCTCTATTTAATGTCCTCATTGTAGTGAACGTCCACACCAAATTTCATTGAGATCCCATCAAAACTGTTGAAGTTACAACATGAACTGTCACCAGGCATACCATGCAAAAGCCAACATTTCCAGATAAACAAAGATGAATAACTCTAGAATGGAAAATCGGAACAAAACGATGGAACCCTCTATTTAATGTCCCCATTGTAGTGAACATCCATACCTAATTTCATTGAGATCGGAGAACTACTGTTCAAGTTATGACATGAACAAACATCGGACGGTCGTACGTACGGTCGCACACACAGACGCATGTACGGACGGATAGGTGCAAAACAGTTAAACCCACTTTTTAAAGGGGCTATAATTAACGCCCGCATCACTAAAAGTCCGCTTCATGGCTGCAGCAAAACTATTTATCGCAATCTCAAAAAAAAAAATCCTCCCTCAATACGCTAGTGATAGGGACTTATTTTTGGTTCACCGGTCACATTTTTAAGAACACCGGTTATATTTACTTCCGGTAAAAAGCACGTGGTCTGATATTTTATCGTCTGTTCATTTTTTCAATTTTGGACAAATAAATTGGAAAACATGAGTTTGTTTTCTATGTGCATTACGTCAGGGATCACAGTTATACCATTGAGTGTATATGGAGGATTAACCGAAGGAACATCTGTTGGTTGGTGAACTATTTGCGACAATGCAATGCAATAAATCTGATGATTTTGGCGAAATCCGGAAAATTCCAAACGATTTGAAAAACATTAAACCGAATGCTATATTCGAAACTCGAGTAGTCTCAATGGGCAAAAAGTGTTTCCTGGTGCCAAAATAGGTGATCTAATAGAAAAATAAAAATGAAGTTATTCACAAATGCTTTCTTCTTCTTGTCAATCTTTGAAGTACGTTCCTCCCAATCATTGAACAGTGTTGAAATTTAATTCAACCAATCTATCAGAACTGTCACTTTGACAGCACATGCACAGACCTTCTCAAAATAAGTGTCCCTTTTAACGCGGTTCTCATGAGTTAACAACGCGGTTGTACCCCGCTGGACAAAACAAGTGTCCACTGCCACCGCGGTGTACTTGCCGTTCGGCCGCGGTGTCATTTTGTGTAACCGCGGCCGAACGGCAAGTACACCGCGGCCGAACTGCAGTCAGCTGGTGGAGCCGTGGTGTAGTTGCAGTTCGGCCACAGTGGCAACACAAACCGCACCGCGGTTAAGTGGACACTTGTTTTGTCCAGAGGGGTACCTTCAACACAACACGGTCGTTGTGTTGATAACGCAGTGTTGGTAAGTTACGACCGCGTTGAAGTTTAACACAGACCGCGTTTATGTTAAATGGGTTGCGTCAAGGATCAACGCGAAGATTACAATCACCGCGCCGAAAAATATACAGACGATGAGTCATGTAAGCAGCCCTGATAATTGGCTACGGCAATCGGCAATGCCGAAGCCATTTGCTGAAGCAAACTGGGCTACGGTAAAGGGTTGCCGTAGCAGATTGCCGAAGCCAAACAATCTGAATTAAAAGGGCTGTGTAAGTAGTTTTTTAACCATTACATTTTTAAAAATATATAATTTATGATCACATATGACTAATGTAGTGTCATTTTCCCCACTCTCTGAAAACAGAAAATCACATATCTACGCATTCGATCTTTCCAAATCGGGCAATTTATTTGCAGCTTTTGACAGGTGTTAGGCTTTTTTATAAATATAATATATATACCCTGCTTGACAAAACCAGTGTCCACCTAACCGCGGTGCAGTTAGCGTTGCCACCGTGGCTGAAATGCAACTACACCGCGGCTCCACCGGCTAACTACAGTTGGGCCGCGGTGTACTTGCCGTTCGACCATGGTGTAATTGCCGCAGTGTACGTTCATTAAACTGAAAAAAGACGATACAAACCAGAAATCTAACCACGGTGTACATGCCGTTCGGCTGCGGTGTAGTTGCCTTTCGGCCGCAGTGTACTTGCTGTTGGGCCACGGTGTACTTGCCGTTCGGCCGCGGTGCTCAACTGCAGTTACAAACTCTGACACCGCGGCCGAACGGCAAATACACCGCGGTGCCAATGGACACTTGTTTTGTCCAGCGGGGTAGGTACAATGAACACGTGTATCGCACAAAGCGGTCGTGCGGTTGTGTTTCCCAATGTATGGAGTAAAACACCACGCACGTATATATTGCTATAAATGTCCGCTACAGAACTGTTGGGATATATGTACTTGTCGATCATTGCAAACAGAACGATGAATACATTTAATAGGCTTAGTAGCAGTAAATAAACCACAATTGACTAAAATTCTGGTTTCGTGTTTCGTGGCTGACGAAACCAGAATAACTTCGTCTAGTATTATATTCATTTCCCGGGCTGGTTTTTTGGCCCAGTCCGCCTCTGTTCTTATATATGCCGAGTTCTCAAATACTAATAAATATTTTCTGATAAATATTTTTTTGAACATGTGGGACAGATAATAGAATTAAAAAAAATGGGAGGTGGTGTGTTTAGTTCTTTATACCGGATTTTATTATTGCGTTGGAGTTGTATGTAGTTTGTGTCATATTTTGAATTGATTCTCTATCTCATTGGCTTATCTGTTGTCGCGTTTATTCTGCAAAATTCTGTTGAAAAATCGCTTTCCAAATATTTTAGCTTGTTTAATATCTACGTACATTCATTGCGTTTGGAAGCTTCGGGATTCACCGAAGACATGTCCCTATTTGAGTTCATTGACACCGCTGTGAATCATTCCGGTAGGCTTTTGATCCGCAGCCTGTCAGTAAAAATGACATATCATTGGTTACCACGTCAGACCGCTGCGTGTTTTGCAGGTGTTGAAGAACACATGGATAATTAAAGGTACTCAATCCGATTAAGCACTCCTAAATTACTATTTCTTTGGCTTCAGTTGTAACAAATATTTGATTCGAGTCGAGGAACACATCCATCAAAGCTCAGAGTTGTTAAATATTGATTTTTGAAGTTTGTAATTGTTTCGAGATGTGTACTAATAATTGCCCCTAAATTTGTAATTTTCTCGAGACGTGTACTAATAATTTCAACAGGAACACTTATTCAAACAGACGAGGATGGATAACTCTAAAATCAAGTGTATTAATAACGCAATTTTGACTGAGAACATCTTTTTGATGGCGTGTTTCTGGGCCAGAAACAATAGAAATAACAAAACTTCAAAAATTATTATCTGTTAACTCTGAGCGTTGATAAGTAGGTTCCTTGACTCGAATCAATTATTTTTTATCCCTGAAGCCAAAGAAATAGTAATTTATGAGGGCCTGATCGGATTGAGTACCTTTAATATTTTTAAATTATACATCACTGTAGATCTGTCATCGAGTTATCATATCCTCACAAAGATTTCAAATGACATCGGATCCTTGGCGTACAGATAATCAACCTTTAATCGGATGTGACGCTGAATATTAAATATTCAAAAATGCATGCACATGTATATTGCGACGTGAACTCAAAAGTGTTTTGGTTGTTAGAAATCTCAATTGCATCTCTATTAATTCGTGCAGCACGATCAATGCGATCTACATTTATTTATTAGCTTTTTCCAGAAAAATTCTAATGAAAATGTAAAACATTTAACACCAATCAATCATTTTATCCATACCTCCCACCATGCCAAAATAACATTGTATTATGTTGGCAATGTTCCGTTTCGTTGACGGTTATCTCAACCGCGTTTGTTGCGTTAACAGTCATGCCCACCGCGCTATGTTGCATTGACGGTTACCTCGACCGCATTGAGGAAAATCACAACTGCATTGGAGTAACGTTACGACCGCGTTCCGTTAACACGAGAATCGCGTTGATGGTCAATTCTCAACGCGGTTCCAACGTTTGAGAGGGACACTTATTTTTTAGAAGGTATGTACCCACATCAGCAGCCATCAGTATAAAAGTATAATGATATAAACCGGTATATAGGATTCTTGTGGAACACTAGAAAAATTACATCAGTGTCACTGAGAATTGTTCCTGATAGTGGATATCCATGGGCATTGCAGTAAAAAAAATACATGTAGAGCAATTTATGGCACTGCTACATTTGAATCAGATTTCTCAGAATTCCTAATATAATTGTCAGAAGTTTTTTGTAATTTGAGTGGTGTGTGTTTCTCTATACATGTATGTGTGGTTACATTGTACAGTTATGATATTTGGTGGGAGACATTGAGTGCTTCTGACTTTATAAACCATATCCCTCACACTATCATGAATAGAACCAGACAAAACTCATGCTATGCCTTTCCTCAATATCCATTTAGAGCCATGCTTTTGGAATTGGGCAACAGAGGTGTCAGAATATTCCCGTGTATTGAGCTATACATGTGATTACACAGATACAAGTTGTATTACATGTACCTGGAATCATGAAAAAAGATTTAATATTCGATTTTGAGTATGTTTTGAATTTTTTTTAAATAAATAATAAATATAAAAAGACTCCCTCCCTCCCTTATCAAAATATTTAGACATAATTGCTTGTGAACCCAGACTTGAATTTGTAATGGCCTTATATGTGTTTTATTATTATTTCTATCCAATTGTAATTAATTTCAACACAGTTGATGCCCCATTTAAAAATAGATCATCTTGAGCTACCCTGCTTGACAAAACAAGTGTCCACCTAACCGCGGTGCAGTTAGCGTTGCCACCGTGGCTGAAATGCAACTACACCGCGGCTCCACCGGCTAACTACAGTTGGGCCGCGGTGTACTTGCCGTTCGGCCATGGTGTAATTGCCGCGGTGTACGTTCATTCAACTGAAAAAAGACGATACAAACCAGAAATCTAACCACGGTGTACATGCCGTTCGGCTGCGGTGTAGTTGCCTTTCGGCCGCAGTGTACTTTCTGTTGGGCCACGGTGTACTTGCCGTTCGGCCGCGGTGCTCAACTGCAGTTACAAATTCTGACACCGCGGCCGAACGGCAAATACACCGCGGTGCCAATGGACACTTGTTTTGTCCAGCGGGGTATATTGTACAGAGAAATGAGGAATCGGGGAGTCCATAAATATACACACAGTACCACTTTAAAGGGACATTCAAGGTCCCGGGCCATATTCTGGCTATAAACACCTAATTCCGGGTATCATACCCAAGTTTGGAGATAAAGTGTCTAGTCATTTCATGAGGTCCCCAGAGGGCAAATTTAGTGAAGCTGTCCCACAAAGCGGACCAGCGTCGCCAAACTCACCTTCTGGAGACCTCATTCTGCTTATGACCAGTTTTTCATGCCCATCATATTTAATGGGCCTTATTATGCCCCATGAACCAACCATTAAATATAGGCTGTATTTAATGGCCATCAATTTTGTGGGCACCCTGCCCCCAGAAATTTAATGGGCATCAAAATTGACCTCCCAAAATTAATGCCCATTATAATGACCCATTTTAATGCCCATTATATTTAATGGGCCTTAATATGTAACCTTTCATTGGATTTTAAAGGGGTTTTAATGGCAATTAAACACAGAATGTTGCCATTAATTTTTTAATGGCCTTTAGTTCCCGCCTTCATTTATTAATGCCCATTACCCCAGTTAATTTAATGGCCATACACATACCCATTAAAATAATTTAGCTTTAATGGCCGTTAACTTTCTTATAATAATGGCAATTTAATGGCTGTGAAAGGTTACATATTAAGGGGGTATTTTAATGGGTTTTTAACGGGAAAATCATGGGTTTTTTAATGGATTTGTAATGGTATATCATTAATGGGCCTTTAATGGGCATTTAATGGGTGTGCGCGCAGTAGTGATTGCGTGGTCACTACCTAGTTGAGGCTGGGCTTTTCAATAAGTTGATAGCTGAAGTTGTCCCAGTTGAGAAGGACGGCAGTTCTGCGGACAATGAATCAATACGGGAAGAAGATGACAGAAGCATCACAAGGGTGCAATGGATGGAATACGAAAACTGTGTGAAGAAATTGAAATTGGAGTTGTTCCTATATCAGTGGATGCGGACTCAACTGAATTGTTGAAGCTCGAGCAATGTTTCAATAGTTATAAATCACTGCTTGTCAAAGAAACCCTCACATCAAAATTGTGGGTGCAGTATATGGATTATGTGCAAACCCTAAAGAACTTCACCCGTGCTGAGCGAACAGGGGATTGGAACCTGCATATTGTAACAGTGGGGAAGATGCTGAACGTCTTCGCAGCCACTGGTTATATAAATTACGCAAAGAGCCGCAGACTATATCTCCAAATGATGTTAGAATTACCAGTAAAGCACCCTTGGGTACATCAGTGTTTTGCGGAACATGGCTTCCATGTACCCCGTAGGAGTAGCAGATTATCAACCAATCTTATTATTGAACAAGTACTGATGAGATCTATCAAGAATCGAGGGGGTTTAACTCGATATAGAGGAATGACAGAAACGGTACGTTTGCAGTGGATACTCAGTATGCACAGATGTGCAGAGATACACGATGCAATGACCGAGTTGACCAAAATGCGACATGGTACAAGTGGGCAGCACATTGAAATGGGAGAATCTAGGCAAAAGCGTAATTTCGATGATATGGTTAATTTGAGCCATATTACACGCATGGAGGATAAACACAAACACATACCCTCCCCCCCAATATGGAGATAAAGTCAAAGTACAGTCAATAATAGTTTCGTTGTCCCGCCTGGGTCCCCAAGCACAATCAACGACGCACATGTTCACATTTCCAGCCGAAACTCAATTATATTTTATAAAATGTTGGCTAAAACTCTGTTCTATAGCTGCGGTCGATCGTCAGTTGTTGGCCTATACAAACTATTGAACAAGCTACGCGTCCTAATGTGAAAGACTTCGCTACCATTCGTATTTCGCCGCTATAAAAATATACTCCAGACAAACCCTGCAGTATGACGTCACAGCGCACAAAGAGTTTTACGATTGACAGAATACATGTACATAATCCTGTCAGTTTAATTTCCACGGACGCTACTTGAAATTCTAAAAAATACTTTATTCAATTCTCCTTGCGTGGTATTATTGGTCAATGCGTAAATACTTTTTAGTGTTTCTATTCATTACATCTTATTGTAAGTTATAAATGTGTAAACACTGTAACTCGTATAAAACAAGACAGTCAATGACTGTGGGTCACTCACCAGACTGTAAAGACTGAGAAGGCTGGGACTCTGAAGACCAAAAGAGTTAGTACTTGTCAAAATCACATAAAAACAAGTACATGTAAATGTTGTTCTAAACAAGAAAATAGCTAGAGGGTCTCTGTTAAGCAGTGGGGTGTCCACATTGAAATTTTCAACTGCACGCCCCTAATTCCTCCCATCCCATATAGCCTGTCTGTCGCCTCCTAACTTAAGCAATCACACTCCCAAGTTCATAAATATTCCTTTGCACATGTTGGAATTTTACAACTGATATCTCAAGCTTTTCCCAACTGTTGCAAAGTTCCAACCTGACATTCCCCCTTTTTTAATGGCTGACCCCATTCAAACATATTTGAATCCAAACTCTCCATGGACCCTACACACCAAATGCCAATCTAACCTATTTTAAAAATGTAACCCAGTCACCTGAGGACCATCCATACTCTATATAGGCTATTAAAATAGGCCTAATGACTCTTGAGTAGATGATGTTTTAAGAATTACCATGGGGTCAAGAGTTATGTCCCTGGCTTAACCCCTATATGACCTGGTAACCCTATTTGAACAAATCTGAATCCCAGTCACCTAAGGACCCTCCATACAAAATATAAGCTAAATATGCTAAATGATTCTTGAGAAGAAGTTTTAAGAATAACTATTGAGGTAAAGAGTTATATCCCTGGCTCAGCCCTGCTTTGACCCAGTGATCCAATTTGAACAAATCTGAATCATAGTCACCCAAAGACCATCCATACCAAATATATGCTGAATAGGGCTGATGGTTCTTGAGAAGAAGGTGTTTTAAGAAATACCACAGAGGGAAAACAAGTTGCATCCATGGCTCTAATGCTATTTGACCTGGTGAACAAATTTGAACAAATCTGAATCACTGACATCCAAGGACAATGAATACCAAATATAAGCTGAATAGGTCTGATGGTTCTTGATAACAAAATTTGAAGAATTACAATTGATGGACAAGTTATGTCCCTGGCTGTGCCCTTATTTGACCCGGTGGCCCCATTTGAAATAAAACGCCGCTCGGCCACAGTGTCCCCCGAACCGGTGGCTTCATTTGGAGCGGAGGCTTTGTAGAAGTATACTATATGGATAAGACACTTGTGCATTGTCTCATTACTGACATGCATACAAATAACCAAATCTTAAAAAAACTCTTAAAGTCAAAATATAACCTCAAATTGGCACAAAATGAAGAAAATTACAAGAAAAATTGAATTTTCTAAGTCGAAAAGCCCATAACTCTGAGAAAAATCATTCGAACTTGACCTGTATCGTGATATGACTGATCCACATAAAAACGGTATTTGCAATTAAAGGATCCAAACTTGAGATATCATCCGGAAACCGAAAAAATGAGAAATTTTCTAAGTAAAACAAGTCAAATAAAAGGTCGGTAGACCTCATGTCCGCCTCTAAGCATCGGCTTGATACAACCGTTGTTTGCGCATAAAAATTGGCATGGCGGAAGACGAAATCGAATTTGATCTGTCTTTTGTGCTAGTGAACCTACATATACCAAATTTAATTTCATTCAGTACACATTTACTAAAGTTATCATACGGAAACCTCAAATTGGCAAAAATTCTAAGTAAAAAAGGGACATAACTCTGGTGCAAATTGGCGGGCGGAACCCGAATTCGTACTTGACCTGTGTTTTGCTGGGAGAAAGACACATACCAAATTTGGTTTAAATCTGATTAACTCTACTAAAGTTATCATCCGGACACCAACTTTTGGGGTTTTATATGTCGGGTCGGCGGACAAAAAAGGGGCCATAACTCTCGCAAAAATTATCGGATTAAACCGAAATTCGAACTTGAGCTGTATTTTGATATAAGTAATCCACAAAAAAACGGGTTTTGCATATAAACAATCCAAAATCAAGTTATCATCCGGAAACCAAAAAACAGAAGAAAAACTTAATTTTCTATGTCGAAAAAGGGGCATAACTCTGCCAAAAATTGTCGGGCAGAACCCAAGTTCAAACTTGACCTGTGTTTTGCTGGGAGAAAGTAATATACCAAATTTGTTTGAATCCGATTAACTCTACTAAAGTTATCATCTGGAAACCAACTTTCAGGGGTTTTCTAAGTCAAAAAAGGGCCATAACTCTCGCAAAAATGGGCGGAGCAAACCCATATTCGAACTTGACCTTTATTTTGGCCTGATAAACACACCTATGTATTTGCTTTTGATCTAATAACCGAAACTAAAGTTATCATCCAGAAACCATTTTCGGACGCACGGACACACGGACGGACGCACGGACGGAGACCGGCTATTTTAATAGTCCCCCTTTTTTTCTTTTTCGGGGAACAAAAATATGTACCACGGTCACCCAAGGACCCTCCATACCAAATTTAAGCTGAATATTTCTGATGGTTCTTGAGAAGACTATAGCTCCACCAGAGACTTGGTCTCAGATGAGACATCCAGTTTCCCATATATATAATTGTGTTAGAACACAGGTATTTATTTTTAATGTCAGAATCACACATGGCATCATTTTTCTCCATGAATACAACAAACAAACTAAGAATGTGGATTGCTAGTTATGGGAGTGACTAAACACCGCCCGGACCAGCCCGGACCCCCCATATGGACTATATGAGTGATTGTAAGGCCAATATAAGTGCAGGGGTGTCATGGAAACCCACTCAGGGTCGCTATTAACCCTCAAAATGCCGGCATCGGCGAAAATGTTCGCCGCGAAATGAAGCTAACAGCCCGGACCGCCCCTGCTGCGTCCAGGTGGGATTTTAGTATCCATACCTGTGCGGGGGTGTTAATGAAACCCAAATACGCACGGAGAGTGGTAAAGGTCAAACGGAAGTGCCGCTTATTAACCCCTAAACTTCCCAGATTCAGCCAGAATTAAAAAAATTGCGCCCCCGATAAACAAATTCACAGCCAGGACCCCCTTAATGTCCTCGTACTTCTAATAACTCCTTACATATGTGTTGCGGAACTACACTCGACTACACTCATGAAGAACCACGGGCGAGTCGTCCACGAAAGTCTGACAATTAACCCCAAAATGCCGCCATCGCCGAATATGTTTACCGACAACGACGCTGACAACCCAGACCGCCCCTGCTGTGCCTAGGGGTGATTTTACTATCCATATCTGTTCGAGGGTGTTAATGAAATCCAAATACGCACGGAGAGTGCTCAAGGTCAAACAGAAGTTGCGATATTAAATATCGGTAAACATAATCGGTGATGGCGGCATTTTGGGGGTTAATTGCCAGGCATTCGTGGGCGACTCGCCCTTGTATCTTCGTGAGTGTAGTCGAGGGTAGTTCCACAACACATATGTAAGGAGTTATTAGAAGTACGAGGATATTAAGGGGGTCCGGGCTGTGAATTTGTTTATTGGGGGCGCAATTTTTTAATTCTGGCTGAATCTGTGAAGTTTATGGGTTAATAAGCGGCACTTCCGCTTGACCTTGACCACTCTCCGTGCGTATTTGGGTTTCATTAACACCTTCGCACATGTATGGATACTAAAATCATACCTGGACGCAGCAGGGGCCGTCATTCATTTCACGGCGAACATTTTCGCCGATGCCGGCATTTTGAGGGTTAATAGCGACCCTGAGTGGGTTGAGTGGGTTTCCATGACACCCCTGCACTTATATTGCCCTTAAAATCACTCATATAGTCCATATGGGGGGTCCGGGCTGGACTGGGATGGTCTGGGCTGGTCCGGGCTGTCAGCGTCGTTATCGGTAAACATAATCGGCGATTGGCGGCAATTTGGGGGTTAATTGCCAGGCATTCGTGGGCGACTCGCCCTCGAATCTTCGTGAGTGTAGTCGAGGGTATTTCCACAACACATATGTAAGGAGTTATTAGAAGTACGAGGACATTAAGGGGGTCCGGGCTGTGAATTTGTTTATTGGGGGCGCAATTTTTTAATTCTGGCTGAATCTGGGAAGTTTAGGGGTTAATAAGCAGCACTTCCGTTTGACCTTGACCAATCTCCGTGCGTATTTGGGTTGCATTAACACCCCCGCACAGGTATGGATACTAAAATCCCACCTGGACGCAGCAGGGACGGTCCGGGCTGTTAGCTTCATTTCGCGGCGAACATTTTCGCCGATTCCGGCATTTTGAGGGTTAATAGCGACCCTGAGTGGGTTTCCATGACACCCCTGCACTTATATTGGTCTGACAATCACTCATATAGTCCATATGGGGGGTCCGGGCTGGACTGGGATGGTCCGGGCTGTCAGCGTCGTTATCGGTAAACATAATCGGCGATGGCGGCATTTTGGGGGTTAATTGCCAGGCATTCGTGGGCGACTCGCCCTTGTATCTTCGTGAGTGCCGTCGAGGGTAGTTCCACAACACATATGTAAGGAGTTATTAGAAGTACGAGGATATTAAGGGGGTCCGGGCTGTGAATTTGTTTATTGGGGGCGCAATTTTTTAATTCTGGCTGAATCTGGGAAGTTTAGGGGTTAATAAGCGGCACTTCCGTTTGACCTTGACCACTCTCCGTGCGTATTTGGGTTTCATTAACACCCCCGCACAGGTATGGATACTAAAATCCCACCTGGACGCAGCAGGGACGGTCCGGGCTGTTAGCTTCATTTCGCGGCGAACATTTTCACCGATGCCGGAATTTTGAGGGTTAATAGCGACCCTGAATGGGTTTCCATGACACCCATACACATATATTGCCCTTAAAATCACTCATAAAGTCCATATGGGGGGTCCGGGCTGGACCGGGATTGTCCGGGCTGGTCCGGGCTGTCAGCATCGTTATCGGTAAACATAATCGGCGATGGCGGCATTTTGGGGGTTAATTGCCAGGCATTTGTGTGCGTCTCGCCCTTGTATCTTCGTGAGTGTAGTCGAGGGTAGTTCCACAACACATATGTAAGGAGTTATTAGAAGTACGAGGACATTAAGGGGGTCCGGGCTGTGAATTTGTTTATTGGGGGCGCAATTTTTTAATTCTGGCTGAATCTGGGAAGTTTAGGGGTTAATAAGCGGCACTTCCGTTTGACCTTGACCACTCTCCGTGCGTATTTGGGTTTCATTAACACCCTCGCACATGTATGGATACTAAAATCACACCTGGACGCAGCAGGGGCGGTCCGGGCTGTTAGCTTCATTTCACGGCGAACATTTTCGCCGATGCCGGCATTTTGAGGGTTAATAGCGACCCTGGGTGGGTTTCCATGACACCCCTACACTTATATTGGCCTTACAATCACTCATATAGTCCATATGGGGGGTCCGGGATGGACTGGGATGGTCCGGGCTGTCAGCGTCGTTATCGGTAAACATAATCGGTGATGGTGGCATTTTGGGGGTTAATTGCCAGGCATTCGTGGGCGACTCGCGCTTGTATCTTCGTGAGTGTAGTCGAGGGTAGTTCCACAACACATATGTAAGGAGTTATTAGAAGTACGAGGACATTAAGGGGGTCCGGGCTGTGAATTTGTTTATTTGGGGCGCAATTTTTTTATTCTGGCTGAATCTGGGAAGTTTAGGGGTTAATAAGCGGCACTTCCGTTTGACCTTGACCACTCTCCGTGCGTATTTGGGTTTCATTAACACCCCCACACAGGTATGGATACTAAAATCCCACCTGGACGCAGCAGGGACGGTCTGGGCTGTTAGCTTCATTTCGCGGCGAACATTTTCGCCGATGCCGGCATTTTGAGGGTTAATAGCGACCCTGAGTGGGTTTCCATGACACCCCTACACTTATATTGGCCTTACAATCACTCATATAGTCCATATGGGGGGTCCGGGCTGGTCCGGGCTGGTCCGGGCGGTGTTTAGTCACACCGCTAGTTATCATAGCCATTCTGGGTCATTTATATACAAACAGCTCACACAGTTACACAGGCATGGCATATGCCTGTTACCAGAAGCAGTATGGAATATTCCACACAGAGCTGTCACAACAATCAGATTTAATTTCAATCACAGCTGCCATAATGACTTTATAATCACCTTTCTGACTTCTATGCTGTTATTAAGTAAACATTCTGTCTCCTATATCTCATTGTGCTGTGTACATATGTTCTGGATTTTAGAGTGATTTAAAACCAAATTTGCTGTTGGGACTCCAGGTACCTGGGGATGTTATAATGGCAAGAGTTTTTCATATCTTTTAACAAGTTTAAAAAATAATAAAAACAAAAAAACAAAAATACAAATCATTTTGAATCTAAATTAATCAGTCTAATTAAAAAAAAAAAAATTCATATTCTACATATCCATGCAAACATTTTGACATATAATACGTCTCCGTGGTCGACGACATGATTTAACTCGAATTATAAGGCCTGTTCATGCCTGATACTGGGCCACTACATATAGTGCTATTTAGAGAGCTGGATTCCAGTTTTCACTCATTTTATTAATAAACAATGCATTACCCTGGTAACCCCAGAATCTGCTTAATTCCACCAGATCCTTGCTATATATATTAATTACATCAAAGGCTTAAATTATTACTCGATAAAACTGGAAATTTCTATAAAAGGGCATGCATTAATTATAAATATCTTGTTGTAATGGATTCCAGAAATCTCAAATTTTTCACCAAAAAAGTGAGTTTTACCCCAAAAACGAACCCTAGAACAATGACATCACCGAGATTTCTATTACAACAGGTGAACATGGTCATATGTTGTTGTTTAGATAAGTTCCTGACCAGAAATAGAGGGAAGTATTATTCAGGCAGCTGGAGTCCATTTTCCACTGTTTTGTTTTATGAAAAAGCTTGTTTTACCCCAAAAATAAACAATCGTACAACATTTCACAAAAAGGCAACATCGGCATGCTATCGAGACGAATAATTTGACATGTGTTTCAGTTTGTTACTCTCCGACATGGTTGGACCGATGTTAAAGTATCAGGAATGTTGAGAAGGGTTCATTTTTAACTACAAAAATCCATACAAGTGAAGGAGAAACCTGGCAATATAATAGAAGAATGATTACAAGAAAAATATACAAAAGCATAATATTGATGACCAGGGTTAACAATTTTAACTTTATAAATTTAGGGGACTGTACCAGGTATGTCACATGAATATTGCATTGATATGATAAACCAGAGAGCTATGCCAGCAGACCTGTTAACCTCACAAAATATTTTCCGGGAGATTGGTCACGATTTTCCGTGAGATTGTGGTCATCATCCGGGAGATTAAATTTTTTTTTATTCCTTCAGATTCCTTTTGCATTTGACAAAAAAAATAATAAAAATATGATCAGCTATCACACATAAACATGTAAGTTTGATGGCAAATTAGCAAGTATTCTTAAGAAAAACATTTACTGTGTAGTTTTTACTTTTATTGTCTCATTTATAGAGAAAATATCGAAGCTACCGGAGTACGTACATCAATATTAAACTGTAAACTACTTTCGATTTCATTTAGATCTCGCGAGATATCAAATGTAACATTAAAAAGTACAACTCAGGAACGGATTCCGAAAGTTTAAAGCCAGAACATGTGCTTCTTTTGAATTTTATCAGACAAATAAACTTTAATGGTAGTTTCATATAACCTCAGGGATTATCTCTAGTGGGTTGCTAATTGAGAACAGGTCCCCGTTGTTCAGTCTGGTGATCCCGTTCAATAGAACTTAGAAGGTGTTTGTTGTTTTATTGTCCGGTGCCCCTGCTGTGCGAACAATGTTGATTTTATGACCCCAGATTAATCATGGGTGTTAATTGCCACAATGATGTTGCAGTCGGATATCAGGGATGTGTTGATAGCCTGTCTACTGGTCAAATAGATCAAATAAAGAGATTATTTTTTGTGATTTTCTACAGAAGCTGAATCCGGGAGATTGTCATGCCTGTCCGGGAGTGCGGGGATATCGTGCTCAAATCCGGGAGTCTCCCGCACAATCCGGGAGGGTTAACAAGTCTGTATGCCAGAGTTGATAAACACTGGGCCAACACTGTCCCCACACTACGGAAATGTAATAACAACAGACAGCTATTAAAGTCTGCTTAAATTCTAAAGAACATCCCTACAAATCAAAAATAGACTATTCCAATTTATACTTTTAGAACTGAATGGGAGAGTCTATTGATTCATGAATGGGTTACACCTTTATAATACACTGATGGCTAAAAATAACTCTAATTCCATAATACAGATTTACCTCTTGTGTCTCTCTCTCTCTCTCAGAGCTAAACTGATATCACTGGTAATTAATTGTAGACTGCTATGGTTTATCTTGTGAGCCTAAAAATCTCAAATCTGTTCAATTCTTAGTTGAAAATGGGCCATAACTCTAGTATAAAATATCGGATCTAACCCATATTCAAACTCGATCTGTATTTTGAGTTGAGAAACTCACATACCAAATTTGGTTCCTATCAGATGAAAAATGGTTGATTTATCGAAGCATGCATGAATTCTATGTCAAAGGGCCATAACTCCATTAAAAAATATCAGATCAAACCCATGTTCGAACTCAATCTGTATTTTGGGCTGAGAAACCCATATACAAAATTGGGTTCCGATCGGATAGAAAATGTTTGAGTTATCGCATTATGCGTAAGTGTCAATGGACAGATGGACAGACGGCTAGACGGACGAACGACGAGTGTCAATCCGGACGTCGACACTATGTGTACCATAGTATGCTATGGGTACAGATAAAAAGTGGGATAACTCCACACAAAAATGTCAGAAGACCTCATAATTGCAGGTGCACAGGTTCCCATGGTACTAAATATGTGTGCCAATTTTTTTTTTTAAATAGGCCAAAAAATGTAGGAATAAAAGTTCGGACAAAATTACATCCACGGACGGACAGACAAATTTCGAGAAAAAATATGATGGCTCTCATCTAGAGGTCACCCTGAAGATCCATATAAAATTTGGTGACGATTGGATGAGAAATGTGACCTGTAGGGTGTGCTAACGAAAATTGTTGACAGATCACGGATGACGGACGCCAACCCATAGCAATAGCTCAAACTTGACTTTGTCATGTTGAGCTGAAAATGACAGCTACAACTCATCAGGTCTATATGGCATCAATACTGAATTAAGTCTACACCATTGAAAACATCAAATGGCTTTTCCAACAATTTAAGGATGTTTTAACATATAAATTGAGAACAGTGTTATGATAACTGTATGAAACAAAACAAATTAAAACTTTAGATTTGGCTGACATATCTCAGAGGCCCCTCCAAACAGAAAATTTAGCATTCCCAATAAAACATTCAGACCAAAACTGGAAACAGTGACAGAAAAATGATGGTTGTAAGAATTATTCTTTCAAACTCACAAACAATTTCACCAGTGCAGACTTCGCTAACCAACAGTACAAAAATACTGGCACAAACAAATCTTTTAGAAGTGGAGGGTAACAAACCTGAAAAAAAGAAATTTCATGCCATCAATATAAAAAGCAACCTAGTGAAATTCCCATCCAAGTTTTGGGTGGGCCTGGATCCCGGTCTATCTGTGACTGATCTAAATATGTCCTCACTAAAATACAGTTAGGCTGAACCTATCCATCATCCACCATTTCTGGATGAGTTACACAAGTAGTGTGGATAATTCCACTCCTCATCCCAGATTCTATTGCAGGATGAGGGGAATTCTATGAATATAAGTGAGTATGTGAGGGATGACATAGCATATTGTCCCTGAAAGGGTTAATCAATCTCTCTTAACAGTGGCAGTTGAGAAAAACTGCTCACGCGCATGCGCACTACAACGCAGCGAGTTGTGACCAAGTCCGTGCGATCATCACAGTTTAAAGGAGGCATACCCATGTTGAAACAGGAAGGGAGGGAAGGGCGGGTACAGTCATCCCTCACATACTCACTTATATTCATATAATTCCCCTCATCCTGCAATAGAATCTGGGATGAGGGGTGGAATTCTATTCCTATGAGCTCATATGCTTCGGGATGACATAGCACCTTCAAAGAACAATGGGTATGCAAGGAACAAACCAAGAGACAAAGTTCCTGACAAGAATATAATAAACAAACAACGATAACAGCTATAAATATGAAGAAAATAGCTTATCGTAATCTTGTCTATCGAGCACTGTTAGTTCTGTGTTCCCAATGCAGCCACAGCGAAATTATCAGGAGGTACTTCCTCTCTGAAATAAATTTTTTTTTTAATCTGAGCATTCTGCCAGTTTGCTGTTTTAAGGATAGTTCTTAAGGGAACACCATTCAGTAAAGCTGTTGAACAAGCGGCCCCTCGGACTGAATGTGCTTTGAACATCTGAGTATCTTTTTGTGCCTCCTTCATTATTAATGTAAGATATAGCTGTTGTATTATCAGCTTTAATCTGGATATGCTGATCATTCAAACCTGCACATAAATGTTCAAAGCCAAGTTTAATAGCCTTCAATTCTAAGACATTAATGTGGTGAGTGGCCTCCTCTGGAGACCAACAGCCATTGGCAACTTTGTGCATGAAGCATGCTCCCCAACCAACAGTGGAAGAGTCTGTGACAATGGACTGGTCTACTGGTCCAAGTCGTATTGGCCTGCCATTCAAGCTAGAGGCATTACAAAGCCACCAATTTATATCATTAATAGCGGCATGGGATAGAACCATCTCATGATCATAATCAAGGTCATATAACTGAAGTGCCTCAATTTTAGCGCTATCAATGCCACGAGTATGAAAACTTCCAAGTGCAATTGCCTTAGAAGCAGCAGTGAACTGGCCAATGAGTTGGGCCACTTCTCTGATTGATGGTGATTGAAAGTGCCCTGGCAGAAAATATTTTTTTTTCAAGTTTGTCTTCTGGAAGAAAGATCTTAAATTGTTTAGAATCTAAAATATATCCCAAATATTGAATTCGATGGGAAGGTGTGAGAACCGACTTTTCCCAATTGATGGTGAAATCAAGTTTCTGCAATAGGGTTATAGCATAATAACCATATTCTAAACATTTGTCGGGATCAGTATGAGCCAGGAGACTATCGTCAATATAAAAGAAAGACTTAATGCCTTTCTACGTAGATGGGAAAACACTGGTTTTAAGACTTTGGTGAAGACTCGCGGAGCCGGTGACAGTCCGAAAGGCAAACCAGTGTACGAGTAGAATAAATCATTGCGAAAAAACTTGAGATATTTCCAATGATCTGGAAATATAGGCAGGCTAAGGTAGGCATTTTTCAAATCAAGCGAAATGTACATTTCGTTGTGAGAAAGGCTATCTAAAACCAATTGCAAAGTTTCTTGGATGGAAGTAAGATTTCCTGGATTTCATTCCTGGAGATTTCTTTTTCCCTTCGTAATGGCTGGGGTAACGAAAGTTCTGGTTCTTTTTCCATAAAAAAGAATCCTTGTGTTGTTTTTGAAAATTTTGATATCTGGTTTTCTTAAAGTTGGCATGGATATATTTGCCCGAAGTCTTTGTGAGGTCAGAAATGTCCTTCATTCTGCGGCCCACATCGTCGCCAAACAAGAATGTCGAGAAAGAATTTTCTCTGGCAAACAGCTGGCAGTACTCTTGCCCCAGTATCGGAAAAAGGTTGTTGCGACGCACCATGGAAACCTCAAAATTGACTGTGCCCTGTAAGGCCATGGCTTCAACTGCCAGTTTCTTCAAAAGAGGAATGTCCACTTGTTTCTTCTTCAATTGTCCAACAAGCATAAGAGAAGCTGTGACAGCACCTGCATTGATGCGTTGAACCTTCTGCATGGCTACATCTGTAGTTTTGAGATTCGAACTTTGAATCAAGTTTCACACTTATCTGTTAACTCGTGGAGGTGTAGTTAATTGGCAGTTTTCCGGTGTGGATTTGGAATTGAGAATGGACTCAATTTTGTCCATATTGGGCCGAATGGAGCAAGCATTATTGATGTAAGATGGCAACTTCTGGTCGACAGGTGCTCCCACCGGTCCCGTGGAAATCTGACTAACTTCAGGAAAATCCATGTCCGAGTCGGACTGGGAAATATCAGACCCTGATGAGACCATATCATCGTCAGATTGAAATAAATTGTTCACATCTGTATCCACATCAGAAGCAGATTGCTCTGTGCTACCGCAGTCCAGACCTGATCCAGGAACAGCAGCCGACCGCCCATGCACCTTGTCCGGGACATGGTAGCTGGCATTGAATGGATCGTGACTGGAATAAGGGTAACACGTTGGTAGTGTTTGGTTATGATCCACCGCCATGAGGGGAGAACGGTGAGCTGAAGACCTGCCCCGATGTGACGCGGTAATTGTCAATGAACCTGTATTGGAAATGCCACTGCTGGGCATCGATTTTGAATTCAACGAAGTTGATGAAGTTTTACACAATTTTTGGCACGTGAGCCTTTGGCTGTACCTTTCCGTTGTGGACCTTTGCTGGCCTTTGGTATGGAGAAAGAAACTTTGCATTTCTTCTTTTCGTTACGTATATGGTATCATTGACCGACGAAACACGTTTTCTAGACCCCAGCGTGATGCTTGCTGTGGGTGCCGCCATGTTTGATTCGGTGCGTTCGAATGGAGTACTTGGAGCCGCAATTGTGCTCTCGGGCGGTACCGACACCGCTGAATTAAATCTGGTGTTAGACTGTTGAGGCAAGTCATGTGAAAAGCCTGTAAAGCTTCCCGAATCAGATTCGGAAGCAAGAATATCGAGCTTATTTTCTGTCATAAAGACTGAGAGAGTCACAGCGAAAGAGAGACGACCTTTCCCTACGTTCTCAGGAATAAAATTGATGATCGCACGGACAGTTTTTCTCAACTGCCACTGTTAAGAGAGATTGATTAACCCTTTCAGGGACAATATGCTATGTGCAATTAGCAGTGCAGTTAATTTATGAGGTACCAGTCTTTTATAAGTTGGGCCTCAGCTTAATCGTACCCTCAAATAAACACCTCAAAAAGTAATTTCCCCCTTAATCCATTGGATCATACCCATTAAGAAAATGGGTAGAGTAAGAACGAATGTGCTCACCTGGACTCGTTCATGTTCACAATTGATCACAGTCATTTGGTAAGGCTCCCATACACTTAGCACTATGTGGAATGTGGTTAACCCCTGCATGTTCTGTGCTAATGTGTTCTATATTTCTTACTGTGATTTTTGAAAATACAATCTCTTGATTAATTGGTACTCATTCAATTGCAACGCTACTTAAATGGCCATTGTTCACAGAGTGGATTAGTTTTCAGATATAGAAAACCTATGAAACATATCAATACAATGGAACCCGTATATTTGGATAAAAGCCCCAAAATGTTAGGGGGTACCTTTTGGGGAGGGGGGGGGGGGCATTATAGTAATATATACTTTGCATTTAGTAAATTCTGAGGATGAATCTAGATACTCTATTATTTGCTTGTGATTCTAAATGCTCAGTTATTCTAGTGCCAATGAGACTAAATAGCCCTATCGATGCTTGAATAATTTCACAGGCCATTCTAAATGAACAACAGCAAGGTGCATCACCAAGCCTGGATATAAGAGGTCAGACACGGTCATTGACCGAGCCAAATACACCGATGACCGGCGCCGCCTTATTATCGTCCGTCAGTTTGTCCGGCGCCCATTATCTTCACAAAAAATATATAATTAAGGGGAAAACAACAAGTAGATGTATTATCCGCGGCAAAGACATTCAATTACCACTACTGTGCACTAAATATCAAATCCCCCCACCAATACAACGCGTTTTACCGAAAACATGTTAATGATCCGTTCCGTAAACAGGACCTATAAATGTAATTTTAATGCAACCTCTAACCTAAATTGTCCGCGATTGATGATTGATCGCAAACTGCGAATTAGCGCTGCCTTCACGTCCACACTATTTACGACTTTCTATTTTTAGAACATGAAAAACCCAGAAAAAATGGCTGCCACTGGGGGGAAACTCCAACCAAGAAATACACTTCGTCGTGTTTTTCTCGTTTGACGTAAGATACACGGAGATGTCACAAGTTAAATCAGCACAAGTGTAATATATTCCACAAGTTAAGGGTGTTAGTTGGAGATTTAGCGGAAGAAATTCCGAAAAAATTCATACCGGGTAGTTTTTAAATCGCCGCGTTTTGAAACATGTGCTCGTGTTTACATGGGGGAAGCACGGCGTAGGATTTTTTCTGCGGACTATTTTGCGCTACTATATCGGACAACTTCCGATTAATCTGATCCGATCCGGCCATTTGAAATTAGCAATGGGCAGTTCAGTGACTTAGCACAGTACATAATGTATGCAAAAGTCCCGATCACGTATAGTAATCCTAATTTTCCGATTTGATCGACATTAATAGTTTCAGTAACTTGAGTAAGTGATATATTAAAATATATATGTCCGGGACATCACATATACTTCAAATTTGTGATCCAGTGTGGTTCCTGGGTAGCATGTCACATGTGTCAGTTCTTGTCTATTGACTTAGGCATGGGGCCATGGGCTAACATACTGAGAAGAAACAGGGCCTTGGTAACCACTGCCTAATAATGTAATAGTATTTTTGAAACTGGAAAAGAATTCAGCAGAGACATACTGTAAATGACAGCCTTGTCTGACTTTGAACCCCTGTCACATTATGACATGATAATATGAGCTTCAGCTAAAAGTGATGTAAAACACCATAATTCATAACATGGTACATCAATGAATCTAATTTGTGCATTCGAATGGGCTAAAAAAACAACTAATTGCTGCTATTTATTGATACCAGGTAAATGACAGACACACTTTTCAAATGTCAGACGCCGAATCTTTGGTGCCTGTCATTTTGTCAGACACTCAAAAAAAATTATATCCAGGCTTGTGCATCACTGATACTCACAGTTATGAGGAATGGCACGGCACTTATTGTTTCAAGAATGAAGGCTTTGCTGGCTAACTGATCTCGGAATGACCTCTGTAAAACAAAGATAGTAATATCATCAATTAATCATATTAAAGTAATTATTTTCTACCAGGAATAAGGATATATACTCCACATATTTTATATACCATATAACAAATGTGATGAAAGTACAAGATATCATTTAGTCTAATATGATTTAATTCTCACTCAAAGTTTTTCAAACATCAAATACAGAAATATACATCATGATATTTATTATTGTGATCTTTGTGTGAAGTGGTTTTGGCCATAAGCATAAATAAGCCTATTTGCAGTCTCCATGAGAGAACTGTTCAGGTCTGACTCGAGGCAAGTATTATTTATTTATGTTTTTCTTTGACTCATTTGAAAAAGAATAAAATGAGAACAATATATATGAACAATATTAAGCATTTCAATGTGGCATGTCATGTCAGTCAGAATTTTACTATAACTTATGTTATGGTATAATAACTAACTAACAGAGGAAGTAGAGTGATGCAAGCCACCACCCTATTAGATCCATGGCCCACAAATGTTTGGCAATGGTTATGAATTTTTTTACAATTTTGTTTAAAAATATATTTGCCTATATGATATGGAAATTATTACAAAAATATTGTATAATATAGATTATCAATTCTGAATGGATATATATGGGAGGAGTTTGTTAATTTAAAGCAAATGGAGAGAGATTTATGTAGATAAAAGTACATTTTCTAAGCATTCATAGAAACATTCATTGTGAGACTAAAACTAGAATCTATACAAATATTTCCAAAAGTAAGATCCATATGAATTTGGTGAGGATTGGATGAGAGATGTGACTTGCAGGGTGTGCTAAAGGAAATTGTTGACAGACACAAGGACACATGCAGGCATGCACAGATGACGGATGCCAACCCATGGCAATAGCTCAAACTTGACTTTGTCATGTTGAGCCAAAAATGGCTTCTCTACATGTATACTAGTGTATACACATTCCCATGTGCATGGCAAGTCATGGCAATCTCATTGTGGTATTATGGTGAACCTTGCTCCTGTTACAGCTGCGGCGAGATGCCGGTAGCCCATTTATAATACACAAGTGTACACAAAATGTAATCATAAAAACAGGCATGCTTTTCACTTTGTATTTAGTCATGTTGTGTTTGCTGGTGGATGGCTATAACCTGCTGTAAGGCATTATTGTTTTGAGGAGTTAGTCATGAATAAATCCAGGCTACAACGAAATCACATGTCATGCAGGGTGGGGGTGGGGTCATGAATAAATCACATGTCATGCAGGGTGGGGTCATGAATAAATCCAGGATACAAGGAAATCACATGTCATGCAGGGTGGAAGTGGGGTCATTAATAAATCCAGGATACAAGGAAATCACATGTCATGAAGGGTGGCGTGGGGTCATGAATAAATCCAGGATACAAGGAAATCACATGTCATGCAGGGTGGGGTGGGGGTTATAAATGAATAAATCACATGTCATGCAGGGTGTGGTCATGAATAGATCCAGGATACAAGGAAATCACATGTCATGCAGGGTGGGGGTGGGGTCATGAATAAGTAAAGGATACAAGGAAATAACATGTCACGTAGGGTGGGGTGGGGGTCATGAATAAATCCAGGATACAAGGTTGAAATATGTTTTTTAATTTTTGGGAATACCACCCTGGAAGCATAAGTTTCTTCCTGTCCAATCTCAAAAACAAACCCCTCCAATGCAAGTTTTTTCCAAGGGCAATTGGGGAACTACCCCAAAGTTTGATGAAAAATGGTAAAAAAAAATAGGAGGATCAGGGTGTGATATGTTTTACAGTACCATGGGGATTAAATGCCAATCATGTAAGATGAATGAAAAGCACCAGAAATCTTTAAAAATAACTCAACACTTGCTAATTCAACTTGTGAAAAAAAGTTGACATCACACCACAGTAGACCTGGCTAGATGTCCAATATCCAATAAGAAGAATATTGAAAAACACACCGAAAAAATACATGTAGTCTTTGCAATTGCAGAAATGTAAATCCCGAAATCCAAAAAGTTATGTTTAATTACTCAGTTTTTGATTATATAAGTAGGTTCCAGAAATTCCATGCCCATCTGTCTGAGGA
This sequence comes from Siphonodentalium dalli, assembly GCA_032622095.1. Taxonomy (NCBI): domain Eukaryota; kingdom Metazoa; phylum Mollusca; class Scaphopoda; order Gadilida; family Siphonodentaliidae; genus Siphonodentalium; species Siphonodentalium dalli. The sequence goes on along the minus strand of CP136063.1, from coordinate 137,209,643 downwards.
TGAACATCATACAATTCAGAAAATCTGTATATATTTCAATATTTCTATGCTTCAAAGTACATGTACTAGAAGAATTAAATGAGCTGACATGGGCATCACAGGGATAATAGAAGGTCAAGAACAATGAAAACCTGTGAACTGATGCAAATGATTTTTGCTGTGCAATTTTTCGTCAAAAGCGGTACCCACCCCATGATATCGTGTTATGAAAGAACAAATATTGGGTAAATATTGAAACTGGGAGCCCCCTGCACTAGATTAATGGTCTATTTTGGTCCAGTTTATAAGCCTGGATATATATTCATTTTCATAATCACAATTGTCTTTATATAACACAGATTTGGAAAAATCTAAGACAGGGGCCCACCTGGACCTTGTCTTCCTGGAATTATTTTTGCAACCCTCCCCAACCCCGCATCTTAAGGGTATAGAGGCCGCACAAATCCATTTGAACATTTTTATATTGATGTCCAAGGAGGTAAAGGTCAAGTTACTACTAGGACTTATATATTTTGTTCTATCTGAGAAGAAACTGATCACTTCACTGGCAGCCACGGTAGCATCGTGCAGTGCTATAAGGCAATAATTGTGTTGTGGAATTTATATACGACCGGTCGTCAAAAATACGACATCCTAATACACAGGTTAGAGCCTGTCGATAAAAAATATGGAGCGTGTTTTCCTTGTGTATATCTTGCATATAACCATGTGTATAATACACAGGTTACAGGGATCTGACCACTCATGGTGTTTAATTTGATATAGTGACAGTCAGAAGGGTCCGATGAGGACGAGTTATCAGGGTTATAATGCAGGAGGTGACCTATTTAGTTTAAGTATAAGTAAACAAATTTGTGATCTTTGGTGAAACACATTATTATGAGTTCAAAATATTAGTCAGATGCTCGTAGCTCTTTTATATATACCCATGGGTATATGCAAGAAATAACCGTACACAAAAAATTGGCGTGCTTTTAACCATGTATTTCGCCATGGTGTGTGGTTTCCCGTAACATAGTGTCCGGTGTTATTGTTTTGAAGGGTAATCTTGTTCGACTGGTGTTGTTAAATTGATAATGGGATTAGCAGATTTATTATGACTTGTTTTTATGTTTGAACTTTATCTGAAACATGCAAATTTGTTTGTGGGTTTTTAGAAACCGAACTAATAATCCATTGGAAATTTTTTATGTGGCATATATATATTAGTGGGGAATTTGCTTATTTTCCTACTTTTTGTCGAAAGTTTTGACTGAAATGGCCACCAATCTGCACCAGATGGAAATTTCCAACAACGGGAAAACTTGAGGCCAATCAAAATGCTAGGATTTTGCAATTTTCATGTGGAGATTTAAATTTTTTCTCATTTTATCCTGGGTCCTCCCCAGTGGCCAGTCAAAAGCTGATAATTAATTTCAGAAAACAAATCATGGTCTGAATTTGCCTCGCATTAGATAACTAGATGTTACGATTTTGCAATTTTCAGGTTCAGATTAAAAAAAATTCTCATAATGTGCCAAATCATATTCTTCCCCCACCCTGGCTAGTGGGCACAAGACTACTGATCCATTTAGTTTGGTGTGGTTCAAAGGGTGGGGGTGCAGTTGGAAATTCCAAGTGGAAACGACCCCAACCAACTGAAACCCTCTGGCCACGTCCCTGGTGCCAAGTATCCCAGACTCAACCTGGGGTGCCCCTTGCGACTTTGTTTTTTCTTTCGGCATATTTTTTTTTCTATCCAAGAACACACTACACCAGTGACTATATATATATACACCATACATTAAATGAAAATGCTTCTGTTGCGATCACCCGGTAACGTTGTGCAGCCCATTAAGGCGATAATTGGTTGTCGAAATGATATGGACGACTGATCGTCCAAAAATACATAAAAATACACAGGGCAAAGCTTATCAATACAAACTCTATCCAGAGTATATTTTCCTTCTGTACATCTTGCATATAACCATGGATATAAACGGGCTACAAGCATCTGGCCTTTATTTATTTTGGAAATGAATGCTTTGGCAGGACGTCAGTACATTTTGTTTGTGATTTCACTTCTCTTATTAGGTCAGACCGTTTAGTTTTTTAATTTTTATTGCCAAAATTCCCAAGAATGTCACTGGTAGGTTGACATGTGTCCAGTTATACATCAACAGGCTGTCATGGCATATGTGAAGATCACCAAATATCAAGATATTCTTATTGTTGAATAATAGTCTGGTCGATAAAAGGGTTGACCTAGAATAAATTTGGACTAAGTTGGTTTGTATACCATTTAAGGAGGAATATATATCCTCTATAACATATACAAAATCCGCTAAAATCAGCTTTGAGCATTTTTTATAATTCAAGATGGCTTCCAAGATGGCTGCCATTTCCGTTAAGGCAGTTTGATGCAATTATAGTGAGAAAATCTTGTCATAGATTTACACCAGTATACATTTTTGAGAAGCTAAGACATAACATCACATTTTTATGCCAAAATTGGAATTCCCCATCCAAGATGGCCACCAAAATGGCGGCTGAAAGTGGAAATTTTTACGTTTATTACTAATATCTTGAAGATAAGTTTCTGCTGTTTGGAACTGGTTGAGAATTGTGACTTTATTTTGTATTTAGCATGTTAAATGACAATTGGAGCTATGATATATGCCATTCATGTGGCCCCCACCCCTTCCGATCAATAAAACATTCGATTTTACAGAACACAGTATAACATATCACAAAATATCACCATTGGGATTCTAGTCATATTTCATCAAGAAATTGGAAGAACTGTGCAATCAAAGTGATGCTTTCTATTTTGTATGGATATTCCAACTCAATGGTACAAAAATTGTCACGTTTGCTCAAAATGGCTGCCAAAATGGCGGCTAAAATATGGTAAATATTTGCCCAGCGTGCCATGCAACTACTTATAAGTTGTGGTTGATGCACACAATTGACAATATTCTGTCTATATACATAGAATACTAACATTTCTGATGCACTTTGGTTAATTATTACTATTTTAACCACTGAAATTACCAGAATTATTCAATTTTCTTTCTCAAACTTGACGTAAAATCACTGTTCAGGTTTCAACCATTTTTTAAAAGCAAAATGGAACTATCTTTGGTATCAAAGGTGTTTATTGTTTTGATATGTGTTTACTGTGAAACACTAAGGTGTTTTAGACAAAATTACTCAAGGTGGCTTGCAAAATGGCAACCAAATTAGGTAAAATTTTCATTTGTCACATACCGGTATATTCCGAACATTATTCACTGCCGTTCCGAAAATGTAGCAAATTGTGACTCACTTGGTTATTGAACATGCTACTTAATCAACTAAATGTTCTATTCTGGTTGTCCCAGTACCTTATGAGGCATGACAAGGGATGTAGTATGGATTATGCTGAAAACTTCTTTTGGGATTCTGTCCATGTTTTTGAACGGAAAAGGCAGAAAGTTGATGCGGAACTGAGATGGATCAATTATGTGGCTATACTCTGGCCCATTAGCATCAACAAGGTCAACTTAATACAGTGTGTATGGCTGTTGAATGTATGGCCTTAGGTGAGGTGAGTAGGTATACAGGGAGTTACTGTATTCACGAATGGTGTAAATCTATACTATATATTTTGAGACTTCCGTATATACATATATATATATATATATGTGTGTGTGTATGTGGGTACTTCATAGAATCTAAAACGACTGCGCGGATTGAGCTCAAACTTCCTATCTAAGGTAGAGATGGGCGGTTAACCGTGGAATCAGTTCGGTTTCGGTTGTCGGGAAAAACCGGAAATGACAACCGTGGTAAGTTGGAAAAACCCGTAGTTTCGGTTGTCACAACTTCCTGTAATCATGGCAGAGCACGAAGAACAAACGAGTCCTGTGTGGAAATATTTTTCAAAGAAAGATAAGAAATCTAAGTGTGCCGCCTGTAATATATGCAGAAAGGAGTTCGCATGGTGAAATCGCGCAACGAATTAATTACGTTGCTTCCGTGTACACCTAATTTCGCCGTAGTAAACACAACACAAGTCAGTTTATTTCTCATGTTCTTTTAATCATTAAGGCCGTACAAATACTCTGAAAGGTGAATTTGATAACGAGGATACGATATCAAAAGGTATCAATGATTGTTACCCGCATTCCCTATCAGTTTTTATTACTGTTTGGATGTTAAATCGTCACATATACATGTATTTGTGCGCCGTTGGTTAAAAATGTTATGCCGGAATCGGAGCCGGAATTAATTATACCGTTTGTCGGTAAACTGTTGAGAAATAGCACTCATTCAGGTAACTTGTATTGGATGCATGTACCGGTATAGTGTGTACAGTATTATGTTCCCTAAATATGGTAATAGGCAGATAGCCAGATAATGTGATTGAGAGATTCTAGTCATGTTTTATTTTCATTTTGTTGTTTATTTCAAATTTTATTTTTCAAATCATAACTATACACATATATCTAGTCACACACATTAGTTTTATGCCAATATAAATGATCATTATATTATTTCACACTTATGATCATATGATGCTGAATTGCAGTCAAACACAATACACAGACTCACTTGCATTTTAGCACTGCCACTCGACATGGACATTAACAATATAATAGTAACAATATGATACATAATTTACAATTATAAAAGGACATGTACCTCACAAGTTATGGTGATAAAATTGGTGTGTTTTCTTTGTAATATGATGAAGCATAATTAGATTTTGTTCACATTAGTCATTTTTATTAATAAAACCGAAACCGAGACTCAACTCTTTTTCCACAACCGAAACCGAGGCAAATTTTCACAACCGCCCATCTCTAATCTAAGGGTAAAATCCCACGGACACCTTCGGCGTCGCGTTTTGGAGAAGCTCAGAGCACCCGTTCACCACTCTCAGTCACAAAAAACGGCACTGCGGTGGTTAATCAAGTGATAATTTAATGAGCGTTGTATATGACGTGTCGCTATAAAAGAGCGTTTGTTTACAATTCAACGCAACGTTATCACTCGAAACTATGCGGAGAGATTTATTGGAAGTCATAATACTTTTACAATTGGATCAGACGCAGTTCATTTACAATTCTTTGTGAATAGCAACACTGCCATTCGTTCCAGTTGCTTTAGATCAAACAATATTCTCTGTCGCACTCATATTTCGTCATTTACGAATCCACTGTAATCGACCTATTTTTAGAACGCAACACATGATACCAAACAAAATTACGTCGCGTTGGTGATGGGGTTCACGACGGAATTAATTGACTGTCCGCTCTTTGCGGGGATGGGGTTCATGATGGGATTAATTGACTGTCCGCTCTTTGCAGGGACTATTGACCATCTCGTAAGGGTGGACAACCTCTGTCAGAGGCTGCTCAATGGCCACGGCAGGTTAAAAAAAATCATACCTCTTCTGGGTCTGGGCGTGTATAGACATGAGCGTGTTGTGTGATTCTTACGTACTTGGGGCTTCCTAAGAACGCGGATCGGGTAAGTTTTTCCGCCCTAGGTGAGCTCAAACTTCGTATATAAGTGTAAAAACACACGGGGATCGTCGACGTCGCATTTTCTTTTAGGGACGGGTACTGCGTGTTGCGTGAAACATTCTTATGTCTGTAATTCCTAGGAACGGGGGAAATTTTCATCGGGTCAGTCTTAACCTTCAAACGGGTACCCACAAATTATATATTGTGACACCGACATGACCTTGACCTTGAAAATGATCAATTCAAGGTCAAATCGGGTAAAATATTGAATAACCCAATATTAACTCATTGAAAAACACACAAAAAACATAAAAAATTGTCATGTTTCGGACCAACCACGCCAGTGGCGGGCTAACCTGCTAGTCTCATATATATTTTGAAGACCTCTGACTGTATGTCTGTCTGTCTGTATGTCATTTATACAAATCTACGATTCTCGACCGATCGGGACGAAACTTGGTACGTGTGTGTAGTTTGACCAGGCGGTCGTCGTTGTCGTATTGGCGAGCCCGTGCGACGCCCGTGCAGCGCATGCGCAGACGAGATCTTGGAAACGGGTGGAGCTATCGACTTGAAATTTGCTATGTGAATGTATCTTGCCCCAGATACGAATTTTATCGGGTCGCCGAGCCCGTGCGACGTCAGCTTCGCGCATGCGCAGACCAGATCTCGGAAACGGGTGGAGCTATCGACTTGAACTTTGGTTTTTGAATAGCCCGGACAACGTCGGGCTCATCGGCTAGTCTATCTATTATATATTTTGGAAGATCTGTGTGTCTGTGTGTGTGTCTGTCTGTTTCCAATGGACTCGAAAACGGCCGAGCCGATTTCGATGAAACTTGCTATGTGGGGGTATTTTCGGCCGGGGAGTGACATAGGCCAATTAATTTGCCCGTGCGACGTGACCTTGACCTTGAAATCGGGTCATTTCAAGGTCAAACGCACGAATATCATGGGATTTCGATGAAACTTGGTATGTGGGGGTATTTTCGGCCGGGTAGAGCCATAGGCCTATTCATTTGCCCGTGCGACGTGACCTTGACCTTGAAATCGGGTCATTTCAAGGTCAAACGCCCGAATATCACGGGATTTTGATGAAACTTGGTACGTGGGGGTGCTTTCATATGGGGAGTCTCATAAGCATTTTCATTTGCCCGTGCAACGTGACCTTGACCTTGAAATCGGGTAAATTCAAGGTCAAATCGCCAATATTGATGGGATTTCGACGAACTTTGATACGTAGGGTTACTTTTGTCCACTGAGTGTATTAGACGGGTCGAGTCGTGACCCCTACCAGACCTCGACCTTCAAAATGATCAATTCGAGGTCAAATCGGGTAAAACTGGATGGATTTCGACGGGCACGTTTGTCGGGTACTTTTGTCCGGGCAGTGTTTTGGACTGGTCAAATCGTGAACCCACTTGACCTTGACATTCAAAATGGACAATTCAAGGTCAAAGCCCGGACGAAGTCGGATCACCTTCTAGTCTATACTATATATTTTGAGAACTCCGTGTATTCGAGAGATAGCCCACACCCTCCGGACCTCGATGATATGATCGTGAATGAGTATTGATATACCCCACTAAACTTTGACAAACACCAGTAATGGTGTGTAGATCATTTACATATCTCTCCTATATATTTTGATACAATCTATCTAATTTACATATCTCTCTTATATATTTATGTTTGTGTGTGTGTTGTACTTCATACACATCTACGATTCTCGACCGATCGGGACGAAACTTGGTACGTGTGTGTAGTTTGACCAGGCGGTGGTCGTTGTCGTATTGGCGAGCCTGTGCGACGCCCGTGCAGCGCATGCGCAGACGAGATCTCGGAAACTGGTGGAGCTATCGACTTGAAATTTGCTATGTGAATGTATCTTGCGCCGGGTACAAATTTTATCGGGTCGCCGAGCCCATGCGACGCCCGTGCAGCGCATGCGCAGACGAGATCTCGGAAACGGGTGGAGCTATCGACTTGAAATTTGCTATGTGAATGTATCTTGCGCCGGGTACAAATTTTATCGGGTCGCCGAGCCCGTGCGACGCCTGTGCAGCACATGCGCAGACGAGATCTCGGAAACGGGTGGAGCTATCGACTTGAAATTTGGCATGTGAATGTATCTTGCGCCGGGTACAAATTTTATCGGGTCGTCGAGCCCGTGCGACCAGATCTCGAAACTGGTGGAGCTACCGGGTACAAATTTTTCTTATTGAAACGTGTGGAGCTAAAAATTAAAAAAATATATTAAAAAAAGGTCATGTTTCGGACAAGCCGCCGGTGGCGGGCTGACCTGCTAGTCTATACTATATATTTTGAGAACTCCGCCGTGTATTCGAGAGATAGCCCATACCCTCCGGACCTCAATGATATGATCGTGAATGAGTATTGATATACCCCACTAAACTTTGACAAACACCAGTAATGGTGTGTAGATCATTTACATATATCTCCTATATATTTTGATACAATCTATTTAATTTACATATCTCTCTTATATATTTATGTTTGTGTGTGTGTACTTCATACAAATCTACGATTCTCGACCGATCGGGACGAAACTTGGTACGTGTGTGTAGTTTGACCAGGCGGTGGTCGTTGTCGTATTGGCGAGCCCGTGCGACGCCCGTGCAGCGCATGCGCAGACGAGATCTCGGAAACGGGTGGAGCTATCGACTTGAAATTTGCTATGTGAATGTATCTTGTGCCGGGTACAAATTTTATCGGGTCGCCGAGCCCGTGCGACGCCCGTGCAGCGCATGCGCAGACGAGATCTCGGAAACGGGTGGAGCTATCGACTTGAAATTTGCTATGTGAATGTATCTTGCGCCGGGTACAAATTTTATCGGATCGCCGAGCCCGTGCAACGCCAGCTTCGCGCATGCGCAGACCAGATCTCGGAAACGGGTGGAGCTACCGGGTACAAATTGTTCTTATTGAAACGCGTGGAGCTAAACATTAAAAAAATATATAAAAAAAATGTCATGTTTCGGAAAAGCCGCCGGTGGCGGGCTAACCTGCTAGTACTATATATTTTGAGACTTCCGTATATATATGTGTAATTCATAGAATCGAAAACGGGTTGACCGATCGAGACCAAACTTCCTATCTAAAGGTAGAATCCCACGGGCATCGTCGTCGCGGCGTTTTGGAGAAGCTCAGAGCACCCGTTCTCCACTCTCAGTCACAAAAAACGGCACTGCGGTGGTTAATCAAGTGATAATTTAATGAGCGTTTGTTTTTGACTCGTCGCTATTAAAGAGCGTTTATTTACAATTCAATGCAACGTTATCGCTCAAAATTTAGCATCGAAAAAAATTATTATGCAGAGAGATATACGGGAACAATACTATTGAGAGCTTTCCTATGCGGAGAGATTTATTGGAAGTCATAGTACTTTTACAACGCAGTTGATTTACAATTCTTTGTGAATAGCTAGACTGCCATTCGTAAGGGTGGACAACCTCTGTCAGGGGCTGCTCAATGGCCACGGGCAGGTTAAAAAAAATCATACCTCTTTTAGGGACGGGTATCATAATTTCTCTTGATTAAAAAGTCTGTCGTTCCTAGGAACGGGGAAGTTTAGGACGGGTACCATGAATTAACTCATTGAAAAACAAAGAATGCATTATCTGTCGTTCCTAGGAAGGGGGGATTTCATCGGATCAATTTTTCCGCCAGAAAAAGGCACAATAAACTCATTGAAAAACAAAAAATACAATTAAAAAATTAGTTAAAACAATTTAAAATTAAAAAAAAGAATTAAATTAAATTAAATTTTTTAAAAATTAAATAAATATTAAAAAATTCAAAAAAACATAAATAAAATTTAAAAAACATTAATATTAAAAATAAAAAAAAAAAATTAAATATTCAAAAAAACATATATTAAATTAATATTCAAAAAAACATAAATTAAATTTAAAAAACATTAAATTAATATTAAAAAATTCAAAACAAATTAAATATATGTCATGTTTCTGACCAACCACGCCAGTGGCGTGCTAACCTGCTAGTCTACTATATATTTTGAGACTTCCGTATATATGTGGGTACTTCATAGAATCGAAAACGGCTGTGCGGATCGAGGTAAAATTTTGTATATAAGGGTAAAAACCCACGGGGATCGTCCACGTATCATTTTGGACAAGCTCTGAGCACTCATTCTCCACTCCCAAAATCACCACGAACGGATCTTCGGGGGTTAAGGCATCAACGATCTTTATATTGACCATATTCGGAGTTGTTAACCGACTAACGCTCTTTATTGCCATCGGCAGTTTGCTTGGTTTTGATTACCGAGCGCCGACGGCAATTCCTTAGATCAGTGCGTTACTCGCATTCATTCGATAGCATTCTTTTCCTACGGCCATTAATTCGATCAGTGCTTTACTGTCAAATGACATACGATAGCATTGCATTCATCTGTGCATTCATAATACTTTGAATCATTTTTTATTGTGAGAATCAGACTGCCAAAATCATCCAAATCACCGCGAACGTTCGATAGCATTCTTTTCCTACGGCCATTAATTCGATCAGTGCTTTACTGTCATTCATTCGATAGCATTGCATTCATCTGTGCATTCATAATACTTTGAATCATTTTGTTTTGTGAGAATCAGACTGCCAAAATCTGCAGTTCTTGCTTTGTGTATTGTGAAAACACAATTATTTTGTATTTTTGCATTCTGACCATTGTTATCAGACTGCAAACATTATTGTGCATTCCAATTGTCCGCATTCTGAAAGTCAGACTGCCTTCGATCATTGTTCATTCTTGCTTTGTGTATTGTGAAAACAGACTGCCAAAATAATTATATTTTCTGAAAGTCAGACTGCCTTCGATCATTGTTCATTCTTGCTTTGTGTATTGTGAAAACAGACTGCCAAAATAATTATATTGTATTTTCTGCATTCTGATCATTGTTATCAGACTGCAAACATTATTGTGCATTCATAATACTTTGAATCATTTTGTATTGTGACAATCAGACTGCCAAAATCATTATATTGCAATGCATTCTGACCATACGAATCAGACTGCCTACATTATTGTGCAGTTCTTGCTTTGTGTATTGTGAAAACGGACTGCCAAAATAATTATATTGTATTTTTGCATTCTGACCATTGTTATCAGACTGCAAACATTATTGTGCATTCAAAATACTTTGAATCATTTTGTATTGTGACAATCAGACTGCCAAAATCATTATATTGCATTGCATTCTGACCATACGAATCAGACTGCCTACATTATTGTGCATTCCTATTGTCCGCATTCTGAAAGTCAGACTGCCTTCAATCATTGTTCATAACAGACTGCCAAAATAATTATATTGTATTTTTGCATTCTGACCATTGTTATCAGACTGCAAACATTATTGTGCATTCATAATACTTTGAATCATTTTGTATTGTGACAATCAGACTGCCAAAATCATTATATTGCATTGCATTCTGACTATACGAATCAGAGTGCCTACATTATTGTGCATTCCTATTGTCCGCATTCTGAAAGTCAGACTGCCTTCGATCATTGTTCATAACAGACTGCCAAAAATAATTATATTGTATTTTCGCATTCTGACCATTGTTATCAGACTGCAAACATTATTGTGCATTCATAATACTTTGAATCATTTTGTATTGTGACAATCAGACTGCCAAAATCATTATATTGCATTGCATTCTGACCATATGATTCAGACTGCCTACATTATTGTGCATTCCTATTGTCCGCATTCTGAAAGTCAGACTGCCTTCGATCATTGTTCATAACAGACTGCCAAAATAATTATATTGTATTTTATGCATTCTGACCCAGGCCTCAGCCTAGGGGTCCAGAACAGGGAGACTTGAAGTCTCACTCCAGGAAATTTAGGGAGACTTCAGGAAATTTAGGGAGACTTCAGGGTGGGGAGACTACCAAAAATTGATAATTTTCAAATATCGCTTTATTTTATAACATCTGACAATAAAAAATTTAAAAAGATAAAATAACAAATAAAACTAAAAAAAATTGACTTTATCTGAAATTAGCTTAATTAATTGTTATTATACATTTAAAAATTTTGGAAATGTTTTGTGTAGCTATCATTTAAGCAAGACAATTATCAAGTTACAGTAATAGTTACTTTATTAACTAAATGAAAGTAGTATTATTTCCAAGACTGCAGCTTGGAAGAGATACGTTTGTACAGTTTGAATCATGAATCATGATGCATGTAACTTTTAAAGTTTAATTTGGTCACGGCTGTAATGTGGGTGTCCGCTAAAATAAACAATAAGGACTAACTAACAAAGGAGTTGCAAAAGCTTTTATTAATTAATGGCCTCCCTTAACTAATGCCAACATCACTGGTATAATCCGATTAAAGCAATAAACTTGACATTATTTTATTTACGGAAGTCGGTCTCTTCAAAAAGTCCGACGCGGTCTCTTCAAAAAGTCCGACGCGTTACCGAAACGAACTTCCGAAGCGCCTGGTACATACTCTGATAATGTCGTAATTGTTTTATATCTGAAAAGCGGGACGGCGGTCTTTTAAGTTAATTAAAACATTTATTTGTGACACTCACGATGGTCAGTAACAACACAGATGCGAACATCTCATCGTGTTTTCAGCGTGTCAAAACATTCGTGATTAACATTCATTACCGCAAAGGGAACAAAGGCGACGGAATAACAACACAATTTTAAAACAATAGGTCATATTTAATTTTTTTATTTTAAACACTTGGGTCTTTGGCTCTGCATCGTCTGTTTCTTTTTGGGATGGCCGCCACAATTCATCTATATACGGACATGTCCGGAAAAAAAATTAAGAAAAAAAAATCCCCCTAAAATTGAAGGCGACTTCGATTTCGCCTTAGAGCGACGATAGGGCGAAGTCAGCGACAGTAAGGCGACAATCTCGCCCGAGTCGCCTTGTGAGCTGAGGCCTGTTCTGACCATTGTTATCAGACTGCAAACATTATTGTGCATTCATAATACTTTGAATCATTTTGTATTGTGACAATCAGACTGCAAAAATCATTATATTGCATTGCATTCTGACCATACGAATCAGACTGCCTACATTATTGTGCATTCATATTGTCCGCATTCTGAAAGTCAGACTGCCTTCGATCATTGTTCATTCTTGCTTTGTGTATTGTGAAAACAGACTGCCAAAATAATTATATTGCATTCTGACCATTGTTATCAGACTGCAAACATTATTGTGCATTCATAATACTTTGAATCATTTTGTATTGTGACAATCAGACTGCCAAAATCATTATATTGCATTGCATATTGTGCATTCATATTGTCCGCATTCTGAAAGTCAGACTGCCTTCGATCATTGTTCATTCTTGCTTTGTGTATTGTGAAAACAGACTGCCAAAATAATTATATTGTATTTTTGCATTCTGACCATTGTTATCAGACTGCAAACATTATTGTGCATTCATAATACTTTGAATCATTTTTGTATTGTGACAATCAAGACTGCCATTGTTGAGTCCTGCTTGGTATTGTGTCTTTGAATTTTTGTAATCTTACTTTATTATTTCTCATTTTGGCATGCCGCCCAAGAAGAGACCAATCATTGGCCGGACAAGTTCAGGTGCCAAGTTCAGGTGCGACATGCACACGCGATCGGGGAGTGGCAAAACTCCGCTTTCGTTTGTGACCCTCACATCGACTACAATTCGCACAGAATTTTGCAGATTGCCCGAATGACCGAATTGTGTCAACATTGTCGCGCTTTCAAATGGCAAGGTGAACCACCAGTGATGTGCTGCTTGAATGCCAAAGTTATGCTTGAACAACATGCTGACCCACCTGAACCTCTTCAAGACCTGCTTCGTGGTTCAACCCCAGAATCTAAACATTTTCTTAAGAACATCCAGAAATATAATGCCGCATTCCAAATGACTTCTTTTGGGGCAAATATCATAACTGAAGGTGTGTATATGCCAATGTTCAAAGTTCAAGGTCAGTTTTACCATCGCATCGGCCCTCTACAACCCATTGATGATGCACAACCTCAATACATGCAGATATACTTTGTTGGTGATTTTAATAGAGAGGTAGAACTCCGTTCCGCTTTGTCTGATGGCACCAGACCTGAAGTTATATACACTCTCCAGCAAATGATCCATCAACACAACTCTTATGTGTCCAGTTTTAAATATGCTCTAGAAACCCACAACACACCAAATTTGCAGGTGGTCATAGACGCGGATAGAAGACCACTCAATCAACACAGTGGTCGATTTAATGAACCTGCGTGCAATGAGATAGCGGTCGTTTTAGCAGGCGCAGAACATAGAAAGCGTGATATTGTTTTATGGCGTCGTGACGACACTATACTTCGCATTTGCGAGACACATAGATCGTACGACCCTCTCCAGTATCCCCTCCTCTGTGTCTTCGGTGAAGACGGATATAAGTTTGGTATACCACACTCAATCGGCAACAAGAATGTGTCATGTAAGGACTTTTAATCGTATCATTTCATGGTTCGTGATGGGTCCTACAACCTCTTGCACCGAAACCGGAACCTGTTCAGTAAGTTTTCCGTAGATGTGTACGCCAAAGTGGAGGGTGAAAGACTCCTCTATATTCGGAACAACCAGAATAAACTCCGTGCAGATTCATATATACACCTCTGTGATAGCATCAATAATGATCAGGAAAGAGCCGGAGTCGGCCAACTGGTAATCCTCCCGTCGACATTCACAGGTAGTCCGCGATATATGCAGGAGAAGACGCAGGATGCTATGACATTTGTCAGGCACTTCGGTCGTCCGGACCTGTTCATCACATTCACGTGCAACCCTGCATGGCAGGAATTGAAGGTTGAATTGTTCGAGGGCCAGATTTCTAAAGACAGACATGACTTGACAGCTAGAGTGTTCCGTCTGAAACTGACGAAGCTCATGAACCTTTTGAAGAAAACGCACATTTTGGGCCAACCTGTGTGCGATATGTATACGGTTGAATGGCAATAGAGGGGATTACCACATGCGCACATTTTAACTTGGCTTAAAAACAAAATACGCCCCGAACAGATCGACAGCTTCATTTCTGCCGAATTTCCTGATCCTGATGAGGATCCAGAATTGTTCGAGACTGTGAAGGCTCAGATGATACACGGTCCATGTGGTCCATTCAATTTCAATTCGCCCCGCATGAAAGATGGAAAATGTACGAAGCGGTACCCTCGGCCGTTCATCTTAGAAACGCAAACTGGCCATGATGGCTATCCACTTTACAGGAGGAGATCACCAGATGATGGTGGAAATGTTGCCAATATAAAACTTAAAAATGGACAGGATTTTGTTGCAGACAATAGGTGGGTTGTTCCATATTGTCCCATGTTTAATATCAAAAATCTTCAACGCACACATAAACGTTGAGTTTTGCAACTCTGTAAAAGCTATAAAGTATGTATGCAAATACATCAATAAGGGATCAGATGCGGCGATGTTCGCCCTACGAGACATGAGAACAAAGGACGAGTTGAGTCAATTTCAAATGGGTAGGTACATCAATGAAGCGTTTTGGCGCATTTTTGACTTCCCCATCCACGATAGACATCCAGCCGTTTTTCGACTTGCTGTGCATTTAGAAAATGGACAGAGACTGTACTTCACCGAACAAACAGCGGCACAAGTTGTATCGGCACCAAAAGAGACGACACTCACTGCCTTTTTCAAACTTTGCCAAGATGATGATTTTGCCAAGACAATTTTGTACTGTGACCTCCCATCTTATTTCACCTTTGTCAATAATCGATGGGTCCGCCGCAAGCGTGGTGAACCCGTCGAAGGAGTCATGGGCGTGTTCAAAGACTATGCTCTCGGTAGGGTCTACACTGTTCATCCCACACAACAGGAATGTTTTTTCTTGAGAATACTGCTGCATGAAGTGGAAGGTCCAACATCTTTTAACTCCTTGCGAACTGTCGACGGCCAATTATGCCTTAGCTACAGAGAAGCGTGCTTCAAAAGGGGACTATTGGAAGACGACCACCAATGGGAGGCAACGATGACAGAGGCAGCCATGTCAAAGTCTCCTAGGAGTTTGCGTAGTTTGTTTGCGACTCTCTTGCACATATGTGGTTTTGCTAATCCTCTTGAATTGTGGCTCCAATTCAGAGAAAACCTCTCGGAGGATCTTAAGTACAGGTTGCAGGTTGCAAATCCTGGCATTGACGTTTCATTCAACGATGATATTTTCAATGCTTCTCTCATCGAGATCGAAAACAAAATCCTGGCTCTTGGGGGACCAGAGCTCCACACTTTCGGTCTCCCTCGCACTCAACATTCTCGCCCGTCTGCACTGCCCCGAGAGGTGCTGCGCGAACTGTCATACGATTTAGATACTATCGAGCAAACACTTTCATCGGGCGAGCCAAATTTTCTCCCAGAGCAGCGACACTGTTATGTCACCATACTGCAGAGTGTTGCCAATCACCTTGGTGGCATTTATTTTCTCGACGCTGACCAACCTTATTTTGGCGACAGTCAGGAAAGAAAGTAAAATCGCTGTTGCAGTTGCATCCTCTGGCATAGCTGCAACACTTCTTCCGGGAGGTAGAGCTGCTCATTCAACATTCAAACTGCCACTCAATTTGAATGCGAGCGATACTCCAACATGCAACATAAGCAAGGGTACTGGTCTTGCTCACCTGTTGAGAGAGGCTGTGTTGATTGTCTGGGATGAGTGTACAATGTCACACAAGAGAGCATGCGAGGCACTGGATCGAACACTGCAAGATCTAAGGGATTGTAACAATATCATGGGTGGTATAACCTTACTATTGTCTGGAGACTTCCGACAAACTCTGCCTATTGTACCAAAAGGCACAAAGGCTGAAGAATTAAAAGCTTGCATCAAATCATCTTACCTTTGGAAGAGTGTTCGAATACTCGAGCTGACAATTAACATGAGGGCGCATCTGTTCGGTAATGACGTGGCTGCACATTTTTCCGACCAGTTACTCAGAATTGGCGATGGAAAGTGCAATTCTGATGCCGAGGGACGAATAGATCTACGTGCTTTGAGCTCGATTGTTTCCTCTCTTGATGAGCTCGTTGTGAATGTTTTCAGAGATCTTCCTCGCAAGCTCTTGGATCACACATGGCTCTGTGAGAGAGCCATTCTAGCTCCTACAAATGATATTGTTGACGAGGTGAACTTGAAGTTGTTGGAACAAGTCTCTGGACAGCTTCATTCTATGCACTCCATTGATACCATTCCAGACCAATCAGAAATTGTCAATTACCCGACCAAGTTCCTCAATTCACTGAAACCCCCAGGCATGCCACCTCATCAGTTGCAATTGAAGGTAGGTGCACCAATCATGTTGCTCCGAAATCTTGAACCACCCATGTTGTGTAATGGTACACGACTTTCTATCAAGAAAATATCACCTCATCCCTGGCGTCATAAAATTCATGACTTCAAGAACTTTCATGAACTGACATGAACAGTTCATGAAAAATACTTGAAAGGTTCATCAACCTTGTTCATGAACTATTGTTCATAATCTGGACATGAATATTTTTCATGCACTGATGAAGAACTTTAATGAGTTTTCAGAATGTTCATAAAAATTCTTGACATGTTCTTAATTTAAATTCATGAATAATTGATGAACATTAAGGGTATAAACATAATATTCATGACTGCTCATGAAATGGAGCTGAAGAAAATGAAAGTGAAGAACTTTTCAGGATTATTAAACAGTCTTGAAAGTTCATCAAATTGACATGAAGTGATTTCATGAATATTTGATCAATTTCTAGGGGTAACTTGATATTCCTGAATGCTCTTGAAATGGAGCCTAGGAAAATTCATGAACAAATGAAGAATTTTTCAAGAATATTCAAAAGACTGAAAGTTCATAAAATGGAGTGACTCCATGATGCTTTAAGGTAAAAGTATAGTTACTAAAATGTCAGATATTAAAAATACACAATTTATCAGTGAAAGATAATAGAGGATATGACATGAGTGTTTGTGTAATATGACGTTTATGAAACGAGTCTCAAGAATTTTCAATTTTGCTGAATGCGGATGTCATCGTCCCGTCGATAAAAACACTACTTTTACCAGCAGAAAACAAGTGCAAACTTCTATTTTACTATTTAGTATATATTAGACAAACATTTTCTGCAAAAATCCATCACCCAAACATGAAAATGTGAACAAAATGCGAGTTTTTCTGTTAAGATTTTCGACGATTTTCGTTCGGCGGAATGGAGATTTTTCATGAATGGAGGTGTCATCGTCCCGTCGGTAAAAAACACTACTTTTACCTGCAGAAAACAAGTGCAAACTTCTATTTTACTATTTAGTATATATTAGACTAACATTTTCTGCAATAATCCGCCACCCAAACATGAAAATGTAAACGAAATATGACTTTTAGTGTTTAGATTATCGTCCCAGAAGTGCTAAATTTCCCTAATTTCGACACTTCGTTATTCGAACGCCCATCATACGCTCAATTTTATCGGGAAAACATCACATTCGTATAGAGTAGATACCAATAAACAAGTTGAGACCATGTTTGTGCCTCTAAACTCTTTCATTTCATAATAAAATGACTTTTAAATATTCGTTCCGTTCCGTCCCGTCTTTTAGACAAATCGTTCCGTCCCGTTCCGGAAAATCGTTCCATCCCGTCTTTTAGTAGATCCCTCAAAATTATGGGATGGCGCTTTCCGAACATTTAACAGAGCGGCACGTTGATTGGTCAATGCCGAACATTTCCAGCAAAGCAGGAATTTCATTGGTCGGTACCAATAATTCTGAGAACTCTGGGACAGTGCTTCGATGTAGCGCCAAATTTCTTTCAAAACAGTATTGTTACAGTTAGTTGTTCTAGGCTTCAATCGATTTTTGTGTTGACAAGATGTCTCTCGTTGTATTATTTTGGATTGAAGAAATTTTCTTTTCAACACGTGCGATCGATCGTTCAGCCGGGAAATATTCAGGCAGGAGCGTCGGTGTTTGCGTTTTTTACAAACACAACAGACCAAAATAAACTCTTATCAAAGATTGAAAGAACACCTGGAAAGTGATAATCGACACTTAAGAAAAAAAAATGAAAGCTGTTAAAGCAGAGGTTGACCTGTTAAAGAACAGTGATAGAGAGCAGGTACAGGTAGCAGCATCTGCGCCGCCTGAAGAGACATATAACGGGCACACTCTGGCTGCACTCAAAGCAGC
This sequence comes from Siphonodentalium dalli, assembly GCA_032622095.1. NCBI lineage: Eukaryota > Metazoa > Mollusca > Scaphopoda > Gadilida > Siphonodentaliidae > Siphonodentalium > Siphonodentalium dalli. Next base: position 137,190,908 of record CP136063.1, on the reverse strand, counting down.
AGCAAAATCTGCCAGAGATAAGAAGGAAGTTAGAAATATTGTGGCTATGATGCTGTTCAGCTTGGATGAGTTGATAAACTGTTCAATGTCAGGCAAAAGAACAGTTATGTGTGAGATAGGCCCCGGAGGCCTGCCATCAATCAGCCGTGCCTCCGAATTTTTTGAGGATGTTATGCACAGCGAGTGCAAAATGGACCATGCAAATTTTGTCAATAAATTTCAGAATCTGCAAAAAGATCTACGCCGGGAAGCCAAAACAAAATAAAATACACACTGACTACTTGTATGATGTTCTATAGGCACTGTAAATAAATTGATGATTTACATGTATTTCTTACACATTTGTTGCAACATGCAGTCATGCATTATTAATAGCCTTTCTTGAAAGTTCATGAACTTTTCATATCTTATCCTGAGTAGGCCTAATCATGAACTTACATGAAAGGTTCCTGAAAATTAATTCATTAAACTTGATCAATTGCGCATGAAATAAAGGTGAAAAGTTCATGAACGTTTTCATGATTTCATCATGAACTGAAAATGGAACATCTTTTTCATGCATGTTCATGAATAATTTAAGTTCATGATTTATCCTTGAATTGACAATGTTCATGAACATCTGTTTTCATGCATGTTCATGAATAATTTAAGTTCATGATTTTTTCTTGAAGGGATGTTCATGAACATTGTTTTTTCGTGCAAGTTCATGAAACACATGAGTTAATGAACATTCATGAACAGATATTGTTCATGATATGGATGTTCCATTTTCAGTTCATATTTGTTCATGAAAATGTTCATGAACATTTCAAGAATAATTCATGCAGCATGGTTGTGAACTGTACATGAATAATTCATGCAGTTTCATGAATTACTCATGATGATGTCACCAGGGATATCATTGAGGCAACTATTCTCACTGGATGTGCGAAAGGGGAGCAGGTTTTTCTCCCTAGGATTCCATTGATTCCCACTTAGTCGCCAATACAGTTCCGCCGGCTTCAGTTCCCAGTTCGATTGAGCTTTGCAATGTCAATCAACAAATCACAAGGACAAATACTTAAAGTTGTTGGCCTCCAACTTCAGAGTCCCTGTTTCCCACATGGACAGCTATACGTTGCATGCTCACGGGTCGGCTCCCCCTCCAGTCTGTTCGTTTATGCACCAGAAGGGAAAACTAGGAACGTTGTCTACCCAGAAGCATTTTCAAAAGCAGAATGGTGAACCCGTCGAAGGAGTAATGGGCATGTTCAAAGACTATGCTCTCGGTAGGGTCTACACTGTTCATCCTACACAACAGCAATGTTTGTTTTTCTTGAGAATGCTGCTGCATGAAGTGGAAGGTCCAACATCGTTTAACTCCTTACGAATTGTCGATGGCCAATTTCTCTTGATTAAAAAGGCAGAATTAACTCATTGAAAAACCAAAACATTGTCTTCGATTTTTGAGACCTCCCCTTTCATTCGATGTGGGTGCACTTAATGGTTATATTGATATCTCTTCCAACATTTTCATTCGTTGTACATTCCACATTATCGCTCTGCACACAATCTGGTTCATTCACTTGATTATTTATCTCATGTGTCTCCTCACGTTTTCAGTTCTGTATTCTGACCACTCAGTTTAATTAACGAATCACTGAACAACGATAATTAATGTATTAAGAAACTCTTAGATGAGTGAATGTATAGACAGAAAAATACAAATCCAGTTACTCAGGAAATTGAATTGGTGTGGGGAAAAATTCCCAAATGTTGTACTTGAATTGTTATTGGTCCATGGTGAGACCATAATTTCTCTTGATTTAAAAGGCAGAATTAACTCATTGATTATCTCATGTGTCTCCTCACGAATTCAGTTCTGTATTCTGACCACTCAGTTTAATTAACGAATCAATGAACAACGATAATTATTGGATTAAAAAACTCTTAGATAAATGAATGTATAGACAGAAAAATACAAATCCAGTTACTCAGGAAATTGAATTGGTGTGGGGAAAAATTCCCAAATGTTGTACTTGAATTGTTATTGGTCCATGGTGAGACCATAATTTCTCTTGATTTAAAAGGCAGAATTAACTCATTGATTATCTCATGTGTCTCCTGACGTTTTCAGTTCTGTATTCTGACAACTCAGTTTAATTAACGAATCAATGAACAACGATAATTATTAGATTAAAAAACTCTTAGATGAATGAATGTATAGACAGAAAAATACAAATCCAGTTACTCAGGAAATTGAATTGGTGTGGGGAAAAATTCCCAAATATTGTACTTGAATTGTTGTTGGTCCATGGTGAGAACATTATTTCTCTTGATTTAAAAGGCAGAATTAACTCATTGATTATCTCATGTGTCTCCTCACGTTTTCAGTTCTGTATTCTGACCATTCAGTTCAATTAACGAATCAATCATTATCAAATAAAAATAAAAATTTATTTTAAAAATGTCATGTTTCTGACCAACCATGCTAGTTGTTATATAATGTGTGACTATATGGTCATGGATGGGGTGTCCATGTTGAGATATATAGCTAAATAAGGAGTAGCTGTATGGTCATGCGTGATATGAACATGTATACAGGGAGTGGCTGTCTGGTCATTGAAGTGGTGTATGGGTATAACAAGAGTAGCTACATTGTCCACATGTGTGCTGTGATCAGTTTTCAGCGTTTGGTGCAAAGCACATTAGCCGAAAACTTTTGTATTCACTGTTCATGGTAATAATGAGTGAGCGATCAATTATCGCTTCGTGCATGAACAATGAAAATAGGTCACGCTATTATAGAGCGTGTGGTGTCATTTCTAGCCGAATCGCCTTGTATGTCGGGTTAACTCCAATTTTTTATTTTTTTTTCAAACATTTCAGTAATGTTATGGATTGACGGTTCAATAACGTAATGAGATGCGTATGTTGAAACTATATCTGATAAGCATATATTCTTATAACGCATGAAATCATGCATATTATAGAAAGTTGACGTTGAATTTTTTTTTGAATTATCATTAATAAAAGTTAATTGTAACTTTAAAATGTGCATATCGCACCTTATTCAGGAAGCAATAGTTTTATATGTAGTCATTTATATTAAACGCATATAAATGTGTCATCCGATCACGATCATAGTGTATATATTTGAACATGTTATATATGTTAATTTATATTTGTATTATATAGTGTGTACACAGGTTTGTGTTGCACAATTGATAAAATTAGAATGAATTTCCGAACATTCGAGCTGCGTTAGTGATGTTGGTTTCGGAAAGCAGGTTTCCATCGTTTTTCCCAAGAGGTTTTTCGTTGGTTTTTCCTGACCGCCAACGCAGACACAGTAGGATGTAATTAACCTGTATGTGAAGACGTGTCCGTCCCTTAACTTGTAAGCATGTATACCAATAAACGCTGATGTCGACCCCTAGTGGACTCCGGCGCGGCTTGATGGCAATGATGGTGTTATCATTATTGGAGAATTGGGAATACTTTATGCATATATTGAGTGACTGTGTGGTCATGGGTAGGTCATGGGTACAGGTGTACATTGATGGCTGTATTGGCATGGGTGGGTACATGTGTTGGATGTATGGTAATGGATGGGGTGTATGGATAAATAGGAATGGGTTGTATTGTCATGGGCAATGTGTATATGTGTACATGGAATGACTGCACAGTCATTGTTGTTGAAGGGTGGCTGTATTGGCATGGGTGGGGGTATATGTATACATGTGTTGGCTGTATGGTAATGGAGGGGTTGTATGGTTATGGGCAATGCATATATGTGTACATGGATTGACTGCACAGTCATTGTTGTTGAAGTGTATATAGAGTTTGATAGTCATTGGCGCGCTTGTGTATATAGAAAGTGACATCATGGTCATACCGTCATAGGTAGGATGTATATGTTTATCTGTTGTGGCTGTGTTGTCATTGGTGTGTGTACAGGTATACAGTGGATAGCTGAATGCTCATGGATGTGGTGTATAAGTGTACAGCAAGTGGCTGAATTGTCATGGTTGAGCTGAATTTGAAAGTCTGGAATGTACGAATGACTGTGTGTGTGGTGTATTGGTATATCTAGAAGGACTGTAATGCAACTGATGAGGTACATATACACCTGGAGTGACTGTATGGTCATGGGTGAGGTGTATATATATATTGAGTGGCTATATGGACATGATGTGGCAAATCTGTATATAGTGGGTGCCAGTATGGAAAACTTAATGGTGAGGTGAATTGGTATACAGGGAGTGACTGTATGGTCACGAGTGTGGTTTATGAGTATACAGCGTGAGGCTGAATTGTCATGGGTGAGGTGTATATGCAAGTCTGGAGTGTATGAATGACCATAGGATAGAAGGGCTGCAAGGCCATTGGTGAGGTTTATATGTATACTATATATATAAATCTGAAGTGACTCTATGGTTTTGGGTTGGGTGTATATGTATATGTTGAGTGGCCATGGGTGTCGCAAATATATATACAGGTAGTACCTGTATGACCACTGGTGAGGCAAATATGTATACAAGAAGTGATGTATGATCTTGAATGTGGCGAACAGGTATATCAGGAGTGACTATATGGTCATGTGTGGGGTGTATATGTATACCTTGAGTGGCTATATGTGGCAAATATATATACATGGAGTGACTGTATGACAATGCGAATAGGTATACAAGAGGTTACTGTATGTTCATGAATGTAGTGAATAGGTATATAGGTCGTGACTATATGGTCATGGGTGAGGTGTATTAAATAGTATACCTGGTGTGCCTGCATGGTTATGCACAGCTATATGGCCATGTGTTGGGTGTATGGGTATACCCAAGTGTGGCTGTATAGTAATATGTGAGGTGTATGCGTATAAAGCGAGTGGCATATGGTAATTTATGTGGTGTTCATGTATATTATATGGAGTGACTGCATGGTCATGTGTGAGTTGCACTGGTGTACCTTTGGGTGACTATCGCTTTCCTACAACAACTTTAATAATAATGGCGTTTTATATGCAATATGAAGGAAATGGTTATTCTTGACAATAGTTTTATAAGTTAAACAATTTTGATCCTAATGGGCCAGAGTAGCCACATAATATGATCCCTCTCAGTTCCGTTTCAACATTCTACCCATTTCCGTTCAAAAACATGGACAGTTGTCAGTTGATTAAGTAGCATGTTTAATAACCAAGTGAGTCACAATTTGCTACGTTTTTGGAACAGCAGAGAATAATGATACATGTGACAAATCAACATTTTACCAAATTTGGTTGCCATTTTGCAAGCCATCTTGAGTAATTATGTCTAAAGCACATCGGTGAGACACATTTAAGACAGATCAAAATAAAAAGCACCTTTGATTACCAAAGATAGTTCCATTTTACTTGATACAAAATGTCTAAACTTGAAAAGTGATTTTTTGCCGATACTTATGCCAAGTTTGTGATAGAAAAACCCATCATTCTGGTAATTTTAGTGGTTAAAATAGTAAAAATTAATCAAAGTGCATCAGAAATGTTAGTATTCAATGTATCTAAGACAGAATAGTTAATTTTGTTTATCAACCACAACTTAAAGAAGCGGTTGCATAGCATATTTTGGCTGCCATTTTGGCAGTCATTTTGAGCTAAAGTGACAATTTTGGTACCATTGAGTTGGAATATCCATAAAAAATAGAATGCATCACTTACATTGAACAGTTCTTCCCATTTCTTGATGAAATATGACTAGAATCCCGATGGTGATTTTTTGTGAAACGTTATACGGTGTTCTGTAAAATCAAATTTTTGAGTGAGTGGAAGAGGTGGGGACCACATGAATGGCATATTTCATTGCTCCAATGGTCAGTTAAGATGCTAAATACAAAATAAAGTCACAATTCTCAGCCAGTTCCAAACAGCAGAAACTTATCTTAAAGATATCAGTAAAAGACATAAACTTCTCCACTTCCGGCCATCTTGGGCGGGTAGTTCCAATTTTGGCACAAAAAGGTGACGTTATGTCGTTGCTTCACAAAAATGTATATATATTAGATTTTCTCACTACAAAGGCATCAAACTGAATTAACGGAAAATGGCAGCCATCTTGAATTACAGAAAATGCTCAAAGAGGATTTTAGATATGTTATAGAGGATATATTTCTCTTCAAAATGGTATAAACACCAACTTAGTCCAAATTTATTCTAGGTTGACCTTAAAATTTGAGTTTATCGACCAGACTATAAAGGCTCAGTGCAAGTGGCTGTTGTACTTGGCATATGACTTATAGTTCTGATATCTCTTTTATGTAATTAAAATGCCTTGCTGGAGGATTCTGTGTGACCTCAAATTTGGATTCCATAAACTAGATGGCTGTGGATCAGAGTATAATAAAATGTTCAGAGGGCATCTTCAGGGAAAACATTCTTATAATACTCTGTTAATACAAAACATAGCTATATGGTTCTCATAACAAAAATAACATTTCAGTTTTAATTTAATATTGTGCTCACCTTTGGACTGAAATATGCCACTAGTAGTGCCTTGAAATAACAAATGAATGAGATGAGTACCAGGACAATCCAGACTGGTAATGGTCGGCGAACCCAAACTAAAACATACCTGCATGCATACAAGGTAAATAATTAAAATAATTAGTCACATTCTAAAAAATACATGGGAGTAAAACACGGAATATAAGAGAAGGACAAACAACACATTACATAGAAATAGCTAACACAATCTAAAATGGGCTACTCAGTAACTTTCACAGTGAGATGACGAAGGGAAGGTTAAACATAAAATGGTATGATTTAAAACATATTTTAATGATACTGAAGTAAGTCTTGAAACAAATTGTTGTTTATCTGAATTCTAGTAATGGGCGGTTAACCTTTGATGACGGGAGCTGCGCTGGTGCAGCACTAAAAGACAACTAAGAATAAAAATATATGTTCTCTTATATTTTTGGCTAATATATGTGAATAAGCACCCAAACACTACAAATGCCAAAAAACATTAATCCTGGTCATAAATATTCAGATACCAGCAGTTTATTGTCTCTGCAATGTCGTCAGAGCTAAAACGTCAACCTGGGACTGGCGCCAAGCATGGAGACACTATAAAACATTGTTTACATCAATGCTCATTTAGCTTTATTCATGTGTTACTCTGGATACTTGCTCCAGAGTTTCAGTCTTGCAAATAATTTATATGTATAGGAGCTCGAAAGACATGTCCTAATTCATTGTGGTATAAAATAATTGCCAGATTTTCATCATTGCTTGCCTCGATGTTTAAATGGATATGGCTCATTCGAGCTTCTAAATTTTGTCTACGTAATTTGGAAGGAGGTATTTAGACGACAGGTTTACAAATACACAAAATATTAATAAACCGGCTACATAATTTATGCCACTTTCCAGAATAGACTAGGAATAGACTAACACGGGATGCTCTTTTCTGTTCCATGCCGTTCAAATGGCTGTTTCAAGTTGTTTGGGACCCAAACATCGTTTTCGAAGTTGTATTTTTTATGACTTCAATGCATCTTTCTGGGACATGTATGATGCTCTTAGAAAGGTAGTTCAAGTATTTATCGACCTATTATGAAACAGGGAGAAATTTATGCAAATTTTATTAGGTGTATTTTGGAGCACAGACTGCCAAGTATCTTTAATTATTCAATCTCGATATGTGTTATTTATCCTATATGCATACAGTTCTAGAAATATATATCAGGTACTATATACAATGTATATTATAAGTTATATCTTGTACATGTGAATCGTGGTCTCCCAAAAAAAGTGAAAATAGGGCCTGCAGATTTTTCAGAAATTTCTCACTATTTCAGACTATTTAACTCGTTTGGGACATGATTCTTTTGAAAAAACATTACTCACAGATGTGATTGTTTGCTTAGTTTTATATAATTTTATAGCAATTTATGCGTTTATTCAATGTTGGGTCAGACCATTTGCCATGCCAGAATTCTCCGTGTGACAACTCATACATACTATATGGTGATCATCCGTAGTCTATAAATTTAAAAACATAGTCGTATAAGAGCGACGTATTTTATCCTAAATGATTAACCTGATGCGTGAATTTAAACCAAAATTGTGTACAAACGCAAACATGTTTGATAGCGAGATCTTTCATTGGCACAGAGCACTACACCAAAAAGCATGACATTTCTGATAAGTAAGCTATACAATGATGTTGCGAAGTACTTAGACTAAATTAAAACATAATTATAAAGTACAATTATTTTGGCAGTAATGCTATTTAGTTTGCGAATTGGAATAATTCACAGAGCAGAATCGTGGGAACTATATTATTTCTTTCCCATAAATTTATCGGCAAAGCCAGTCGCTTATTTTGAAACAGGTATAATTCGTTCATAATTTTCGCAGCATGGCTCGAATGCTTTTTCTTTCACATTCATTGGTTAACCGTTTTGGTGCATGCTTATATCATGGTGGTCCCGACCGCAAGCAAGTGTTTCCCCAGGTGGCATTATTTTGCAAAACAATTGAATTTGTCCATGGCTCCATGCCCACTCAGCGTGTCCTGCTAAATCGGAGACGTGTGAGTTCAGTTTGTCGGGCGACCGTAATATAGACTTGATGGTGGAATGCGTAGGATTGTAATACTTTAATACACTAATGTCTATATCGCAGCCCTATTTTCGGGAAATGCTGGATAAACGTCCATCATCTATTGTATTAAAGTGATACTCCGGTAGGGCGATCAAATAGAACCGGAGAAAAATATCGTTTAAAGTAGTTATTTTTATGCATATCAATCTAAATTTACAGTACCCACACGTCATTCTTGTATATTAATTAAATGCAATGACTCTCGTTTAATAGCGACATAATTTGCGTTAGTTTATCGCCGTTTGCAGCGTCCCGAATCGAGATGTAACTGTTTACAATTAAGCGTAGTTATGGAGCGTTATGGTTTATTTCTTTGAAATTTTCGGTAATGCTAGTAGGATGCTACATTCCCACACTTGGCACACGAGTAATAACTTATCAGTTTCTTGCACCGCACAAGTCCATAATATGTCTTTACTCTTTAAAAAAAAAAATTACATTATCTTCGTTGGTGCGGATTGCAGTCAATTTTATACTGGCTATTAATAATAATATCCGTCAGGATCGAGTAGATCCATCACTATTATGAAATTATTCAATTTAGATAATATTTCTGAAGTAAACTGACCTGTTGTGCCCAAATTAGCAGTCTCCAATCATGTTGCCCATTTCTGAGGTAAACATGTGCTGATGTGAAAACATTTTATGATAACTAATTTTGTTGGCTAAATGAGTTTGTTTTTAATACTATACCACTACTTGTAATTATTCTATTCAAAACTGAGTCTATGGTAAAACGAAATTCATTACTTTCAATTTTCATGGTATGCAGCAACTTCCTGCTACATGTATATATTAAGTAATGTTTACATGTCATCCTTAAAGAGGCGACCCGTTCGTAAATTGGCGGAGATCAGTTTCAAACAGTCGGTTTGATGCAGACAGTCGTCCTTTATAATAATGTACTGTTCAACACTTTCTGTGATGGGATCCATTGTAATGTGTGTGGGATCCATAAATATTATTGGGCATTTTGCACTTTCCGTGTGTCAATGCTGCCCTACATCTCAACCATTCCTGGTGTTGTTTGGTCATTCATCCCACCACCAGTAGTAAAGTTCATGAGTGGTTTTTAAATTTTGAATATATGAAATTTGTCAATTATGTAATTTTTCAATTTTACATATGCAGCACGATGCACATGTGCGACAATCCAACTTCAAACTTCGAGAGATCACACAATGTACTCACGCATGGTTTCCACCAATGTGGCATGCATGTTATTTTATCATTACTCAACCCACCATAGTTTGTGTGGCCATAATATTAGACTTTTTGTTATTATGATGATAGCGGCATGTTCAATATTTAATCTGGTGTCAACATGCTATTAGGAACCTTTGTCCCCTCGGGGCGTCTTTGGCAGTTTCGCGGATCGAAAGACCCCCTTCTGCTCAAATCACTTGTGTTTACGGCTCACGGATGGTCTCTAGATGCTGATGATCTCTCTGAAAATGTTGAGTTTAGTTCCATTCATTAAATTTTGAGAGTTCGCGTGATGCACGCTCGTATGTTTTCCACCACTGTGGCATGCTTGTTATTTTATATTTATTCTTTACTCGGCCCACCATTGTTTGTGTGGCCAGATTATCAGAATTTCTGCTATTAATTATCAATTATAAATAAATCTTTACCAGGGAACATGGGTAGCTCCACATAATCCTCAGCACATTGAGGGCGATGGAGTATCAAGTAGACATAGCATAGTATAGTTTCAGTTTTCGGGTTCGACATAACCCCATCCTTTCATCGAATTTGACATATCGGACCGTACCATAACATTTACAGTCGTTTCACTTAAATCAATCTTTTAACTCCATTTCATTTCTACATTTGATAGCTTTTTTCCATTTGCATTTGTTGCTGTCTGCCTGGCGGCTCCGGTGTGCCAATATGCTGCATGTTTGCTCTTCACTTGTAAATTGATCGTTGTGTACTTGTAATAATATTCAGTGGTTTATTCTGGAGGGTCTAGGACCGTCCATTAATTTATCCGTTTCAAGGACTTTGAAGTTCTTAAAACCATACTACTGAACAAACTAAATATTCTTTATTTGTAACATAACAAACCTCAAGATATACTCAACACATTCCACTTCAACACAATATCAGTTTACTACAATATTAATAATATTAATATTAATCTGCTATCCACAAATTTCTTCATCTGAATTCTGGAAGTTTAGATTTTAATAATGGAAATCCTTTCAGCAGACAGGGCGATCCTTTTCAGGATTGCTATCCTGATGAATACACCAAACACTATCGGAAAGCTCTCCTATTCTGAACACACTGACTTATAAGACCCAGAACTTTCGCGTAATATATCAGCCGAAAAATAATACCTCCGTCAGTTTTCCGGCTATCTCCGTCGCAAACCCTCAGTGAAATCATATGAGTTGCCAAACTTCCAATCGTCGTTAATTGTGTACCTATATGACATCACCAATATTATGTAATTGCACGTATGGTGATTTTAAAAGCACAGAATCTGCAGAGCATGCATGGGTAGGAGAATAACTATCTGGCAGCATGTCAACAAGTGACTTTAAGTCTTGTATGTGATGTAATTTGTGCCAGGCTATAAAGGTTAAATTTCTATATAATGTCTCCATTGCAGTTGGGAGTATTATAAAAGTGATTAATTTTCAATGGTAGCTTTGAAGAAATAATTCAATAAATTTTACCGCTTTGGGATAAATTACAACTAAGCGATCTTTATTGTCACACAGGCATGCAAAATTATTCTGGATATGCACTGTTCCGAATATCTGTACCTATATTGACCTCATATACATGTATGCATGATTCATAACTATACAAATAACCCTATTTAGTCCAGTGCATTTATTAGAAAAAATGCCAAACCCAGAACTAATTGCAACAGAATTTTTTTTTTGCTGGAATAAGTACATAAACCCTCCATAAACAACATACTAAAAATCGGCAAAAGGGAAATTGGTGAATTTCGTGAAATAAATTTGGGGAAATTTGTTCAAATCATCAATTTATGGATTTTCATGGATGTATATAAAAACAATCAAATTCACAAATCCTACAAATAGCATGTGTATTGTGTCGACCTTAATTCCTGAACCCAGTACTGAAAACCAGTCCCAGATTCATTACGTATTTTTCGAGTTGTGTGCCTTCAAAAACGCGAGTTTACCTGATTTCGGCCCATTTTCGGAGCCTCAATTTCGAAGAATGAGTCAAAATGCCTTATTTATGATTAATTATTAAAAAAAACTAGAGCAAACTGAAGGGATTTTTCAGTGTTTTAGTAATTTCCTCACTATATTAAACACAAAATATGATTAATATGTGCATCTATAATTAAGAAGAAGATTATATTCTCATAACAAAATGTGTGTTCCATTGTATGGACTTAGCCAATTTTGCCTCTGACACTGAACGTGTGTGATGAAATGCAATATTTGAGGTCATGTAACTCAATAATTTAATACCCATATGCCATGCTTTTCTTCTAACCTTTTAAGTATGTTGGATTGAACAAATTGTAAAGGTATTAACAGGACATTATTTAAGAAAATCAACTTTAATATGGCCCTTTGAATACTTAGTCTTAGCTTGTTTCCACAGATGCCAGTTTGAGGCATTTTTAGTTTGAGGCACTTTAGTGATAAAAAATTAGCCTTACATTGGTTATGCCATAGTATGTCACTTGATTTCTTTCATTTTTCAGGAAACTGACTCCAAATTTTAACGTTGGTATAGGGGTAGGAAAAATCACAAAATGCAATCTTATCACAAAATTACAGCCATATCAGACACAATGTTGTTTTCTTCCAGTTTGTGTACATTCCTGTTGCATTATAAAACTGATTAATACATTATCGGATGTTAATTTAGAATTTTATGGTTATGTTGTATAAAAACAATCTCAAAATGCCAATTTGACATTTCACTGCCAAATTATGACAAAAAATAATATAGCTCTGTCAATAAACATAAACAAAGGAAATATGAAATTATGTATGAAAGAACAATGTAAGCAGAAGCTGTTAATATAAAGTTTTATGCTTCAAGATGCATAATTTTGAAGATTTTGTTGATATGCTTTCCCCTACCCCATTTTTCTGCCGTTCAAATTTGGAGTAAGTTTCCACAATGATGAGTGAAATCCAGTGACATTCATTGGTATAACCATTGAAATGCTATTTTCTCAACAAAATGAAAGTGTCAATGACACTGTAGCTCAACTTGGAAAGGGAATAATTTAATGTATTACAGTCAATGGAGCGATTAGGAATGTGGAAAGTTGAATGTCTAATACTTAGTTTATAGACATGAAGAGAAAAGTAAAATCCAAGATGGCTGCTGGTGGCCATATTTTGGCCGAATGACTCCAAAATGAGTCGTTCCCATCTACATGTCATCGTTAACATCCATGACAAATTTTATGTCGATCAGACTAAAGGTACGACATGTAGCCCCTGCTAAAAAATTTAGTCATACAAAGAGTAAAATTCAAGATGGCTGCTGGCGGCCATGTTTTCGGACGAATGACCCCAAAATGAGTCGTTCCCATCTACATGTCATCGTTAACATCCATGACAAATTTTATGATGATCAGACTAAAGGTACGAGCTGTAGCCCGTGCTAAAGAATTTAGTCATACAAAGAGTAAAATCCAAGATGGCTGCTGGCGACCATGTTTTTTGCCCGAATGACCCCAAAATTACTCGTTCCCATCTACATGTCATTGTTAATATCCATGACAAATTTTATGATGATCAGACGAACAGAACGACCTGTGGCCCGTGCTAATGGATTAAATTTTGAAATCCAAGATGGCCACTGGCGGCCCTTTTTTTTGTCCGAATGACCCCAAAATGACTCGTTCCCATCTACATTCCAATTTCAACAGCCATGACATTTTATGATGATCAGACTAAAGGTACGACCTGTAGCCCGTGCTAAAGGATTTAGTCATACAAAGAGTAAAATCCAAGATGGCTGCTGGCGACCATGTTTTTTGGCCGAATGACCCCAAAATGACTCGTTCCCATCCACATGTCATTATTAACATTCTTGACAAATTTTATAATGATCAGACTAAAATTATGACCTGCAGCCCGTGATAAAGAATTTAGTCATACAAAGAGTAAAATCCAAGATGGCTGCTGGTGGCCATGTTTTTGGGCCGAATGACCCCAAAATTACTCGTTCCCATCTACATGTCAATATTAACATCCATGACAAATTTCATGATGATCAGACAAACAGTACGGCCTGTAGCCCATGCTAATGGATTGAATTTTGAAATCCAAGATGGCCACTGGCGGCCATGTTTTTACACCGAATGACCCCAAAATTAATCATTCTGGTCTAAATGTTGATGTCAACAGCTATGACAAATTTCATAATGATCCGACCAAAGGTACGACCTGTAGCCTGCATTGTTGACGCCTTTAATACGTACACACGCACACACGGACGACAGAAGACAAAGCCATGGCAATAGCTCAAACTTTACAAAGTAAAGTTGAGCTAAAAATGATTTAAGAGGACAGATCACATAATTTTACACAATAAACTTTCGTTAATTTTTATGAATATGTTTATTAATTTTTATTAAATATGTTGAAGTAGATGATCTGAACAGTTAAGTCTTTGCAGAGCTCTCAAAATTGAAGCTATGTTCTGTTGAAGATACATAATTTCAACAATTCCCATGTGAGAAGCTACTTGACCTTGACCTCGGTGTGAAATTTCAATCCTTTTAAAATTGACAAAAACGCCCCACAATAGCATTTTCAGAAAAGAGGCTAGACTAAGAGTTCATAGGACCATAATTTTCTTTTCTTCACCAATGTATTTGGAAATTCCTTCACAATTTGTTCAATCTAGTATTCTCAAAATGTTATGAGAAAAGCAGAGCATATGGATATTAATTTATGGAGCTTCATGACCTCAAATATGGCATTTCATCACACGAGTTCTGTGTCAAGGCAAATTTGGCTACACACATTTTGTTTGAGAATATTTTATTCTCCTTATTCATAGATGCACATATTAATCATACTTTGTGTTTTATCTAGTGAGGAAATTACTAAAACAGTGAAAAAGTCATTAATTTTATTTCGAGAGATAAACTTACCTTGTATACGCTATAGAATTATACGAATCCAATTTTTTTAACAATCGTGACGTCACACCGGAATTACCCTCGAAAGAAGGCGATCTACTTCAGTATCTTCTTTGGCGCCGTTCACGATAGACGCGTCCAACTTAGCTCGTTATCATGTCTGAGGGAGAAACTTCGGCGAACGAATCGGAGTTTTCGACACCCTCTTCGTCAAAAAAACCTAGAAAGGCGACGAAATATGATAGAATTCAGAAGGATTTTGATGATAAAATGAAGAATATGCGCGATGGATTCGACAGCAAATTGAACAAAATCCTTGAGATAGTAACGACTAACCCACAAAGGGGAAGGTCTGAAACTCAATCACATATGCCAAACCCACAAAGGGAAAACATTGGTAGTGATAAATCACCTCACAAGTCACAAAGACTGAGTTCATCTAGTTCTGAATCTAGTGATGAGGAAACACCTCAAACACAAAAATATCAGAATGCCTTATACCTTGACACCTCAGCAGAGGATTTTGATGAAGAGGACAGCAGCACAAATGCTGATAACTTCATATCAAAAGGTTTTATCGAATTATTCGGTGACGATGCCTTACCAAAACAAAAGAAGGTGAAAACAGGCATTCGATTGGAAGATTGTCAGAAAACAGTTTTGTCTCAGAGCTGGAGAACTGATTCACCAAACTCACTGACAGCCTTCACCGAGGAAAGTGTGGACTTGTTTCCCGTAAGTGAAAAGACTTTTTAGCAGTTCCATCTCTGGATGAGTTAGTGGCAAAATGTTTATCCAATAAACATGGGAAAAAGATAAATTTCACAATGGGCAATAAAATGATAGAATTCAGAAGGATTTTGATGATAAAATGAAGAATATGCGCGATGGATTCGACGGCAAATTGAACAAAATCCTTGAGATAGTAACGACTAACCCACAAAGGGGAAGGTCTGAAACTCAATCACATATGCCAAACCCACAAAGGGAAAACATTGGTAGTGATAAATCACCTCACAAGTCACAAAGACTGAGTTCATCTAGTTCTGAATCTAGTGATGAGGAAACACCTCAAACACAAAAATATCAGAATGCCTTATACCTTGACACCTCAGCAGAGGATTTTGATGAAGAGGACAGCAGCACAAATGCTGATAACTTCATATCAAAAGGTTTTATCGAATTATTCGGTGACGATGCCTTACCAAAACAAAAGAAGGTGAAAACAGGCATTCGATTGGAAGATTGTCAGAAAACAGTTTTGTCTCAGAGCTGGAGAACTGATTCACCAAACTCACTGACAGCCTTCACCGAGGAAAGTGTGGACTTGTTTCCCGTAAGTGAAAAGACTTTTTAGCAGTTCCATCTCTGGATGAGTTAGTGGCAAAATGTTTATCCAATAAACATGGGAAAAAGATAAATTTCACAATGGGCAATAAAATGTTACATACACAACCCTTCAAACTTCTAGAAAAAGTGGCACACCGAGGTCAAGTAGCTTCTCACATGGGAATTGTTGAAATTATGTATCTTCAACAGAACATAGCTTCAATTTTGAGAGCTCTGCAAAGACTTAACTGTTCAGATCATCTACTTCAACTTGTACGTGATTCATTTGCTCTATCCACAAAATGTTTAGACCGGATGGGACGGGCAGGGGCCTTTAATCACATTATAAGAAGACAGCTAACCATGTCTGACACAGGACTGTATGAGGCAGACGAAGACCGGAAAATCTCTAACCTGCCCTTGACAGGAGAAGGTGTTTTCGGTCCAAACCTTGTGACTTTCTTGAAGCAGAGAAAGGATTCCAATAAAGCACTAGATGAGATTCTCCCTGAAGTCAGGAAGAAAGTTGACGAATGTCAGTTCTGATGAAAAACAGGGGTTCAAATTCAAAAAGCCTTACCCGTCTCACGATAATTATAACCAGCAGGACAGACCAAAAGCTGTACCACTGAGATCGGGACGTAGTTTTCCGAGACAAGTGCAACAGTCAGCAGACCTCCTCCTGAGAAATCTGAGGGACATTACAATCAGGATTCAACGAGAGGAACTTTTCGGATCCCGAAATTCAGCACAAGACCATCCACCAAGCGTGGAGGAAAAAGATGACTCGGTGAGTACTCATATGAATATTCATGAAAATATCCCGGTCGGGGGTCGCTTTTCTCACTTTGCAAAAGCATGGCAGGAAATAACAAAGGACGAATGTATCTTGAACATAATAAAATGTGGGATACAAATTCCAGTTCTTGAAAATCCCACAATTCAGTGGAATAAAACCAACATGGGTGGACAAGGTAACTCTGAAAGCTTTAAAAGAAGAAATAACAAATCTTTTGGCTTTAAATATAATAGAAAAAGTACCAATCCACAATTTGCAGGAAGGTTTTTACAGTACGCTATTTCTGGTACCAAAAACAAATGGAGAAAAGCGACCAGTGATAAATGTGAAACCATTAAATGTTTTCATAGAAAAACAGCCATTCAAAATGGACACGTTAGTCAAAACATTGAAAGTTGTTCAGCCAAACGATTGGGCATTTTCCCTAGACATTCAGAAAGCATTCATGCATGTGAAACTATATCCAGCCCACAAGAAATATCTACGTTTTTATGTAGACGGCATTGCTTATCAATTCTGGACCTTGAATTTTGGGCCAACATGCTCTCCAAGAATTTGGACAAAACTGAGTACGGCAGTTGCGGGATACCTCAGGAAAAGAGGATTGAGACTGATCCTCTATCTAGACGATTGGTTATTCATAAATCAATGCCCTCATCAATTAATTCTAGATCAGAAACTTGCTCTGAGAACGTTGAAAAGATTAGGGTTTCTGATAAACTTCAAAAAATCTCAATTGACTCCTACTCAAAGAATCACTTATTTAGGAGCAGACATGAACCTGGGCAAGGGGATTGTAGTCCCAAGCATGGAACGAGTTTGCAGTTTACATCAATCAATAACTCAATTGAAGTAAGGACAGAATACAGCCAGAACTTACCTTCAGATTATAGGCAAGATTGCTTCATGTTTGGAACTCATTCCCAATGCCAGATTGTTCATGAGGCCAATTCAACAACAACTTTTGAGTCATTGGAAGGTAGGGATGGATATGGAAATGGTAATTCCATATTCAGCAAATCTGACACAACATTTGAATTGGTGGTTACATTTTATTTAATACCAAACATTTTAAAAGGCTGATCCATTGTATCAGAGAAGATAACAAAGGTGGTCACGACCGATGCCAGTTTGACGGGATATGGGGGACATATGGATGGTCAGATAGTTCAGGACTCATGGAAAAGGGAGGAAAAACACCTACATATAAACAATCTAGAAATGAGAGCAGTGTTTCATGCCATAAAACATTTCACACCTCTCCTGAGGAACCAGAACATTCTGGTGTTCACAGACAATACCACTGTGATGCATTATATCAACAAACAGGGGGGGACTCGATCATGCCTTCTCAATCAAGTTCTGTGGGATCTGTGGATATATGCTTTAGAGAACAATATGAACCTCCAGGCTACTCATATAGCGGGAAGGACAATATTCTTGCAGATCACTTAAGCAGGAAGAACATTTTCAATCTAGAATGGGAATTAAACGATGGTATAATCCAGAAAATATTTCAAAAATGGGGGTTTCACCTCATAGACTTATTCGCAACAAAACTCAACAAAAAGACACCACTATTTTACAGTTGGTATCCCCATCCAGAGGCATTAGGGGTGGACGCCCTGATACAGAACTGGGACAATCTGTTCGCATATGCTTTTCCTCCCCTAGCCTTAGTACACAAAGTTCTCCGATATATGCAACAATTCACATGCCAATTAATTCTGATAGCTCCATACTGGCCGAATCAGGTGTGGTTTCCAATATTGTTACATCTGTTAATAGACAAACTTTTTGATACCACTTCAGAAACAACTCCTCACACAGAGAGGGGGGTTACACCACCCCAACCCACAGTCTCTGAAAATGACAGCTTGGTTACTCTCAACCGATTCATCCAAACAGATGGAATTTCAGAACAAGCTAGAAATTTATTGTCCGCATCATGGAGAGCAGGAACTAAATAAGATTATTGTCAGAAATTTATCAGATTCCGAAGTTGGTGTAGTGAACGGGAAATTGATCCCTTTTCAGCCAATTTGAAGCATTGTATGAATTTCTTATCAGATCTCTTTAGTTCTGGGTTAAAATACAGAACTATTGGTGGGTACAGATCTATGCTCTCGGCATACATTCCACCCATAGACAGTAAACCAGTAGGACAACATCCTCAGATTATAAGCCTTTTGAAAGGGGTTTTCAACAGTAGACCACCAACTCGTAGAATGGTACCAGAATGGGATTTACATACAGTACTGAAGTTACTGCAGGGCCCTCCCTTCGAACCATTGAAGAAAATTTCACTTAAGAACCTCACATTCAAAACAGTGTTTTTGGTGGACATCACCTCATATAGAAGGTGTAGTGATTTTAAGGCCATGTCTATAGAACAGGGTGCCATGTCCATTTAATAGTCAGAAGGGTATTACCTTTCTGAGAAAAGGTTTGTCAAAACAAGACAGGCCAGGACATATCAGCCCTCTCATTCATATTCCTAAGTTTACAGCAAACAGAAAGCTTGATCCAAAGAGAATTCTGGAGACATATTTAGAAAAGACCAGACCTCTGAGATGTTCACATACTGCATTCTTTTTTTCAATAAACAAACCCCACAATCCTGTGTCAAACCTTGTCCAACTGGATTCTGAAGACAATTAAAATGGCTCATTCTAATTACAGGTCAGAACAAGCAAAAGGGACTATTAAAGGACACTCTACTAGATCAATAGGGACTTCGTCGGCTTTATTTCAAGGAGCTTCACTTGACTGTCCAAATACGTTCATAAAGTTCTACATGAAGAATGTGGAGTCAAATGTAAATGTGTTATTTGATGATACTTGATTATCTATTCAAATGTTATTCGAGGATTCGAAAGATGGAGTCCAACTGTATATATGTTCAATGCAGAAACTTAAAAAAACAAAAACAGAACATTCATCTATGTTGTTCAACAAGAATCAACAGATGAGGCAGATGATGTAGGATGCAAAAGAGAACTACATCTCACCACACAAGTCGCTGCTTTGGAATCAGGAGAAATTCTATACAAGGTAAGTTTATCTCTCGAAATAAAATTTCTAGATTTGGAACAAGTCCAAATTTTATGAGAGAGTAATACTTACCTTGTATACGCCCTTCCCACCCTCCTCCCTGGCGATGTAGTTTCTTTTGGATCGCTCCGGCGCCAAAGGAAACTGAAGTAGATCGCCTTCTTTCGAGGGGTAATTCCGGTGTGACGTCACGATTGTTAAAAAAATTGGATTCGTAAACGAAACGAATCCAGTCACAACCCGGAATGGCGAGCTAGAAGGGCCAAGGCCGATAATTCTATAGCGTATACAAGGTAAGTATTACTCTCTCATAAAATTTGGACTTGTTCCAAATCTAGAAATTTTGCTCTATTTTTTAAAAATAATTAACCATAGAAATACGGCATTTGGCTCATTCTGCGAAATTAAGGCTACGAAATCAGGTAAACTCGCGTTTTTGAAGGCACAGAACTCGAAAAATACTTAACCCTTTGAGTGCCAGGGGCCGATCTCATCGGCCCTAAACCTACAAAATAAGTCTGTTATATAAGAATAAATTATATAAGAATAAATTATTAAAATTGTAAAAAATTGTAAAAAAAAAAAAATTGTTAGGCCAATGCATTCTCTTATATATGCGAGGCGACCTATGGTCGACTCGCATATATAAGAGAATGCATTGGCACAGGGTATATGGGTTGATACAAAAATTGACCTGGCACTCAAAGGGTTAAGGAATCTGGGAATGGTTTTCAGTTCTGGATTCAGGAAAATGTGGTCGACAAAATTGGCATGATATTTGTAGGACTTTAAATTTGAATTTTTTATATACATTCATGAAAATCCATAAATTGATGATTTGACAAAATTTTCCCAATTTGTTTTCACGAAATTCACTAATTTCCCTTTCTCCGATTTTTGCTGATTTTTAGTATGTTGTTTATCGAGGGTATATGTACCAATTCCAGCAAAAAAAATTCTGTTGCAATTAGTTCTGGGTAAAACCATAAATGCACTGGACTAATTGTATCGTATTGCTATTAAATGGTTAGTCCAAGTCTTCTCGTACTAAAACCGGCTAAGATATTGGGATGGAGGTGCCGGTCTTTAGTCCGAGTTCCAGGCCCATGCATTCTTATGACACGACTTAAGCGTTAGTGACCCGCTCAAATAAAACCACAATTATATGAAATAAAATATCACAATTGCGACAATAAACGGATATTTTCCGCAGAAGACATGCTATTTGATCTGAAACCCACATCAGTTGTGAATTGAAAGCGGTAATTTAATGCGAAAAGAGACATTTACTGCAATGTTTACAAATTTTTAAAAGTATGCGAACTCAGTTGACCTCGCGAACTGTGTTCGGCATTTTCCGTTGAAAATATTCCGTACATTTTCGACTGACAACGCAAATTACGATGAATTCTCCATTGTAATCGTAATTATGTGTGTCAATAAATAAAAAA
The DNA here is from genome assembly GCA_032622095.1 of Siphonodentalium dalli. Lineage (NCBI taxonomy): Eukaryota > Metazoa > Mollusca > Scaphopoda > Gadilida > Siphonodentaliidae > Siphonodentalium > Siphonodentalium dalli. The sequence continues at coordinate 137,169,534 of CP136063.1, read as the reverse complement.
TAAATAGATTAATTAAACATTGAAGATATAAATGTAATACATTAAATAAATTACGGGGAATTACAACCCTCTCATAGTTTAAAACAGTGTAAACACAACGACCATTAGAATAAATAATATGGTGCTACATTTCCCACATTTGGTGGACTTCAGCGAAATTAAGATATATACTAAGCGAACAGAGCAATATACTGCTCTTGTTAAGCACACAAAAAATCAAACAAAATTTGTATAAATTTTTAACCTTAAGTTTGAAAAGTCCCACTAAAACGGAAGAACTATATTCGAAACTGTGTGATTCGGTTCTCCGATTATTTTATCAACACAAAAGTCAAAATGCACATGGATGAAAATCACACGCATGGCAAGTCAGACACAAGAGTTCTAATTTGCTCCAATTTTGACAAGTTGCTTGCGAAAATTGTCAACAAAACTACCTTTCTGATCCTCCATTATGTCATTAAGTTTTTAGTGCGGGAATTGTTCTCAAAGCACATTGGAAACTGGACTTTGCGGCGATCGGTTTTCGCTATTTTGTTCGGAAAACCCCGCGCTATATATAGAAACGGAAACTAGAATACTCAGAACAAACACCGGACAATGCCGAAGTTCTTCGGAACCTGAGTTCGGCTTTCAGTTAAGTAAACAAACAGAAAAAACAGCGATGTTGGTGACAATCAACCGGAATATTCTATGCGTAATTTAACATGAAAGTTAGATTATTATACACCATTATGACCATAAGATGTCTCTCTTTCCGATGTATATAGCATCAGTATTGATTCATTAGGTAAATCGAGTAAAATACACCACAGATTCCCGCCACAGATCGTGGGCGTAACTCGTGTGATAGGATTGGTATAGAAGGTTAGATTAGATTTTATTTTGATAGTTCAGGTTATACATGTGTACATGAATACATATTATGGATATGTTTACAAGTTGAATCAATATAATACACAACAGTATATACATATTATAATTAAAATAGTATATATTAAATACAAATATGTTATATGTTGGGTTCTGATGAGACAGTTAGAGTTCAGACTGTGTAAATAATTGATATATACTGTAAGAGGATTTATCAATTTTCTCAAGAATTAAATCATTTTATTTTATAGAGGTTGTCGTCAGAATATAAGGTAAATTATGTGGCAGAAATCTGTATAAAAATAGAAATACTCATGTGACCTGAGACCATCAGGGATAACGCAAAAAGTTCTCTAAACGAGAACTTAATTCCATTGCGGTCCCTGGTGGCTTTCGGCACATGGGCAGTGAGTGAAGTTCGAAACTTCGGAGCACAATGTATAAAAGTATTTAAAATAATTAAATTAAATAAAAGCCATTTCAGAACGAGACTTATATGGAGAGGGAAAAGCTAATAAAATAAGTCAATATGCAAGTAATGTAACTTCAACAGCCCTTCGCCACTTGCATACACGCACCACTGCCATGTATGGCCAGCTTTGGACTGGTCTGTCCATGACCGAAAGATGGAAACCCGAAATACAGGCAGCAGTAACGATATATGCAACTGGCCAAATACTGTCATCGTACATTACAATATAAATTGAACTGCTGTATTGAGGAAATTCTAGTTAAAAGATGATAAAATAGATTGTTCCTAGTAAAAGGCAAATGGATTTTCTTCTCTTTTCATCAATTTCTCTAGTAGGTGTTGTTTAATGCAAAATTTCCAGTGTTTGAGATCAAAAGGGTCACGAGTATGGTATACTTTATCTAGACCATTCCACAGTTTCGCTCCTGTAAAATAGAAACTGTGGATGCCCTTGGATTTTACAGAGGGTAATGAGTATTTCAGGGTCCCTGATCGAGTTACATATGTACAATGAGTACTAGCTAATATAAAATTATTGTCTAGATATGCTGGAGCTTTCTTTTCCGAGATTTTTAGTACCATCAGTATTTTTCTGAAGTCTACCCTATCACTCACTGGAAGCCATTTAACATGTTTAAATTCATTATAACCAATATGAGTCATGCGATCTAGTTTCATGATAAATCTGACAAGTCTGTTTTGAGATGCTTGAAGACGCTTTTTTGTTTTTACTGTCAGACTAGAGAACCAAAAACCACTTGAGTAGTCAAAATGACATTGAATAAGAGCATTAATTAGAAGTTTTCTGCATTTTTCATTCAGATAGTTTGCTTTTCTGTACAAAAATTTCAGTTTTGCATTTACCTTACTTAGAACATGCTCTGCCATCATTTCACCATTTAGCCTCTGATCGAGGAACACCCCTAGATATTTAACAGATTTAGTTGGTGCGATGTCAACGCCATCGCAGCAGACCCTCAGTTCAGAGTGTTTTACAAGTTTCTTTCCAGACCCAAACAGAATTGATTCTGTTTTCCCTAAATGTAAGGACAATTTGTTGTCAACCAACCATAATTTCAGTTTATTCATTTCTGAACTGAGCCTCTGCTCAATAGCGCGGACATCACAACCTGAAACCAAAAGGGCAGAGTCATCCGCATATAGAAGGAGGTGACAATCCACAGCCTGGCTAGCATCGTTCACATAGAGTAGAAAAAGAAGGGGGCCTAAGATTGATCCTTGAGGGACTCCACAGGTGATACGTTCAAATTTGGATAGAGTACCATATATATCTACTGCTTGCATTCTATTTGTTAAATAAGACTCCATCCATGTCAGAGATATTTTATCAAATCCAATTGCTCTAAGTTTTGACAGTAAAATTTCATGGTCGACGGTATCAAAAGCCTTCTGAAGATCAATTAGAACCATCCTGTCATATTTCCTTTGTCCATTTCCTGACGAATGTGGTCAGTGAGATATAGGAGACAAGTATCTGTGGAGTAACCAGGTCTGAAGCCTGATTGATGGCCATATAGAAGTTCTGCATTTGTTAGATATGTTTCAATTTGTTTGTAAACGATTTTCTCTAGAACTTTGGATACTAAATTTAGCACTGATACGGGACGATAATTTCCAGCCTGTGTCTTGTCACCCTTCTTGTATATGGGTACAACCCTGGCCATTTTCAATTCATTTGGGACCTGGCCCAGATGGATCGATAAATTTATAATATGAGTCAGAGGAGAAGCAAGGATATGGGCACCATCTCTTAGAAATCTTGCAGGAATGAGGTCAGGTCCGGTGGCCTTGGATGGACTTAAATTCTGTAGTAATTCCAAAACTTCAGAATCCGATATTACCAAAATGTGAAATTGTTTTGATCCTATTTTCTCTTTATAGAATCTGATAATGGATTCTTTACAAAATATACCAGGTGCTTTTGGAAGTTTCGCAACCAGGTTACTAGCTATACTACAGAAAAAGAGGTTAAAGTCTTTAGCTATACTCTGTTTGTTGAAACAGACTTCATCATCTATTTTTAGACCTACACTATTATTTGTCTTTGCGCCCTTTTTTGAAGGAGTACCAAGTTTCTGAAGAGATTTCCAAAGGTTTTTTGGGTTGTTTTTGTTTTCCTCAATTTTATTTCTGAAATGTGACAGTTTAGCATTTTTAACAAGGTGTTGGACTTTGTTTCTGAGTGTTTTGTACGAGTCAAAAATAGCCAAATCTTTGGATTTCCTGAATTTATTTAATAGTGAGTCTCTTTGTTTTATATGGGAAAGAATTTCATCGTCCATCCAGTCATCCGGGCTTGGACTAAAGACCGGCACCTCCATCCCAATATCTTAGCCGGTTTTAGTACGAGAAGACTTGGACTATTAAATGGTGTGATATAATTTATTGAATCACACAACAATTAACCGAATTATCTTGGTTATACCGTGTTACGATAGACTGAAACGAAACGCTCTTTTTGCCACACAACTATGATTGTCCTCTGGAAACTGGAATGTTTTTGTGATTATCAATGTCTAGAACAGTTAACTTTGCAAGTTTTCTCATATATGCAATATGTATATATGAATATAATATATATAACAAACATTCGTGAAACCCAAGCACATGTTTCTGTACATGTAGATAAATGCGTGTAAAACCAAACCACTATACATTAATTATTATACGATGTATTCACACATCGTGCGGTAGAATATACTTGATAATATTCCAAGTCTTCATCTGTGACAGTTGGCCCTGCCGAAAATACGGGCATGGCATAACAACACATTGTGATACATATAGAATACCACGCTACAGACATTGTATTATACGGGAACTGCGACGTATTTCGGTGTAGTTGCATGTTGAACGCACAGTGTTCTCTCCGTGACGCGGCGAACTTCATGATCTGCGATCGTATTCATGGTCGGTTGCATGTGCAAACTTTATATGTGATCGATCGACTATACTTCTTGTTTCCATATGACAGTCCTGTGATCCGACGCGTGATTTTGTCTACACCCCAGATCTTGGTCTAACTTCGAAATTTTTCGAGCAGCATGGATCTTTTAAAGGACGGGTGGTTCGTCTTGTATTTCGTAGGTTTTTAACAGGCGCCCAAGTTGGAGTAATTTGGGCAATAATGTAGTTTTCAAGGTGCGTATACTCGTCTTGGAAACCAATGTGGAAATTCTCCAGAAAACTGGAGAAATTATCTGGTTTAGTAAGGATGCTGACCAATAGCCTCAGACATCGAGGTTACGGTCAAAATACCCAAGCAGTAGTATACCCAGCCACTGATGTTACAATTTTCCATAATTTCACCAACTTAGCCCTATAAGCCACCCCTAATTAAATCTTTAAACTTTAATATGGCGGCTCGTGATGGTCACATGGAGAGTATGTTGGTGGGACCCATAGACATTACTATTGGGGAACTCGAGCATAGTGAAAATATATATGTGGCTCCCATTGAAGATCCCATGCTTCTTGGGATGGATTTTTCTCACTAAATATGATACAAACATTGGGGCTAATAAGGGTTCTATCTTCTTGAGAACGTGTCGACTTCCTACCATTTCCCGGGGAAAACTCGAAAGTGACTACAGGCGCCCCTCGATCATTAGAGTATAGAGTTTAGTATATTATAGTCAAAACAACAAACAATTATACCCCCCCTCCAGTCAGTTGTGTTATTGCAGTGTGAAGCTGCCCTGCCATTAGCTGATTTTACTATTGAACCAAACGCAAACCTTAGTGAGTATGTTTTGCCTATTAAAATTTGCACTCGGGGTATGACCGCCCAAAAGAATGTTTTATAAATTTTCAACATTCAGAGGTAATATTAGTGTGGGTGAAGCTTATGAACTTGATGTGACCAAATGCTCAGTCATGTCATCTGCGCCCAAGCCAGAATTTGCTCTGGATGAATTATAACCTCGGGGAGCATCTCAAAGTGTTGGCTCTTAAGATAGCATGGAGGGCAGTTTGACCCTTCCAAGATATTTGCAGATTTATTTGAGCGTTCCTCGAGAGTATTGTCAGGATTTGATATGGCGCGTCTTGAAAAAAATTTCAGGACGTGTTTGCAAGGACGAGTTGACTTAACATAATCTTCCTCTATTTGGAGGGAGCTCGTTCAATCAAACAGCCTGTAACGGTTATTCACCTATCCTTGTTATGGTACTTCTCCTGATCAGGGTATATAATATTATAAACTTGATGATTTAATATAATTGTCCTTTTTCAAATATATAAATGAATAGTATAAACTTGATAATTTAATATAAATTAACATATAAATGAATATTATAAACTTGATGATTGTTATACTTGTTCCAATGTGGAAATTCTTATTGTTCAAAATATGTATTCAAAGATGTTAGCATCTCATAAAATGTCACGATCGAATAATTCCGCCATGGCTAACTAAATGTTTCAATTGCTTCCATGATGTGGGAGAAAGCACACTTGAATGACAATTCGTCAGCAGCTGAGAGACCAGGTGATGACCCAGAAACGTCACATGCTGACACCTCCACACACCCAGTCGGTCTAGGACAACCAATTTCATCAGACAATTCGTCTGCAGCTGGGAGAGCGGTTGATGAATCAAATATGTCAGGTATGAATTTGTCGCCTGATAGTACAAACGAGTCAGACGAATCTTCTGTAAATCAAATGTGAGTAACTGATATTCAGCATTCAATAGAACAGCTGCTTGGTTTAACCGTTACAAAGGCCATTTCTGCCAATGCGGTAGAAAATAATTAATCCATTGATAATCTACCTAATATTTCAGTTGCGGAGCCATTTCGGACTCAATATGTTGAAAACATGCAGCTAGATTTAATAGTTAATGTGTCTGATAGTCAACCAAGTTTGATTGGGGATCTACCTGAGAGTCCTGTTGTGGAGACAAGTTGCACCCAAGTGGTCGATGATATGCAGGTCGATCCCACATTAAACTTGGATCAAAGTAGTCCAGTCCTGGATGAGACAATTCGTACTCAAGTGGTTGCTAATAATAACCCATTAAGCAAATACAATTTTGAATCTGATGACACTGGAAGCAAACAAGTTGGGCCCTCCAAAAGTTAAGTCCCCAGTGTCACTAGTGAGTTCCCAAGCCTCAATCAATTCTTCTATTTCAGGGGCTATAGAAGTACGATGTCACAGTCGAGACACTTAACACGTGTTTAAAGACTGTGACAGGCCCACCAAAGGTCAGCAACGCCACCATTTTTATACACAACATGTCAAACCATGCTGGTGGCAATTTGACACAGTTTATGGGCCGGTGCCGAAAATATTCCGTCAGCAGGTCCGAGATGACTTGAATAATTTTGCACGTGTTTTGTGCCCAAATGCTTGTGAGCTGGACGAACAAGCTTTGCTCACCAAGTTAAGGTATTCCCTGAACGAACACTGGGACTGCAAGGTCATTCCAACACCATGTTTCCTTGGTGTAGTGGCCCTTCAGCATATCGGAACATTTGGCGCAGATCTGGGAGTGACCCCTCCGGAAAGCGGGTATAGCATAGCACCGTGGATAAATTAAAACGCGTGTTTAACCCATTGGCGGGTTTTGGCAGCCATTCTAAATAGACTGCCCGACAAAGAAGTTGAGCAATTTCAAAAGTTGAATTCTTACTTTTGGCTTCGATATTTTGAGGGATCGCATCATTAAAAATCGCATCCCACCAGAGGAGTTGTTTGAAGCTCAGTCCGTCATCTCCACCTCCGGTATCTTTAACTCTTTCAGTGCCAGGCTTATTTTGTAGGTTTAGTGCCAGGGAATCTTACGTTTTTCATGGGCATCAAAATTATTACTATGAATACTTGGTGATAGTTTGGAGTTATAACATGCCCCTAAGGACTTATCCAGTTTGTTTTTAAATTCGCTATAGCATGCTTAAGCATACCCAAAAAAAATTCAACCCCAAAAAACAAAACAATTTTTTTTTTTTAATTATATTTTTAGGGCCGATCTCATCGGCCCTGGCACTCTACAGACTGTAAATTAGGGCCGATGAGATTGGCCCCTGGCACTGAAAGAGTTAAACCCGAGCTAGCTCCCAATGCTATAACGGCGGCCTGCATAATTCATGACTTTTATACCGTCGAACAACAAGTTTCTTCTACCGTGACTTTAAAGACTATAAAATCTTCTCCGGCAACGAACAACAATTTGAGCGGTCTCACCGGGAAGAAGAGAAGGAAGGAACGGTATAAGCAAATTTGTGAAGCTAGGCAGAAGTATAATTATGAAGCTAGGCAGCAGTATAATTCTAGTCATCCCCTGCCTAGTGAGCGGAAACGTAACCATCCGGTTCCTGTTCCATCTGAGCCTAAGAAAGTTCGTTATTCTCCAACCACAGTGCCAGTGACTTCAACTCGCAGCACGATTACTGTAACAACCAAACAACCATCCACCGCAGTGCCGATTAGTTCTACCTGCACTGTGACAACCATTATCCAACCATCCATCAAGTCGCCGCCCGTTCCAAAGCCGACTTATAAGGCTATTTTAACTTCAATGAAGAAGGCCCTAGCTAACCAATCGGGCAATCCTAAACAAAGAGTAACGGGAATCGATTCTCATTTTCATTTAGATCGGATGTGTCAAAGCCACAAATTGGATGCAAAATCTGGAAGCCATTCGGGCAACTAACATTCTGGTTTCATTTCCCGTCGCTGTCATCGGTGGCGTACAAATTTATTGTGACCCCGATAATTACCCAGACATCAACACCTTGACATGTAATTCTCAGTGGAAGGTCGCTGTCAGGTGTCATCCGAAAAAGATTCAGAAGTTACTTGTGCCAGCCATTATGAATAAATTCAAGGCCCTAATCCGGCTGTCGGCGAAATTGGTCTTGACCATTCGATTCATTTGCCTGATCAAGAGCTTCTCATACGGGATAATGACTCGTTCCCATCTACATGTCATTATTAACATTCTTGACAAATTTTATGATGATCAGACTAAAAGTACGACCTGTAGCCCGTGCTAAAGAATTTAGTCATACAAAGAGTAAAATCCAAGATGGCTGCTGGCGGCCATGTTTTTGGGTCGAATAACCCCAAAATTACTCGTTCCCATCTACATGTCATTGTTAATATCCATGACAAATTTTATGATGATCAGGCTAAAGGTACGACCTGTAGCCCGTGCTAAAGAATTTAGTCATACAAAGAGTAAAATCCAAGATGGCTGCTGGCGGCCATGTTTTTTGGCAGAATAACCCCAAAATTACTCGTTCCCATCTGCATGTCAATATTATCATCCATGACAAATTTCATGATGATCAGACGAACAGTACGACCTGTGGTCCGTGCTAAATTGCTAATGGATTAAATTTTTAAATCCAAGATGGCCACTGGCGGCCATGTTTTTGTCCGAATGACCCCAAATCACTCGTTCCCATCTACATTCCAATTTCAACAGCCATGACAAATTTTATAATGATCAGACTAAAATTATGACCCGCAGCCCGTGATAAAGAATTTAGTCATACAAAGAGTAAAATCCAAGATGGCTGCTGGTGGCCATGTTTTTGGGCCGAATGACCCCAAAATTACTCGTTCCCATCTACATGTCAATATTAACATCCATGACAAATTTCATGATGATCAGACAAACAGTACGGCCTGTAGCCCGTGCTAATGGATTGAATTTTGAAATTCAAGATGGCCACAGGCGGCCCTTTTTTTTTCCGAATGACCCCAAAATTTATCAATCTGGTCTAAATGTTGATGTCAACAGCTATGACAAATTTCATAATGATCCGACCAAAGGTACGACCTGTAGCCTGCATTGTTGACGCCTTACGTACACACGCACACACGGACGACGGACAACAAAGCCATGGCAATAGCTCAAACTTTACAAAGTAAAGTTGAGCTAATAAGTGCTTGTGAATTATGTTGCCTAGACTATAAAGTCCCAAGTTGACGTCATCAGTCTGACATCACAACTTCAGTGAAAAAATTATTGAGAAAATTTTGCTCTGATTTATAAATTGTCATATCTGGGTCAAACGTAATTATTTCACATTGGGCTTACAAATCTAGATGTTATCTACATCCGTAGTTGCACACATTGAACTATTAAAAAAAAATGTTGGCTATTTCAAAGACTTTTAACCATTGCCTTTTAACTCTTTTGCTGCCACCCCGCCACATGGACATACCCCCAGTGCCAAGCATTCTAGGTGTAAATACACGTATTTTATGTATATATGGGTAATGCAATGACTATCGGGTATATCGGTATTTAGTTGAAACTTCACATGTGGGAATATACATGTATGGCAATGATCTATCACCAGCTGCCATGGAAACAAATTCAAGGTCATAGGGGTCATCATAGGGGTCACGTGGTTATGTAACCGTGGCGCCCTTCTTGGATTTGTTTTAATTTATGTTTTTCGACAGTTTTTGTATTATAGTATTACTATGGTAGATCATAGATGCATAGTATTTTATACTGTACTGTAGTAAAACCATAATTTATTGCTGTACCGTATAACATTTTATACTATAGTAATACACTAGTATAGTTTATATATATAGTATTACTAGCAGGGTTGCCCGGCGTTGCTCAGGTTAAAGTGATGTGAAACCCTCTGCATGCTGTGGATATTTGTTGGGAATAGAGAATACTCTTGCTCAAAGTGTTGCACGTTTTCTCATAAATTGTATATTCAAATATACACAGTCATGGAATATACCTTGTCGATTGTCTTTTTGTTTATCGCGATTAATCCGTTCCACCAATAAAGAAGTATTTATTTAGTTACAATTGCGTATACTTCAGATGTTATAACATGATACATGAACATCATTAGTTCGCAAAAATAAAAGACGACAATTGGGTTTTACATATTGAGATGGATCAATCAATCTAGTGGGTTGGACTAAGATCTTGAGGACACCTGGCTATCAGGGACCGACAAATCGGCAATTTCAACATCGAATCGAATCTCGAATCGAATCATGATGATGATTCGAATCTCGAATCGAATCTTTTGCCGACACTTTAGAAGATTTGCGGTACATGTCGGTGGGAGTAGGGTCCTGCGAATTGGAGATTTTGATCGAATCGAATATCGAATCGAGTCTACGTAATCGAATCGAATATCGAATCGAATCATACCTGTGTGTTGCATTCTCAATTAGGCATTTAATGTCAATGATTAGACGATTTGAGAAACGTTCTATGAACTTCCATGAAATTCCATCATAACTTGTGTGGCGATCAACCGTCGTTCCCGATACTATTAACTTCAATTGAGAATTGTTGAGAGAAAAAAAAACAGATTAAAACGTCCATGCGGTCGTAACGACGATTAGATATATAACCACTAAACGGATTATCGGAATTAAAATCACACGCAATTTGTAGAGTTTGCATGTAAATGCACAATTGCAAATATGCACTCGGAAACACCCTATTTATAAACTTGAAGATGCAACAACAGTCGCAGGGTAGCCTGTTTATGTAGTGCTGGATGATTAGATGTCTTGTTGTCCCAGACGCTTGCGATTTATATAAGTTTCTGCACTTCATGTAGCTTTTATCATGTTTAAAATAAACATGAATAACGGACGATAAATTGTCAAGTTTCAAGGAAAGCTCCGAAACTGAAAGTCAACTTCAAAAGAAAACACTGCCACACGCACTCTTCGACGCCGGGAGCACGTGTTGTTTACATTCTCGGCGATATTACAGAACGAATGTCGACCACGACGAATGCGGAGGATGGGAAAGTTACATTTATTTTATTGTTAAATACACTTATAAAGTAACTTCATTTTGTCGTAACATATATCAACATACCATGCATAAAATCATCTGGCCAATATCCATTTGCATTCATACTTCGTTCGAAAGACGAATCACTAGAAAAGGGGTTAGCGGTGGACTCCATTGGTACCTCGTGTGCACGGTTTTAGACAAAACGGGAAAAGTCGCTTGCGGCGATCTGAATAAACAGTTTTTGTTGTACAATTTGAAAAAGTAGAATTACACCACAAAACTGGATCGAGATATCCATGGTAACTCGAGTAATGACCAATCTGGACAATGCTTTTAAGCATCTGATCGCTATTATAATTTACGCGTGTCGTCGGTCCATCGGCGATCTCTGAGCTTTTGGCTACCATGTTCAAAGCTAGAATTCAGATGTATTTAGTCGTCCTATAGTGGCTAATTACTGGCTATACTTATATTCAATAGCATGCGAACATTCGCGATGTACAATAAGAATTATAAGGTGCATATATTCATAATTTTCGGGAATTATATGGCACAGAAACAGCGAAGATCGACGTGTGTACTTTTCCGTAAACAGCTTACTTTTTTGTCAGTGTATACTCGAAATTTAGAGTTAGAAATTTCGAATCGAATTCAAATCGAATTTGACTTTCGAATCGAATCTCGAATCGAATCTCGAATCGAATCTCGAATATTCGCAGGACCCTAGGTGGGAGGTACCGGTATGAGCAAAATGAGGGCAAATGTCAGACGATTTTATAACGTCTGTGAGATAACGTGAAGCTTACGAAGTTACGATGGAGGTTCATTAAACTACAGTTTTATGACATGGTATGATCAACATTTAGTTTAATATGAGAATGGCACGTCAGTTCATAGTTGTTTTGTTTACACACTAACTCTGCCACTAGTCTATGTGAGGCATACATGCGCAGAATAGTTTCCGTTTGCAATTGAGTCTGGTGCGAGTCATTGTAATCGGAAACGATTCTGCGCATGTACGCCACGCCCTGTCGCATGCATGGCAGCATGCACGCGCGATATCAGAATTGCGCATTCTGACTTGGGATTGGCGCATACGATTGGTGGTTTACCTCGCTTTTCGCAGCTGGGGCCGGGCTAGATCGCGACATTTCTGGTATTATGTGGTGGAATAAACATTGTGTGCTCTGCTCTCATTTTGGTCCAACCGTGCTGAAAACGTGACGTGACCCATCACCGATCACCGACCTATATGTTGTTGAGTAACCCGCCGACTTTCTGCGTCCGTGAGTAACCACCACTGGGACTGTGAAGCCTATGTGCAGTGGGTTATTGGGCAACCTATATATACATGTTAGACCACGGAGGTCGCAGATGGTCGCGGAAGGAGATTCAGGTTACGTATTGGGGATATAATGAACATTTTTAAAGATACTGCAGGCAATAAAGGATTGTTCTACAACGATTCAAAATATTCCGAATCACACGACCGCTTTCGAATCGAATCGGAACGTAAGATTCGAAATCGAATCGAATCTCGAAGCTTCGTCGGTCCCTATATCATATCTCCATGAAGATACAGATGTTTTAAAGAAAAGTCCAGGTGCTCCTCTGTTCATGGTGCTATATATTCATATTGGCTAAATATTCTCAGTTTAAAAGAAATGTTGCTGCGCATGTATATCAGCTATATATGCCCGACACAGAGCGAGATTTTGAGTTGCTTATGTTAGTCGATGATTCTGTTCTAAAAAATCTGCTGTATCGGGCAGATATACCCTTGTCAGATGTCAGTATTGGAGGATCCTGAAAAGTCATGTGCTACTGACGTTTTCGTTTATACCAGAAGAAAATATATTTGACTGCACACTGACCACTATTTTTGAAATAGATACATTCCATATCTCTTGACAAATTGTAACTTTTTTGTGGAAACTGTATTGAATGGAACAGACTCAATTGTAGAATGATAAATATACTTTTAATGCCTCTTCTATGTATCTGTTTGTGCTAGCTCATTATGAAAATGCCCCGTCTCCCATCCCCATATAAATATGACAAATATGAAGATATAATTGTTCAAGGGACTTAATTGGGTCACCATTTGTCGAGAATTTATGTGAAATTTGAATGCCAAAAACTCCTTAAAACGATATGTAGGTGGCCTGGGTGACTATATACAAGACAGTCAAAGACTGTGGGGTCGCTCACCAGACTGCAAAGACTGATGAGACTGGGACTCTGGAGACCACAATAGTCAGAACTTTTCATAAGCACTTTGAAAAAAGTAGATCTAAACACGATATGTGGCTAGAGAGGCTTCAGTAGTGTACAGTGGGTAATTTCAAGGTGAATATCCACCATGAAATTGCCCACTGTTCACTACTGATCACCCCCCTCCTCCAGCTCAACAAGTCCCCTCCCGACCGGGCTCCAGACTCCCAAGTCTTGGGTTGGAATTTCACAACCGACATCTCAAACTTTCTCAATTTTTGGAAATTTCCAATCTCACAAGCACCTTTTTATAAAACCATTTAGACATGTTTGAAGCCCATTTATCCATGGACCCAAAACACCATACATGTATGTCAGATTAATCAGTTAGGTAGTTCCAAGGAAGATGTTTTAATGAATTTGGTATTTCAATGATTTTTTAAACACAAAATTGTTAACTCCCCATAGCCCCCGTCATTTCTTAACAGGTTGACCTGATGTTAACAAATCTGAATATCAGTCACTAAAGGATCATCCATACTATATGTAAGCTAAATAGTCCAACCTCTCTTGAGAAGACAATTTAAGAATGACTATAGAGACATACAGTTATGTCCCTGGTCCCACCCTATTTAACCTGGTGACCACATCTGAATAAATTTCAATACCAGACACCAAAGAACCCTTCATACTAAATATCAGCAAAATAGACCTGTTAACATTTGTGGCGATTTCGGTCGAACAGTTTAACCAGAAGTAGGAAAATGTGGACTGTTACTGGTTGAAAAATCAAATCTACAGCCTCATTGCCTCCACCCAGGCAGCTTAGAAATCAATAGGAATCTATATATTATTATACCAGTATCAAACAGCATACATACAGGTAGGGTGGGTGGTTGAGAGTTAAATCTCTTATCTCTGCCCTTATTTGAACAAATGTGAATCCCCATCTATGAGATCTATTCATCTAGAAATTTCAAATAGGCCTGATTGTTCTTGAAAAGAAGTTGTTTTAAGAATTACTATGGCAGGAAAGAGTTATGGCCCTAGCTTCGCAACTATTTGACTCAGTGACCTTATTTTAACAAATCTGAGTCTGAGTCAAGCAGGGAACATCCACACCAAATATGAACTCATTTGGCCTTATGATACTGGAGAAGAAGATGATTGTTGACGGACGGACGGACGGACGGTCAGACGGACGGACGGACGACGGACGAGGAGTGATGACTATAGCTCCACCGGAGACTTCGTCTCAGGTGAGCTAATAACTTATAGGTGGATATCGGCGAATAGCAATCTTATCAATGATAGTGCATATCCTCTCGCCATCCATGACCCAAATGACACTATTAAAATGTGATTTAATTCATTGTATCATTAGAGAAGAACATATATGATTTGGTGGAAATTAGTGCTAAATATATTTGTAATCAGCTTTGGTGCAACTGCCATCCTCATGCATGACTTTAACGGCACCATTTTTGACATTAGACTCATGGATGCAGATATACTGGAGATGAGTATATATAGGTTTGGTGGTAATCAGCAACTAAACAAATTCTTACAATAGTTATGACACCCCCCCCCCCATCTCTCACCCAAACGGCAGCAATTTGGCGTCTTTAAATCACACGATTATATTCCTCGTATCATGGAGAAGAATAATATATCAATTTGGTGGAAATCTGCTCTAAATATAACAAGACAGTCAATGACTGTGGGTTCGCTCACCAGACTGCAAAGACTAATAAGACTGGGACTCTGGAGACCAAAACAGTGAGCACTTTTCATAATCACTTTAAAAGAAGTAGATTTAAACAGGATATGTGGCTAGAGAGACTTCAAGTATGTAGCTTGGTAAAAAACCACCTTGAAATTGCCAACTGTACACTACTGATCACCCCCCTCCTCCAGCTCAACAAGTCCCCTCCCGACCGGGATCCAGACTCCCAAGTCTTAGGTTGGAATTTCACAACCGACACCTCAAACTTTCTCAATTGTTGGAAATTTCCAATCTCACAAGCGCCTTTTTCTAAAACCATTTAAACATGTTTGAAGCCCAATTATCCATGGACCCAAAACACAATACATGTATGTCAGACCAATCAGTCAGGTGGTTCCAAGGTAGATGTTTTAATGAATTTGGTATTTCTATGATTTTATTGGACACAAAAGTGTTAACTCCCCATAGACTGCCATTTCTTGACAGGTTGAGCTCATTTTAACAAATCTGTATCTCAGTCACTAAAGGATCTTCCTGATTCCTCCATACTATATGTGAGCTAAATTGTCCAAAATCCCTTGAGAAGACATTTTAAGAATTACTATAGAGACATATAGTTATGTCCCTGGTCCCACCCTTTTAACCTGGTGACCCCATCTGAATAAATTTGAATCCCAGACACCAAAGAACCCTTCATACATATCATAAATATCAGTCAAATAGACCTGATGGTCCTTGTGAAGGAAGCATATTAAGAGGGAAACTGTCCTTCGCTTGGCCCCTATTTGACCCCATTAAAAAAATCTGAATTGCAGTCAAGGAAGAACATTCCATTCTATATAAGCCAACTAGTTCTTGCAAACATATTTTAAGAATTACTATGTAGTGAAATAGTTAAGTCTCTTGCTCTGCCCTTATTTGACTTTGTGATCCCATTTTCACAAATCTGATAAGGATAAAAATTAAGTTCCCCAGTTGAAGTTGGTGATATTCACCCATTGGGCACCTCATTTATGAATTTTATCTTCTGCAAATTAGGGGATATAGAAACTTCCTAGAAGGGAAATTTAACTAACAACAATGTAAATTTGATACTATAGATACTTCCCAGAAGATGAGGCCTAAGCAGAATGAGGTCGTCAGAGGGTGAATTTGGTGATGCTAGCCTGCTGTGCCGGATAGCATCACAAAAAGCGTGTCTGTTCCTACATTGTGTATGCCTGGCCTCAAGCAACACAATGTATTATACAACAAGCCTTGAAATAGTGTGATAGTGTGTCTGTCATTTGCAGAGTGAGGTCCCCAGAGGGTGAATTTAGTGACGCTAAATTCACCCTCTGGGGACCTCATTCTGATAAAGTCCTCAACTGCTATGGAAGACCTAGAATAAAATTGAATTTCCCCAGTTGAAGTTGGTGATGTTCACCCATTGGGCCCCTCAATTATGAATTTTATCTTCTGCAAATTAGGGGAATAGAAACTTCCTAGAAGGGAAATTTAACTAACAACAATGTAAATTTGATACTATAGATAATTCCCAGAAGATGAGGCCTAAGCAGAATGAGGTCCCCAAATGGTGAATTTGGTGATGCTAGCCTTGAATCAAGCTTTGAAATAGTCTGTCTGTTATTTGCAGAATGAGGTACCCAGAGGGTGAATTTAGTGAGGCTATCCTGAACAGCGGGCTAGTATCACTAAATTCACCCTCTGGGGACCTCATTCTGATAAGGCCCTCAACTGCTATGGAAGACCTAGAATAAGATTGAAGTTCCCCAGTTGAAATTGGTGATGTTCACCCATTGGGCACCTCAATCATGAATTTTATCTTCTGCAAATTAAGGGATACAGAAACTTCCTAGAAGGGAAATTTAACTAACAACAATGTAAATTTGATACTATAGATACTTCCCAGAAGATGAGGCCTAAGCAGAATGAGATCTTGAGACTCTAGATACTTCCCAGAAGATGAGGCCTAAGCGGAATAAGGTTCTCAGAGGGTGTATTTGGTTATGCTAGCCTGCTGTGTAAGATAGTGTCACTAAATTCACCCTCTGGGAACCTCATTCTGGCTCTGCCAGGCACTCTTTGAGAAAATGAAATTAATCTGATTTTAATGACCACTGAGTGATAATATAAACAACAAGGGTGCTTCATTGATAACACCATTAATCTCATTTAAATTATGGATGACATGAATACACTCCCTGGGGACTCTGTCTAAGGCTGCAGAATCTTTATCTCTCTATCTGCCTTGCCATGTCTATCAGTTCATAGGAGAGTTGCCTTGTAATGGGAATTTAAATAAATATACTTTATTTACCTGTGAGTTAGGATATGAGATAGGGTGGAATGCTGTTGGTTGGGGGTGGGGTTCTGGGTCATGTGGGGGGGGGGGGGGGGGGTGATATATATTTTTTGTATGTTAAATTGATCAAGGAGTTCCTGAATTTTTTATTATTTTTTGGGGAATTATGGCCCTGGCTCCACCACTATTTGACCCAGTGACCCCATTTGAACAAATCTGAACCCCAGTCATTCAATGACCCCACATACCAAATATAAACTAAATCGGCTTAATGGTTATTGACAAGAAGTCGTTATAAGAATTACCAAGGAGGAATATAGTTATGGCCCTGGTTTCGCAACTGTTTGACACAGTGACCTCATTTGAACAAATATTAATGACAGTCACCTAGGGAACATCCACCCCAAATATGATCAAAATGCAAAAATGTAATTTTTTGGTTTTTAGAGTTATGTCCCTGGCTCTGCCCCTAATTGACCCAGTGACCCAATTTGAACAAATCTGATTCCCAGTCACCCAAGGTCCCTCAGTACCAAATATAAGCTAATTCGGCCCAACATTTTTGTAGAAGAAGTCATTGTAAGAATTACTATGAGTTATGGCCCTGGTTTCTCAACTAATTGACCGGGTGACCTCATTTGAACAAATCTGAACACCAGTCACCAAAGGACCCTCCATACCAAATATTAGCTAAATCGGCACAATGGTTATGGACAAGAAGTTGTTGTAAGAATTACTGTGGAGGAATAGAATTATGGCCCTGGTTTCGCAACTATTTGACCCAGTGACCTCATTTGAACAAATCTGAATGAGAGTCACCTAGGGAACATACACACCAAATATGAACCAATTCGGTATGATGGTTTAAGAGGAGAAGATGTTTTTAAAAAAGTTGACGGACGGACAGACGGACAGACGGCTCGACAGACGGACGGACGGACGACGGACGAGGAGTGATGACTATAGCTCCACCGGAGACTTTGTCTCAGGTGAGCTAAAAAGGAGGCGACTGTTAAAAGTCCTTCTTGTTAATGCCCCATGGTTGGAGGGTACGGAGAGTGAAGATCCACTCAATTTCTCTTTCTTTGCGAGCAATGGTACTGCGTTCAGATATACTGCGTGTATTGCAATTGTACTTATAAGGCCCTTTGTATCTTTTGTGGGTGACAGAACTTCGGAACCACCTAGGTTTTGCGAAGCCTGTGCACACGTCGCAAGTGCATTCGGTGAATGGGTTGGGTATAACCCGCACTGTGATACCTTGGTTTTGTGGCAATTTCGCCCGTACAACGAAGTCTGATATGTCTTTGTTGCGTCTGCGAGCCATGATGGGTGGCTTTAATAGGGAAAATCGTGCGGAATCAGGCTGACGTCATTAAAAGAGGCCAATGGTTTTTAATCTGTCCGAATATGCGATAGGATTCAGGGTGGTGTGAGGTGACGAATGGTAAGGTGTCTTCGTTGGTGACGTTCTCCTTATGTTGGAGGAGGTCATCTCTGTTGCATTCTGCTGCACGTTTGATTGCAAAGTCTATGTTAAAGGGAGCATAGCCTCGATTTAGGAAGTACTCTTTGAATCGTCAGGCTGTGTCCCAGAAGTCTGGGAGTTCGCTGCAAATGCGTCGTATGCGTAGCATTTGGCTGTATGGTATGCCTTCGAACATGCTTTTGGGGTGGCAGGAGTTTGCTTTGAGATGGGCATGTGTGTCAATGGGTTTGGTATGAACCGACGTTAGGAACTTACCGTTTTTACGGGTGACCTTGACATCCAGGAAATTTATTGAGTCCGTGCTGTGCTCTGAGGTGAATTTGATGGTGGGATGAGAGTCGTTAAAGTGCTGGATTAAATCCAGTAGCGACTGTTCGCTGTGGGTCCAAATGACAAAAATGTCGTCGATGTACCGTAGATATAGAAACGGTTGGGATGAACTAGTTTGTAATAGTTTGTGTTCTAGTTCACCCATAAAAATATTAGCGTATGATGGTGCAACTATGGTGCTCTAAATATAGTTTATTAAATCAATTGTTGATGCCCACTGCAACGCAGACTCGAACAGTGCCATATCACGGAGGTGATTATGTATTCGTTCGGTGGAAATCGGCAACAAAACTATTTCACCATATTTGCTTCACTTTAGAAAATTTTAACCTGCACCATTATCTTCCTTGTAAAAAGTTACCCCTCTCAGTCCGCCTTGGTGCCATCTCGATTGTACCCCGTGAAGTTATATATAGAACACATACAGACAGACAGAAAGTACGATTTAATTCCTCGTATCACTTGAGAAGAACGTGCATGAATTTGATGGTAATTGGGGGTGTGACTAATTAGTGCCCGGGCACGCCCGGGCACGCCCGGGCAGGTCCGGGTGTTCTCATGGGCCCGCAGACAGTCTAATATGATGCCACATGGTAGTAGGATACAGAATAAGCATATATTGTGAAAATTGACTTGCTGTGTCGTCCACCGGCGGGTTTATTAACCATTTAAATGCCGATATTGACTAAAAGAACCCGGGAGAGCCCAGACGGACGCATAGACCCGACCATATTATATATTGATGACTAATGGTTGCGAGGCACTTACTAAAGGTATATTGCAAATATTGACTCGCTATCTGGTTCGCG
Organism: Siphonodentalium dalli; assembly: GCA_032622095.1. Taxonomy (NCBI): domain Eukaryota; kingdom Metazoa; phylum Mollusca; class Scaphopoda; order Gadilida; family Siphonodentaliidae; genus Siphonodentalium; species Siphonodentalium dalli. The sequence goes on along the minus strand of CP136063.1, from coordinate 137,149,547 downwards.
GCCGGCTTCATTAACCCCTTAAATGACGATATGCGCCAGAAGAACATGGCGCAAGCCCGGGCACGCCCTGGCAGGCCCTGGTGATCTCATGGACCCGCAGACAGTCTAATATGATGTCATATGGTAGTAGGATACAGAATAAGCATATATTATGAAAATTGACTTGCTGTGTCGTCCACCGGCGGGTTTATTAACCATTTAAATGCCGATATTGACTAAAAGAACCCGGGAGAGCCCAGACGGACGCATAGACCCGACCATATTATATATTGATGACTAATGGTTGCGAGGCACTTACTAAAGGTATATTGCAAATATTGACTCGCTATCTCGTTCGCGGCCGGCTTCATTAACCCCTTAAATGACGATATGCGCCAGAAGAACATGGCGCAAGCCCGGGCACGTCCGGCAGGCCTTGGTGATCTCATGGACCCGCAGACAGTCTAATATGATGTCATATGGTAGTAGGATACAGAATAAGCATATATTATGAAAAGTGTTGTCTCAACAATCAAGGAGTAAAATCCCAGGGTGCAATGATATCACAATCTCTAATCCGCGCACGGGTATCTAATCTTATAATCCGTTTGATACCCTTCCCAGAATGTAAATCGAGATTATAGTGTTTTAATTGATATTCATAATCCTCAATAATCTATGTTGGCTTCATGCATATAATCAGTCAAAAAATAACACAGAGCAATTCAGTTATATTCTCTAACATTATTCGCAAAGTATTCTGCTTTCAAACTTCCCTGGAACCAAATTCAATCAATAGGCAAATAATATATTCTAAAACAAAATATGGTAATCGGACATTTCCCCACCGGACATTTCCCCAACCTCTCAGAAAGTGGCAAAGGGGCATTTACCCAATCGGACATTTACCAACCGGACATTTCCCCACTTACTCAATGCGGACATTTACCCACCGGACTTTTCCCCACCCGAATTGTTGACATGACATGAGATGGCCTCAATGTCCAGGCTTCACTGACCACTCAAAACATCCTTTGATGTCTGCGATAAAGGATGTAGCATAAAATATTTTATTAGCAGGACGGGGAAATGTCCGGTGGGAAAATGTCTTAGCGGGTAAATGTCTGGGTGGGTAACTGTCCGGGTGGAGAAATGTCCGCTTTTGAAAGTGGGTCATGTCCCGTGCAGAAATGTCAGGGATTCAAAAATATATCGACCGACAAGTTCAAATTCGCAGGGCCAGTCCTTGTAAATAATAATAAAAAACATCAGAATGACCATCTAAGAGCGATTGTATGACGGCGGTTCACAATTTTTTCAACTGTGAACTGCATGCTTTAAATTTAACGAGTAATTCTTTTTTTATATACATACTGTTGGACGTGTTACGTGGCGGTGAGCAAATTTTTCGACTGCATTGGGGGTTAAATTAAGTTTTTCACAAAAAAATATGCGGTTGTATATAGGAACGTATAAAGGATGGCCAATAATGCCGCCAATTCCTGATCGAGTGGGCACCAATATTATAAATGAACCCGCCGTGAACGATATATAACGGCAGTAAATGTTCATACCAGCCACCCTACCGCCATAAGGCATCACACTATACCGATCACTGGTCCATGGTGCCACCCGGACTTCCCCGAGCTCTCTCGTGATCGGGCTTTTTGCGCGTGTTCTTCTGGCGCATATCGTCATTTAAGGGGTTAATGAAGCCGGCCGCGAACGAGATAGCGAGTCAATATTTGCAATATATACCTTTAGTAAGTGCCTCGCTACCATTAGTCATCAATATATAATATGGTCGGGTCTATGCGTCCGTCTGGGCTCTCCCGGGTTCTTTTAGTCAATATCGGCATTTAAATGGTTAATAAACCCGCCGGTGGACGACACAGCAAGTCAATTTTCCTAATATATGCTTATTCTGTATCCTACTACCATATGGCATCACATTAGACTGTCTGCGGGCCCATGAGACCACCAAGACCTGCCCGGGCTTGCGCCATGTTCTTCTGGCGCATATCATCATTTAAGGGGTTAATGAAGCTGGCCGCGAACGAGATAGCGAGTCAATATTTGCAATATATACCTTTAGTAAGTGCCTCGCTACCATTAGTCATCAATATATAATATGGTCGGGTCTATGCGTCCGTCTGGGCTCTCCCGGGTTCTTTTAGTCAATATCGGCATTTAAATGGTTAATAAACCCGCCGGTGGACGACACAGCAAGTCAATTTTCCTAATATATGCTTATTCTGTATCCTACTACCATATGGCATCATATTAGACTGTCTGCGGGCCCATGAGACCACCAAGACCTGCCCGGGCGTGCCCGGGCTTGCGCCATGTTCTTCTGGCGCATATCGTCATTTAAGGGGTTAATGAAGCTGGCCGCGAACGAGATAGCGAGTCAATATTTGCAATATATACCTTTAGTAAGTGCCTCGCTACCATTAGTCATCAATATATAATATGGTCGGGTCTATGCGTCCGTCTGGGCTCTCCCGGGTTCTTTTAGTCAATATCGGCATTTAAATGGTTAATAAACCCGCCGGTGGACGACACAGCAAGTCAATTTTCCTAATATATGCTTATTCTGTATCCTACTACCATATGGCATCATATTAGACTGTCTGCGGGCCCATGAGACCACCAAGACCTGCCCGGGCGTGCCCGGGCTTGCCCCATGTTCTTCTGGCGCATATCGTCATTTAAGGGGTTAATGAAGCCGGCCGCGAACGAGATAGCGAGTCAATATTTGCAATATATACCTTTAGTAAGTGCCTCGCTACCATTAGTCATCAATATATAATATGGTCGGGTCTATGCGTCCGTCTGGGCTCTCCCGGGTTCTTTTAGTCAATATCGGCATTTAAATGGTTAATAAACCCGCCGGTGGACGACACAGCAAGTCAATTTTCCTAATATATGCTTATTCTGTATCCTACTACCATATGGCATCATATTAGACTGTCTGCGGGCCCATGAGACCACCAAGACCTGCCCGGGCGTGCCCGGGCTTGCCCGGGCACTAATTAGTCACACCGGTAATTGGTACTAAAAATATTTTTTATCAGTTTTGGTGACTCAAGCGGCGCCACTTTTGTCACCATTAAACCACACACTTTAATAGACTCATTATGGAGATGCATATATATATAAAATTGGTGAAAATTGGTGAGTATACAAATTCGCATCAAATTTAAGGTCCCCATATCTCTCACCCAAAGGGCACCAATTTTGTGTATCTAAACCACACGATTAGATTCCACGTATCACGGAGAAGAATATGTATCAATATGGTGGAAATCTACGCTAAACATATTTTTATAATTTTTTGTGCCCTCTCACCTCTATGCAACACTGACACTTGTGACATCCTTAGACCACACAATTACACTCCTGATATCATGGAGATGATTATTTATATGTTTGGTGCTAATTGGCGACTAAACACATTTTTACCAAATTTGGTGAACAACCCTCCCCTACCTCGTATCATGGATAAGAACGTATATCAATTTGGTGGAAATTGGCACTAAAAATATAGTGTATCAATTTTTGTGCCCCTCTCCCATTCAGTGCACCCCTGACTCGAATGAGGCACTTTTGACAGATTTAAGCCACACCAGTAGACTCCTCATACCATGGGGATGATTTTGTATAAATGTTGTGGCAATCGGCGACTAAACCCATTCTTATCAAATTTAGTGCCCATCCCCCCCCCAATCTCTCATCCAAATGACACCAATTTGGCGTCTTTAAGTCGCACAATTAGATTTCTTGTATCATGAAGAAGAATTTTTTCAAGTTGGTGGAAATCGGCGCTAAAATTAGTTTTATCAATGTTGGTGCCCCTCTCCCCTTCCGTGCATCCCTGAGTCGAACAACGCTACTTTTGAGATATTTAAACGACACCTTAGATTCTTCATATCATGGGGATGATTATATGTAAGTTTCGTGGCAATCGGCAAAAAAGAAATTCTGCCCCTCCCCCTTTTCTGCCCGACAACAACGGCGTCACTTTAGAAAATTCTAACCCACACCATTATCTTTCTCTTAAAAAGTTACCCCTAGTAGACCCCTTTGGTATCATCTTGATGGTCCCCTGTGAATTTCTATAGAACACAGACAGACAGACTGTCACAAATATAGATATAGACTACTGTACATAAAACTATTGTATTTTTTCATATGGGACAATTTTCCAATCATAGATCGCATCCCACCAAAAGTGAAATCATTAACGGTATATTATAGTTTGGACTGTACTCATATAACATCAGGAATAGCATGACTTTGACTGACCTTTCTTCGTGCACACCAGCAATCTAGAGAAAATAACCAGGCCCCTTCGTAATGCAACAAAACAATAGAAATACATCCCTTTTTATGTCAGATGCACCCCCGAATTCGCATAAATGTAATATTGGCAGCGACTGGGTATCTTGCATTTATGCGAGATTGGCAGCGAAAGAGTTAATGTTCCTGTGCCAGTGCATTCTATTATATATATGCAAGTCTCCACATATGGAGCCTTGCATATATAAGATAATGCACTGGTTTACAAGGTCAAGGTAAATATTGTTAGGTCAATGTATTCTCTTATATATGCGAGCCTCCCTATGTGAGACTCACATACATAGTTCCAGTTATGGACGGGTTAACAGAGAATATAGCTCATATACAGTTTTTAACTATAACAGACCTTGTATCTTGACTCAACAAATGATCAGTTTTTCGCCCAACATACTATCATCAGATAATAGAAAGCGTGCAATATTTATATTGCTAATACATCAGACAATGACTTTCAGTTGCATTTAAGTATTTTATTTTATTTTTGGGTTCATAACTTTACATGAAATGAGCATTAATTGTTAAAAATGGACATTTACAAATCTAGCACACATGGGTTCGAATTTCAACAACTCCTCCAAAATAACCAGATGTGGCATGAAACCAATGCATTAATTTGTTTTCTCATATATCCCTGAGTGACTTTTAGCATACTTTGCAAAGTTTTATTACAGGAAATGTTTGTTATATCACAATGTAAGTGTGTTGTTTTAAGAGTGACAGCCTTTCTCGCTTTTATGGGGGAGGGCTACCACTTTCCCAAGTTTTCAAAAATGGCTCTGAAAAAAATGGAATGGGTGGTGATTTTAAAATCATAATATAGCAATATATATCCTTCAATCAATTTCATCATATTTTACTAATTTTTTAACACTTTATTCTTATAAAATTAACATTTGTTGGATTTTCTTGAAAATATAAATTTTCAAGCACAGGGGTGGGAACTTTAGCACGTAATCAAACATGACCGAAATTGGAATAAAATGATTACCTAATTTTGATTTGGCATATGTCTTGGGATGACTATTAGCAAATTTTACAAGGATTAATAACCACGTTTTATCAATATCTTATCTCGAAGTTGAGCATCAATATCCAACAACTACAACCGGTTTATCAGCGAGCTTGGATACGGTCCATGGAAATTGTAAAGTTTCTGTATTTCATGTTTTATGTTCAAATGTCCAAAATAACTTGAGAAAGTTTCCTATTGCCTTAACATGCTGTACATTATATGTCCATGAATACTGGTATATGGTGTATCATATTAAATGTTGTAGCATTTGAGAAACTAAGTCTACATGTACATTATATTTTTTTTCAGAGAACGACCAAGCACCTATACAGACCTCAAACAAATGATCTTCTATTTGAGTGCAGCACTTACATTTGAGGTATGTTCAAAACATTTAAAAATAAGATCTTAAGCATTATGCTAGGCCCTACTGTCAATATATAGTTCAGTGATATCGTCATCCTCAAATCTGCAAACCAGAATGAACACGCTACCCCTACCCAACCAAATCTGTAATTAATTGTAATGTAATTCCCATGTGATTAGCTATTAGTCGTCTGGGGTAAACTGAACCTACCGGTATTGCATGACTATCCGAATAAAGTTCCTTGCATCTTTTAAGTTAATAATAAACGCTCTTTATTGCTAATTATTTGTGCCTCTTAAGTAAAGTGAAAAAAGGGCGTAACATAATGTTAATTTTGTTCACTTAAGTAAAATTAGTGTGCGTTTTAATTTTACTTAAGTAAAATAAAATGTCATTTTATTTTACTTAAGTAAAATGACACTTTATTTTACTTAAGTAAAATAAAATGTCATTTTATTTCACTTAAATAATATGAGGTAAAATGCAACTATTCCAGGACATTCACTTGGTCATAGAGGCAATCCATTAGTGCCAATTTTCCTATATATATATACATTTATATTCTAAGCTGATAAGAAACGCTCTTTATTGCTCATATTTGCCCCCTTAAGTCATCTGAGGTGAATGGCAATGTTTCGGCATCAATCTCTGCGGGTCAATTTATCTGTCTTTCAATTTTTCATTTTTTTTTGGGTATATAATTAATTTATTTCCAACTGGTGAAAATTTATCAAAGTCTCAGTATGTGGACCTGAGAATTTTATAAAAAAAAATATTTTGGAGCACATTCTTTATTCATCGATTATCACGTCATGTTTTATGTTTTTATGGACAAATTGTCTTTATCGTGTTCTGTTTGCTGATCAACATTGTTGTCTTTAGCCTTCAGTGCTTGTCGCAAACTGGAAGACTGCTTAGCAGCATGTTTGATCTTATTTCTTTCCACACGAGCAACAGCATGGCCCTGAATAGTCAGAAACAGACTCAGCAGGTCCATAATAACATCATCACTGGCAATGAGTATATCGTTGTCATTACCAAACAGTTTTTCGATGTAATGTTTCACCATGAAAGATTGCATAATTCTTTCCTTTAAACTCTCACGAAAGAGAGATTTGGCTGACAAAGCCTTCATGTTCACTGATTTTCGCACAACCATTTAAAACTCTCGAACAAGCAAATACATACACTCATTGGGTTTTCGTAGACCACCACGATCCAGTTTATCGGTCCAAATTTCGTAAGCATTGGCTATTGATTCATTTCCTTTCTGAGACTGTTCTGTCATCAGGTCAATGCACTTCAAATGGTGATTTTGAGATTTCCCCTTGATCCAGGAGTATCTCCGATTTAGAGTTCCTATCATAAATCCACATATGTAATATAGAACATTTTGGTCATTATTTGACAGAACTGCCTGTTCTTGAACAGACTCAACCTCCTTAGCTTTGGCATATTGAACCAGAAATTGATGAACCATTTCCAGAAGAAATATTTGAAGGAAACTGTTTATATCTTTTTCTGTGAAGTTTACATCTTCTGGAAATAGCTTAATGAAATTTTGTTCAATAAGCTTGTCACAACGCTTTTCATGCAATCGTTTGAAAATGCATTCTTTGTCTGTTGACAGCGATAAATTTGAATGAATGTCCATCATTTCTTTGAATAAACTATATATGAAGTTTCGCACATTTCCAAGTTGGCAGGTATATTTGCTTATCACAACAACAGCCGACTCGCCAAACAGGTTATACAAGGGGTCCTTTTGAACTTGTCCGTGTGTAGCTGGATATGACAGCTCAAACACTGAGTTGAAGAGATTGGAATATTGATTCATTTCAGAAATGTCCTTATTAGCCTCTACCAATCCTTCTGATATTCTGTATTGATGGGCTGTAATGTAAGAAAACTTCTTGTTAATTGCATGTAATCACACTTTTAAAGCAACACATAACCTTGAAGCCTTTAATGTTTCAAGATTATGTGTTACTTTAAAAGAGAATGATGCTTCAGTCCTATCCTATAGTAGTATACATGGTACAGGAATAATCATCGTTGTTTTGTTTACAGCGGTTTATATTATAAAGTTATTATACAATGTTGTGTACAGTATTTGTTGTGTGTCTCATCCAATATGACTTTTCACCACAACCTGGATGAGTACAAGAAAAACTCATACTGTACACAACATTGTATAATGACATTTTTATTATCCATCTGTATGTTTATCCAAATTTTGGAAATAAAACTTTTGTGGTTATTTTTGGTATTAGTCGGCACTTAATTCTCTATAAAAGCCTGTAAATTGATCATCAGAAAGCATGATTTGGAAAAGTAAACACCGAAGTGAGAAAAAAAAACTCAATGCGGAAGTGAAACGTCTGCTAAAATTCATCAGTGTTGCGCGCGCATCACAATTTCACCGATTCATTTCACAATAGAGTTAATTCGTGACGTCACAGAGTCCCAATAAAAAGTGATATTGTACAGTCGGGAGTCCAATATGACTTTCGGGAGTCCAATATGACTTTTTCCAGGACTATCACGTGGCGGCTTTTGCCCAATCGGAAATGGTGTTAGTTAAGGGATGGATAATAAATTGTTTTATATGATAATTACTGTTGAAAACTGCTGTCTGTTATACATGTATATGTTCTTAGTAAAGATCTATTTCTTTAACTGTAATAAAGACTTATGCTCATAATGGTACATGTTATCTTAGGCTTCGTGCAATAGTATCATATGCAAATATCATATAGTGAGAATACATCACAACATGGGACAAATAAATTTAAATTGGAAAATCAAACAAAAGCATATATATCAAGGATATACTTAGTTTATAACAGTTGGTGTATTTTGTCTTTTGATTTTAATATTTGTTCTCGGTTGAAATTGCACATTGACTGTCCTACATGTGTATTGCATTGACTTTGATCTCAGCTTTTACTTCCATGTTGCCATTGCCAATGACAACATGTGTATCATATCCATAAACGCTCTTTATTAGAAAAAATATCTCATGATATTACTGGATGCCATTCAATTTGAAACCAAATTTCTGAGATTACATTAGTCATTGTTAATTAATTTTTTTTTATTATAATATACAAATTGAACTATGACGGGCTGCATTTGAACACCATAGAAAAAACTAAATCAGACTAATTGAGGAAGCTCACCTTTCAAGCCAAACATCTTGTGTTGATTCTGTACATGACCCCGAAATGTTGGATAACGATAACCTGTATTATTCTTTATGTTGGTGGGTTCAGAAGGCGCACATTTAGCTTTCTTAGACTTAGATGATTTGAACTCATCTGCATTCTGCTGTTGATCAATTTCAATGAAAATATCACTATCTGTACAATCAGAGAGCAGGTCATCCAGGTCATCCCATGGAATAAAATCTTCGTTTGCCATTTTCAGACTAGTGAAAGTCGGTGGGTATATCTCCATTTTATAGGCTTTTTAATACTCAAAAATTATTCACAATACCCAAGCTGATTACTATAAGCTTTATTTATAATATGTGAATATGCATTAGTTTTTCTTTCTATGAGGTGGCACTTTATTGTTTAATATTTTGCATTTACATAAATAATTATAAAGTTGTTTGTATAACTCTTTGTTTAAAAATAAGATACTTAATAATAGTTACTAGTAAGTGTGGATGTGATGCTGTAGTTGATTGAACAATCGCACTATGAACACTGAAGTCACACGCATGATAAAAAAAATATTGTCATTGGCTTCGTTGTGGATTAAAACACGTCAAATTAGCGATGATTAGCCCTCTTCCGCGATGTGTCAACATTGCATTAACTGAAGTGTGATCATATTAAATTCTCATTGCTTTGGGGGAGATTAAACTTCCTGCTTCCTTCAAGCCTAGTTATATAAACACGGATGTTTATGGAAATGACACCAATGCTCATTCTATGAGTATGGAGCTTCAATTTCAAAGCTTTATTTTTAATGCACATTGGGTGCTTTCCCACTTTTATTAGGCCACTATAAACAATAAACAAAATTTATTCAATGTAAAATTAAATCAAGCATTTATTATAAGCGGGTAAATGAAAGAAGCTAGCGTCAGAAAAGAAACATTGTGTGCTATAGACACTGTTCCGACACAAAACGAAAGCAAAAGACGCCATTTTGTTTACGAGGTGGTTATAGCAACAGGCGATCTCGCAGTCAGGTGCTCGTTAATTGGCAAACAAAAGAATCCGCGATATATCGCGTTACTCTGCGAGAGTTGCCTACGTCCATGTTTAAACACACAGTGAAATAAATGCACCACAGTTCCTGACATTTTCTTGAATAATACTGCCCACATACTGACACTAACCCTGAGAGAGGATAACAGCAATGCATACCTTCATTCCATAAAGACATTTAAGAAATAAATACACGGTGTAGAGGTGTGTATGGTCAAGTTGTACCACAAAAAACTGATTGTAGGACGACGCGTAGCGGAGTCCTACAATCAGTTTTTTGTGGTACAACTTGACCATACACACCGATACACCGTGTATTTATTTCTTTTGTAATACGACCTAAAGTTTCTGGTCATAATTCGACTGAATAGTCAACGAAATACTGCGCTTTTTCGGTCTCAGGTGAGAAAACATTTGGTGGTGTAATTCTTATTGGGCGTACTCGATTTCTTTGCACGGAGTACTCTGGTAATTTGTTTGCGTAAATAATCGTTGTGATTGGCTAAAAAAAGGATGTGTTTTCAGCGGCACCCGTGCCTTTCATTAAAATTGTACAGGAAACACGATTGCGGTCATTTCTGTGTTGAACGTTGTTGGGACAACATGAATATGATCGTCGACTATGGACCATTTTCCTTACACAAAGCAATCTAAATGATCTAGTTTACTAAACTAATCTTATTTCCCTTCTGGTGAACAAACGCTTTCAGTTTCAACTTGATTCCGAAATATCGAATATGATCGAGATTCGAATCGACGAATGCACCGCCCGGCCCCATGGAAAATACAATTTTACCGATTTATTTTGTCATTTAATATACTTATTAAGTAACTTTCTTTGGTCGCAACATATACCATAACATCATCTGGAACATATTCATTGGCAACCAAACTGCTTTCAAGCGACAAATCGCTAGAAAATTTGCAAGATTGTCAAGATGTAGCAAAATTCAAAGGGTTTACGGGTGCGGGTGTACTCCGTTGATGCCCCGTTTGCGCGGAGTTAGAAAAGTCGCGTGCGGCGATCTGAATAAACCGATTTTTTTCGTGGTACAATTGGAAAAAGTAGAATTGTACCATAAAACTGGAACGAGATAGCCATGGTAACTAGGGCCACTGGCCAATCAGGACATGGCTTTTAACTCTTTCACTGCCAAACGCGCATAAATGCGAACTCCCATGTCACTGCCAATCGCGCATTTTTGCGAATTTGGTATGTAGTCTAATGTATGGGATATAACTCTATTCTTTCCGGCATGTTTGACAGTGTACAATGATTCTATCTGTAGTACTGTTGCGCGCGAACAATTTAAAGCGACAACGTCATCAAGGTAATGCTATTTCTGACGTTATGGGAGTACAGTCAGAGCCGGAATATACCCCCCAGTGCCACGCATCCTGTACATATATCCATGTATTTCAGGTATATATGGGTAATACATTATATCTCAAGCAGTTTCTAATATAATTAGTTGAAACTTCACATGTATATAGACATAGGTATATCCTGTCGAATGCCGCCGTGGACACGCCCACCAAGGTCACGTGACATTGGCGGCCATCTTGGATTAGTGGCTATTTGCCGGTATATGCATTCCCCCGCGTGTCGAACACAGAAGCAAAGACGCTTATCAGTATTCAAGTACGCACAGTCTTGGTACAAGCACTGAATATATGTACGAATAGGTTATTGAAGGTCATATTGCTCGCGTGCTCTTCGGAAATCCTTCATGCTATGGAAAAGTTCAAAACAAGGGACAACGCACAATGGCGTATCACAGTCTTGGCAGAAGAAGCTAGTCTATTCCCCATTTGCCAAAACTTTCCTTTCCAAAATGGATTATTTTCAAATGATGTTTTCTTATAATACACCTTTACTGTTTTTGAACAACCCTTGTCTATTGTATCGTTTTCCAGTGGTGATAACAGGCAACTAAATTAATTATGCTGGTGAGTTGACCATGCGTACGCCCGCGTGACCCATATAATTCACATAAATCATCGTAAAAACCAATTTTCCTGAAATTCAAGATCACGTGACTTATAAGGGGCGGAGCAGTGTCATATGTCCCACTGCAGGTATATATACATGTGGGTATGCATGGTTATATATATATCTATATTTGGAATTGTACCTATCAGGGAATATTCAAGCAACAAAAGCACGAACTCAACAAAGTGCGCCATTGTATCCCATTTGGCTACAAATAGGTGGCAACTTGCATAAATCCAAGATGGACGCCAAGGTCACGTGACCTATTTTATGTCCAAAGTATGTTCATATATGTTACTCCCGTGTACCTTACTGTTGGACATCGTATAATTGGGTTGAAAATTAGAAAACAAACAACACACCCATGCATACCCACACAAACTGTACATATACCGGCAAATAGCCACTAATCCAAGATGGCCGCCAATGTCACGTGACCTTGGTGGGCGTGTCCACGGCGGCATTCGACAGGATATACCTATGTCTATATACATGTGAAGTTTCAACTAATTATATTAGAAACTGCTTGAGATATAATGTATTACCCATATATACCTGAAATACATGGATATATGTACAGGATGCGTGGCACTGGGGGGTATGTCTGTGGTGGCAGGTGGCAGCGAAAGAGTTAAGCATAGTTAGGCAGGGTCGTATTACAATATCCTTTAGCCCATCCGACTGTTCTGGGGAGGCTATTATGCAGACAAAATCATACGTCTGGTCAAGTTGATTGAGAACGGCCTTGAACGGATGTGGAAATACAATCTTACCACACAAAAAACACCAACACGCATGACATTCTATATCTGAAACATGCACCTGGTGTAGGTAGTCCAGGAGATATTGGTCGACCTCTGCACCCCCCCCCCCCCCCCAGGACTCAACTTCACCCCACTAATTTTCTTTCTTAATGTCTCCTCTAATTTTTTTCGGTTGTTAACAAGAAAAAAAAGTGGCCGTTATAGTAAAGATGTTATCACATGCGGTCTTGTTTTCCGCTCGATTTGTTATGCTAATATACAACCCTTGCAAAATAGCCAAAAATCCGACACCAGAATCCAATATGGCGGCCAAGATGGCCGCCGAAATGTGAAAATATGCTATTTTTCTGACATTTCACCACCTTTCGCTTTGTCTCTGTGGGAGAATATTGGCACCTTGGTGTGATGTTATACATCTATCGTATAGAAGAGTCATTGGCGAACAAATGGAGACCATAATATGCATTCATTGTGGGATATTTTTGTCCGATATCACGTTTTCCCAAATGCCGGTATAATAGGTCAAAGCCGAATCGACGCTATTAAATAACGCGATGTAATGTTTTGAATCAATGAATATTATTGCTATCATAACAACACCCATGCATATATATGTGCAGGAGATACTCGAGCTAGGATTTCTCTTATACCTGAGTTGAGGAATATTCACCCAAATCCAAGATGGCGGCCAAAATGGCCACATGAAATAGAAAAATCGCCGTAAATCGCTGATTTTAACATCAGTGAGCGTTATTGTCATGACAACTCCACACCTGTTTACTATTGTGAGTTGGGAACACTTAAGCGAAGAACTGTCCTTATATCATATCCAAACAAAAGTCCCCCAAATCCATAATGGCGCCCACAATGGCGGACAGATTTTGAAAAATCACCGAAATTCCCTCATTTTCACATCATTGGGCATTATTTTCGAGACAACTGCACACATGCTGACACTTGAGTTGGAAATACTGAGCTGAAGTAATTACCTTGCATTTCATGCAAGAAATTGTTTTCCAAATCGAAGATGGCGGCCAAAATGGCGACCGAAATTTGAAAACAAGCTCACATTCCTTGACTTTCTTACGATGGGCGTTATTGTTACGCGAATTACATGTTCAAATGGAACATTGATATGAAGTATTCATTTGAGTTTGGCAAACTTTCACAGTCAAGATGGCGGCCAAACTTTTTGTCTCAATATCGATCTGCATGGACGAAACGGTACATACTATAAGCCATTGTGAGGTAATGAACACATAGATATAGTAGGTACAAGTCTTTATTATGTTGTGAATAAGATATGCAGTGTGTACAAATATAATGATCAATAGTCGCCGCGAAATGATGTCCCCGAATGGGTGATGCCTGGTGTGAATGATGCCTGGATATGATCTAGGGAGGAGATGAGTCTAGTGAAAGCATGATGTGATGGGATGTGGTTGTTTCTTATATACTATTTGGGATGCATATTAGATGAGGCGTTTGGCAATACACATCGGGATTGGTTCCACCGTTATGGTCATCTCCCTTGACCATATTTGTATATGTCTTCGCTGGGAGTAAGACGTGTGAGGTTTCGTTAAGAACCGAACACGAATATCTGAGTTTGGGGTTTTATATATTGGGACATTCGTATAGTTTGAATCAAGTTGTGAGATTATAATGGGTAGTTATCTAGCGGTACAATCGCTATACGCGACCATACGAAACAGATATTACACACCTCAGTTGTTTGCAAAAATTGTCACATACATAAACAATTGTCACACATGCCGACAACGAAATGCTTATAATCCAAAAATCCCGCTTCAACCAGTCACTGCCCCATCAAGGCCAGGACAGCTCATAGCCATCGATCTTATGGGACCATTTTCCCCCAAAACACAGTCAGGAAATAGATTTATCTTAACTATTATTGATCAATTTTCATTACATACTTTAGCATACGCATTACCTAACAAAATGGTGGATACAATTTTAGAAAGATTGAATTCAGAGTATTTCACTTTATTTGGATCAGTTGAAGGTATTTTAACGGATAATGGGTCCGAGTTTGCAAACTCTACCTTTACTGAATTTTGTAAATATTACCATATCAATCACCGCCTCAGTTCGTTCTACTCACCCCAAAGCAACGGGAAGTCAGAACGCTCGCATAGAAGTCTAGCATCAATCATTTCAACAATCACCCAAGCAAATGTAGAAAATTGGGACCTATATCTAAATTATGCATCACAAGCAATGAACTTCCATTGTTCCAGTGTACATACACATTCACCATTTTTTCTAACTTTTTCTAGAGAACCACAGATAAGCATAGACCGAATTTTAACACACAGAGAAAAGTATTTAGGAGAGGATTTTTTAGCCACCACGCTTCAAAATCAACACATTATTTTTAAAACTACAAAATCTCTTCTCGAAACAGCCTCTCGCAACCACAAACAGAACAAAGGTGGATCTATTCCAACCTTTAAAATAGGCCAATCCGTCTATTACAAAATCCACCAACCAAATCACAAATTTTCATTTAAATATGAGCCGTTTTGGCGTATCTTGAAACAAACAGGCCCCATATCTTACATATTAAGACATGACCTATCTGCTAAATTAACAAAATCACATGCTAAACACATCAAACCATCCCCCGTTGATTGGCCTACACCTCAAATTCCCAATCACTTAAAAAATAAACGACATAATCGATTTGCATTTCCACCGAGTGAAGCCAGTGTCGATAATAATAGCTCTCAATCCACATTGGAATCAGACGATGACCTCAAAACGACGGCAATTAAGCGCGCTCAACTTGAGCGCTCAAACACAGACGACAGCTCTTCAATACCATTGGCTGAATTAGCCAACAGACTCATGGCTTCGAAACATTTTAATAAAACAGACAGCCAATCACCCCCGGATTTTTCACCCAGCAACCAATCTAGGCCCCAAACACAGGAACCAAATGTCATAAAACACAAATTAATTACACAAAATTCTTATAGTACGACGCCAGACACAAAATCGGATCGCGCAGATAACAAACGCGGCCGGCATCGTAAATTATATACACCATACGCCAAACACACGCCTAAAGATTCATCGTTTTCTAATTCCTTCCAATATACATCACCCGACAGCCGTTCGACGAATTGGTCAAACGAAAGTACGGAAACATATGATTTATATCAGATGACAACTGATATCGAACATTCATAATTATGTATCAAAGTACTTCACAATCACTAATGATAGATAGTTTACATAACTTTTATTAGTATTATATAAAACAGGTTTTACAAAGGCATAACATAGATAGACACCCCAACGATAAACTTTACTCATACCAGTTGCATGATCATATAGTATATATATCAAACAGGGCATCGTCCCGTTTCCCAAATCTCTAATTCAATTATCGCTAACAGGTGTACATTGAGTCATGATGCCGAAGTAAATTTAACCGACATGTAATATATATCTTTCGCTAATGACTGACACTCGGCGTCTTTGGCTAATTGTTTATTCACGAAACATGCCAATCTGTCGATCATTCTAACAGGTGTACATTGAGTCATGATGCCAAGTCTTTATTATGTTGTGAATAAGATATGCAGTGTGTACAAATATAATGATCAATAGTCGCCGCGAAATGATGTCCCCGAATGGGTGATGCCTGGTGTGAATGATGCCTGGATATGATCTAGGGAGGAGATGAGTCTAGTGAAAGCATGATGTGATGGGATGTGGTTGTTTCTTATATACTATTTGGGATGCATATTAGATGAGGCGTTTGGCAATACACATCGGGATTGGTTCCACCGTTATGGTCATCTCCCTTGACCATATTTGGGAGCCATCTTCATTGTGTATATGTCTTCGCTGGGAGTAAGACGTGTGAGGTTTCGTTAAGAACCGAACACGAATATCTGAGTTTGGGGTTTTATATATTGGGACATTCGTATAGTTTGAATCAAGTTGTGAGATTATAATGGGTAGTTATCTCACACCATCTATTAGTTCCAACATAAGTCGTATCCTTTTGGAAGGATGAAAACCCACAATCGCGATGTGACATTTCAAAATCCATTCTCCACTAAGGGCCCATACTGGCCGTAACCGTATATAGGTGCGCCGAATAGTCATATTATGACTTCCAAGAATCAAAACAACAATACCTGAGCTTATTCTGATTGATTTGCCACATTCAGCATTATCTGGACCAGTTTCCGATTAATATGTCTCGCTCACAACAACACAGTTTTCTACACTTCTTTGTAGAAGGGTCCCACTAATCGGAATGTTTCAAACAATACATATGCCGGTGTCCAGATCACGTGTTTGTTTCGAAAGCTTGGAATTCTTATCCTTATTCTTGGCGAGCTTCATTTGTGGTATACATTATGGTATAATTCAGATGCTGCATATGGGAATCATCTTGTGCGATAAACTAGAAAGGTATTCGGTCGATGCGTATACATGTACTAGCTTTCAGTAGGACCTATCTATCTGCATATTTCAGCTTTGGTGACCTAATGGGGATAACAACATG
This sequence comes from Siphonodentalium dalli, assembly GCA_032622095.1. Lineage (NCBI taxonomy): Eukaryota > Metazoa > Mollusca > Scaphopoda > Gadilida > Siphonodentaliidae > Siphonodentalium > Siphonodentalium dalli. Next base: position 137,132,295 of record CP136063.1, on the reverse strand, counting down.
TACTGGTGATCTTCCCAAACAGCCACTTCTCAATATATGGTTCATCAATTCACATACTCATCTAATGCACTGACGTACCCGGACAACTTCTGTATATGGCCTCGAATGTTGAAAGTCTGACATTTGACGGATGCCTTTCTGCTAAGGCATAGAAGACCATAATGCATAATATACCACACTTCTTGAACATGATCCTAAGAACAATCTTGTTGGCGTCCAGCAATCGTCTCACCGAACAGATCCAAGCAGATGATAACAATACACACGGTGCTAGTTTGTGGGAATGGGTCATGATAGTGGAAATGAAATTGGACCATGGCTGCACCGCCCTTTCTTTTGGTATGTTTTAGATTCAGACAGGATCTCATGTGTGGCTTTGTTTTCCTTGTATGCTAAGATTGTATGTTCCCGTCCGTTTGGAAGATGTTCTTAATCAACTGGGCCAGGCGTGTACCATTGGCTACTACTATATAAGCCGCACCTAGGATCCTGCGAATTGGAGATTTTGATCGAATCGAATATCGAATCGAGTCTACATAATCGAATCGAATATCGAATCGAATATCGAATCGAATATCGAATCGAATATCGAATCATACCTATGTGTTGCATTCTCAATTAGGTATTTAATGTCAATGATTAGACGATTTGAGAAACGTTCTATGAACTTCCATGAAATTCCATCATAACTTGTGTGGTGATCAACCGTCGTTCCCGATACTATTAACTTCAATTGAGAATTGTTGAGAGAGAAAAAAACAGATTAAAAAGTCCATGCGGTCGTAACAACGATTAGATATATAACCACTAAAAGGATAATCGGAATTAAAATGACGCGCAATTTGTAGAGTTTGCATGTACATGCACAAATTGCAAATCGGCACTTGGAAACACCCGTTTTTAGAAACTTGAAGATGCAACAACAGTCGCATGGTAGCCTGTTTATGTAGTGCTGGATGCTTAGATGTCCTGTTGTCTCAGACGCTTGGGATTTATATACCACGTTGCATTCATCACACGTGTAAGTTTCTGCACTACATGCAGCTTTTATCATGTTTAAAATAAACATGAATAACGGACGACAAATTGTCAAGTTTCAAGGAACGCTCCGAAACTGAAAGTCAACTTCAAAAGAAAACACCGCCACACACACTCTTCGACGCCGGGAGCACGTGTTGTTTACATTCTCAGCGATATTACAGAACGAATGTCGACCGCGACGAATGCGGAGGATGGGAAAGTTACATTTATTTTATTGTTAAATACACTTATTAAGTAACTTCATTTGGTCGTAACATATATCAACATACCATGCATAAAATCATCTAGCCAATATCCATTTGTATTCATACTTCGTTCGAACGACGAATCACTAGAAAAGGGGTTAGCGGTGTACTCCATTGGTACCTCGTGTGCGCGGTTTTAGACAAACGGGAAAAGTCGCGTGCAGCGATATGAATAAACTGATGTTTTTGTTGTACAATTTGAAAAAGTAGAATTACACCACAAAACTGGATCGAGATATCCATGGTAACTCGAGTAATGACCAATCTGGACAATGCTTTTAAGCATCTCATCGCTATTATAATTTACGTGTATCGTCGGTCCATCGGCGATCTCTGAGCTTTTGGCTACCATGTTCAAAGCTAGAATTCAGATGTATTTAGTCATCCTATAGTGGCTAATTACTGGCTATACTTATATTTAATAGCATGCGAACATTCGCGATGTACAATAAGAATTATAAGGTGCATATATTCACAATTTTCGGGAATTATATGGCACAGAAACAGCGAAGATCGACGTGTGCACTTGTCCATAAACAGCTTACTTTTTTGTCAGTGTACATTCGAAATTTCGAGTTGGAAATTTTTAATCGAATTTGAATCGACTTTGACTTTCGAATCGAATCTCGAATCGAATATCCAATATTCGCAGGACCCTAGCTGCACCCAGACTGGGGTGTAGTCTTAAAGGCGATGCCTTTGATAGTTGGTTGATATGTCATACTCATGCTAGGTGGTGGTCGGTATGGTTCAAGAAAGTACAAATGCCATCAACACAAGGAAGAACATAAAGAGGAATGTTTAATACGTTGATAAGATCTTGCATTCAGTTCAACATACGTTGGGTACACCAAGTGACATCACCTGCGACCATTTTTATGCATGAGACATTAACTACTATATTCTAATGTTATATATATAATATTATCATAAAGGTCGTGTTCCCCAATGTCCACAGTCATTGCCATCGAAACTATAAATTGTTCTTTAAATATATAGTGAAATAAATGCACCACAGTTCCTCACATTTTCTTGAATAATACCGCCACATACTGACACTAACCATGAGAGAGGATAACAAAAACGCATACCTTCATGCTATAGAGGAATTATCCTTTAGTCCATCCAATTGTTTTGATGGAGGCTAGCATAGTATTATCCAGACAAAATTGTATGCGTGGCAAGTTGAATCAGAACGGCTTCGAAACAGATGTGGAAATACAATCTTACAACACCAAAAAAGAAAACCACATGCATGACATTCTATATCTTAAATATGCACCAGGTGTAGGGGTGGTGTATACCGTGGCCCATTTCATTACCACTATCATGGCGCATGTCCACAAACTAGCACCGCGAGTATTGTTCTTCTCTGCTGGGAGATATTCGATGAGACAACTGAGGGACGTCACAGTTTGCTTCGAATCATGGTCAAGAAGTGTGGGTAGTCGGTACATTATGGTCTTCTCCTTAGCAGATAGAGATCTGTCCAAGGGAATGAGACAGCTAGCAACCTTCGAAACAATGTCGAATTTGTCCACGTATGCCAATGCGTTCGCTGTGTTTGTGAGTTGACGAACCATCTATTGAGAAGTGACTAGCTAACTGGTTCGCCAGGTGTACATGTCGTTATCCCCATGGGGTATGAGACACATACATAGAGATGACCTTCTGTAAGCTTATATACTCATCGACCATATGCCTTCCTAGTTCAAGATGACGCACAAAACCCATATTTAGCAAATATTTAAAATCGTAAGCTAGACATCGGAAAATGAATTGTTTGAAAAGTTATAATTAGAGGGACCTTCTCCCAGGAAGTGGTGACTTCTTTGTCGATGCGAGCGACCTAGATTTATCAGACAAAGAAATGGAAGCTGGTCCAGATAATTATGGACGTGACGTGGCAAATCAGAATCTGTTATCGGGTAATTGTTCTGATACGACTATTCGGCGCACCTATGGTTACGGCCATCATTGGCGCTAAGTGGAGAATGGATTTTGAAATGCCACATCGCGATATTAATTGTGGGTTTTCGTCTTTCCAGAAGGATACGAGCTATGTTATGCGTTTTGATACATTTAAGTTGAACTAATAGATGGTTTAGGGGTCATCTCAAAACTCCAATCGGTACCGATTGCCATTTACCGATTGTATTCAAGCCTTTTGAATCGGAAAATAATCGGTAAAGTCAGACAGCGTAATCACGTTAGTAGCGTCATTAACGGTAAAATCGGTACCGATTTTACCGATCAATATCCATGAGTGAACGCATTACGTCGCAGTCGGTAAGTCAATCGGTGAAATCGGTACCGATTTATTGAAACTTTTAACGTTCGATTTGTTGTTGTACATGTATGAAAAAGTTAACGCCGTAGTTGCAAAAACACTCGGTGAAATCGGTACCGATTGAGACGTTTTATGTTCGATTTTTGTTATAGGCCTACATAGATCTAGGGCACAGATGGTCGTGGATTTTCCATCGAAAAAAAAATCAGATAGTGGTTTATTTGCATTCTTTTATGTATTAGGTATTATTAGATTAATTGGCAGTACCGGTAACAATTATTCTCATCGGAAATATTTTTTTCGTTTCCGAATCCGTACTTTACATATGCACATAAATTGATAAATTGTATGATTTTCACTCCACTTTCATCTCATCAAATTACACTTTAATCATCATTGATTGTCATATCAATTACCATTTTAGCATAATCTGCATACTCATTCAATTATTACTAATTGTTTAACATATTAACGTATTTTATCTGCAATGTATCAGAATTTATCTTACAATTTAGCTATATTTCATCAAATACACGCGAAAACGCCTAGGCGGTTTCCGATCTTGTATCCTGGATGGCAACAAGGATATCTTCGATGGCAACAGCTGGTGCACGTGCGTTTCGACAACTGGCTTGTTTTCAAAACAAAACGTTTAAATAACCTACTAAATGTCGTAAAATAATATACTCGTGTGCTACGAATGTAAAATAATCAATAATTAGTTCAATAAAGTTGACAAAATGTGGAGACAGGGCCCAAAAAGCTCAAAATAACCACCCAAAAATGTTTGGAAATCGAAAAACGAAGTTTACACATTGTTAACAGCGCGCACGAATACGGACTATTTTGACAATTTCTATTTTAGCGAAGTAGGGAATTCCCCGTAATTCAGTACGGTCTTGATCAAAAGCTACTGAACGCATTTTTTATTCGATAAAATACAGAATGGAAAATCAAATTAATTTTATCTTATGTTAAAGATATAAAACACAATACTTACGAAAAGTCCGTGATTTAGTGCATTTCCTCTAAATGAAGTTTAATGGGTTATTTTAGTGCGAGTCAGAAATCGATTGTCGAAGTGTCGGAAAGTTCAAAATTCACCAAAACTCTGAATGGACAGTCATCTCCGGCAATGCCTCTCGCCAACGCTATCACTATCCAAGGAGATTGCACCATAAAATAATACAATTATCCTGTTAAAAGTGACAATTATGTCGAACATATGAAACGAAAATATCGTCGCCTCTTCATTGAATCGGATTCCAGCCAAAGTGAATTTGAATAGTGACGTGAATTTCTCAGAATTTGACTTATCACAACGTCGCGTGCTGAGAATATTGTGTACGTTGTGTGTTGCGCGTAATAAAATAGTTCCTGTTTTAAATTGAGTTTTATTTGATTTTTATGGTACGAATTGTAAGATAAATTGGTTATCATCACCCTGTGTGTTTCCGAGATCCGTATTCAAGTCTCGCTGCCTTCTCTGGGCTGTCTATCGACTCGTCCTACGGACTCGTCGATAGACTGCCCAGAGAAGGCAGCTCGACTTGAATACGGATCTCAGAAACACACATGGTGGTGATAACCTATATGTATTGTGATATTTTCTTCACTGTTTATCTATTCGTTGCGTGATTGGCTGAATCCCGTAAAGCTCTGCCCATCGCATGTCGCTCATGTTTACCCGGCAGATTCAAACGTTTTCCTGGTGTGTGTCGCGTTTCTATAATCTTCATGTATCGACAGATCTAATGTTAATCTCCCCAAATTAATCGCATATATGAATCCAATTTGCCATTCTATTCCTATGCGAATGGGTCTCCAGACAGGCTGGGGTGGGTTCTTAATTTGGTTTTTGCTAGATGATCGCGATCTCTCGTCGAGGTTGGGGGGGGGGGGGGGGGGGGGCAAAGGTAGTCTATGCATCCATGCTACCGGGCCAGACTGGAGTAGACTCTTTTTTTTACGAGATCAATATTTTTACCCATTATATATGGGGTGCTCCTCGTGCAAAGGAGGGACTACAAGAACAGAACAGAATGTACACATGAGTACGTGTGCGGGATCTTGTAATACAGACACTCGAAAGCATGTGTTTGTCAAAACGTAAACAGATTCGTGGTACCTGGCACGCGCACTGAGTAGGTATCCGTTTTCGGAAAACCCCGTCATTTTCTTAAAAAATGTTCCGGTGACTCGCTTAAATTGAACATTTTATTCTTTTGAATCACTAATTATGTTTTAGTTTGGGTAAGGATATCTTTTCTCTATTTGATTTCTTTACAAATCACCGGTGCATGGATCTATTTTTTATCCCAACTAAAACGTGAGTGAGTTGGCTCTACAACAATTAGTTAAAACAACAGCTGTCGATCAAACTTAAAATAGGCGTGTCTTTGTCGCACGAAAATTACCTAATACGTAATTAGCTGATATAAATACTTCATTATCAGGCTATGATTGATTGAAACTGCACATTTGGCATAGCATTGCATGTGACTGTCATTTCGTGATGATTTATACCAATTACATCACAAATACCAGTCGAAAGATTTGACAATGAATGAATGGTCACCTATATAACACAGGCATTCGTGGTACCGGTAGGCCTATTAACTTGATAATATATACATAAAAAAACATGTGTTGCTAGACCAATAGGCTACGGCGATACCGAAGTACTCAGGCGCTGCGATCATTAGCGACGTTATTTTGAAACGTACGTTCTGATCGGTAGATTCGGTACCGATTGTGACCGTCACAAATTGACGTAATCGGAAAAATCGGGTACCGATTTCACCGATCGACGCGTTGTTCAAAAACGTCGTTTCTACGTTGTAATCGGTATTTTATCGGTAGAAATCACTTCCACAAAGCGTTATCAATCGGTAAAATCGGTGTTTTTGCCCATTTTACCGATTTTAGTTTTGAGATGACCCCTTATGTACAGTTTCGTCCATACATACCGATATTATGACAAAAAGTTGAAAAAGTATGTGAAAATATTGATTTCTTTTCAATTTCTGGCCGCCAATTTAGCCGCGATCTAAACTGTGAGTATCAATTGCCAAACCCTAATGAATACTTCATATCAATATTCCATATCAACATGTAACTGTGGGTAGAAATCGCAAAACAATAACTCCCATCGTAAGAAAGTAAAGGAATGTAGGCGTGTTTTCAAATTTTGGTCGCCATTTTGGCCACCATCTTCGATTTGGAAAACAATTTCTTGCATGAGATGCAAGGTAATTACTTCACCTCAGTATTTCCAACTCAACTGTAAGCATGGGTGGAGTTGTCTCGACAATAATGCCAAATGATGTGAATATGAGGGAATTTCTGTGATTTTTCAAAATCTGTCCGCCATTGTGCGCCATTTTGGATTTGGGGGGCTTTTAATTGGATGTAGTACTAGGAAAGTTCTTCGCCTAAGTGTTCCCAACTCACAATAGTAAGCAGATGTGGAGTTGTCATGACAATAATGCTCACTGATGTTAAAATCAGCGATTTTCGGCAATTTTTCTATTTCTGGTGGCCATTTTGACCGCCATCTTGGATTTGGGTGAATATTCCTCAACTCCGGTATAAGAGGAATCCTAGCTCGAGTATCTCCTGCACATATATATGCATGGGTGTTGTTATGATAGCAATAACATTCATTGATTCGAAACATTACATTGAGTTATTAGCGTCGATTTGGCTTTGACCTATTATAACGGCATTTGGGAAAAAGTGATATTGGACAAAAATATCCCACAATGAATGCATATTATGGTCCCCATGTGTTCGCCAATGACTCTTCTATATGATAAATGTATAACATCATGCCAAGATCTCAATATTTTCCCACAGAGACAAACGAAAGGTGGTGAAATGTCAGAAAAATAGCATATTTTCACATTTCGGCGGCCATCCCGCCATATTGGATTCTGGTGTCGGATTTTTATCTAATTTGTAAGGGTTGTATATTAGCATAACGAATCGAGCGGATAACAAGACCGCATGTGATATCATCTTTACTATAACGGCGATCAAAGAGACCTGGTGCATATAAAAAAAATGGCCGCCATGATGGACGCCATCTTGTCTGGAGTCTCTGCGGCCACTTTTTTTTCTTGTTAACAACCGAAAAAAATTAGAGAAGACATTAAAGGATTACTATCCCCATGAAACAACAAAACTCTATCGGAAAGCCACCCCTATTGTGATCACAATGATCCAAGTCCCATAAAAATCGCGTAATAAATAAGCCGAGAAATAAATAAATAATACCACCACCGGTTGTCAGCTATCTCCGTCGCAAAACCTCGCATGACGTCAAGCGAGGTAAACTAATTAAAAACAGGGAATTGGAGTCGGAGTTAATTATGTCTACCTATATAGCGATGGAAAATCCGGAATCGACATCAGCGCACGAGTGTAATGGAATTCCTGCAAGGCATATCAATAGCATTGTGTACACATGGTGAATTGTCATCGCGCGGTGAGTTATCTTCACTTGTGATTTGTCTTAAGTGCTGTTTGGAAAGTTACGGTATTGTTTTGACAAAAAAATATAGAGGGACAATTGAGCGGGGTAGATAACACTTTCGTATAAAGCTTATAAAAACACGAGCCAGCATGTGAACTTTATTCGGGTGCGTGTTTGCGATGTTGTTTTAATTTTCCGTATATATGCCCCGAGTGTCCCGTATTTACAATCATTCATTCGTAACAATGCCATATAAATGCAGTGTTTTCGGCCGTGGCCGGTCTAGTGACCTTCCAAACGATGTTCGTTTAAGTGACATTTGGCGGGATTTCTGTGGGAAACCTGTTGCGCAAAATCAGAAACCGATTACATATACCAAATAATGAGCGTTTAATTTGACAAGTCAGTCATGGTTACGAATACATACAATTGTAGTTAAAGTGGGGAGTATGTTGATGAATAATTCACGATGACAACTATTCTAAGTCGAGTCCCCATTTCCTTCACCATGGCTCAATAAAGAGCGTTCCATGTTAAGAGTTTTCCTAATATGGTACGAATAAAAAGAGTTTAATAAAGCGGAAATTGCTATGACAATGATGGAAGGATATATAAAGCATGCATATCGGAAGTTCATGTACATGTATTGGCCTGTATTGTTGTAATCAGTAAACAATCACTAGAACAACTGTTCTAAGTCGAGTCCCTTTACCTTGACGCAACAAAGAGCGTTCACTATTACGATATATTGCGAATAATGAGCACTTGAATATGTGATTCCATATTAAACCGGATTATTATCCCTCCTTCAAAAAGTGTTATATATGATTGGATGTTTAAACGAACCACGGCGAACATTTATATATTTTATAACCCTATTGTTATGCGTAATGGACACATAGAGGTCGATTTATGACCTGGATATTCAATAGACCGCATCGCTAGAGTGCTAATTTTATAGGCCAATAACCATGCATAGATGCAGTGAATTTCCATCAGTGACAGTCGGCAAGATTGTTTCGGGGTGGGGGAAGCAATATTCTGAAATATATATAAACACCATATTGCCCAAATATATACATGATTCATAACCAAGGAAAAATGAACTTATCATATCATATTGGTAATGAATGACTTGATTATAATTGATTAAATCCGACAGCAATAAACCAATTTTGTGTTGTTTTACCGCGTTACGATAAATTAAAACGAAACGCTCTTTATTGACACACTACTAATGGCATCTGGAAATTGGAATGTTTACGAGATGATAATTGCCTAATAACTGTGCAAATCTTCGCGTATATATGCAATATTGATATGCATATATAATATAACTTGGACTATTCCGGTAACGAAAAAAATAAATATAAACACGAGCACGCGTTTATATAGATAAATGCGCGCAAAACTGAATAATATACGGGCATGGCTTTATAGTAACAACACATCGCGATACATATAATAATAGTAATAATAACACGATAAAGACATTTAATTACGAGAAAGGCGATGTTTTCGGCGAAGTTTTGCATTCGCAGTGTGATAACACGACAATCTTCAAAGGTCGTGATCGACTACATGCAAACTTAAAATACCGCCGTCGCGCATCTATGCGTTGTCAATGAGTTACCACGTGATCGATCACGTGCTATGCTTCTGTTTACATGTGACAATCATGTGATCGGGCTGATGATCATGTGACTTCGTCTAAAACAAAATCTTCGGCTAACTTCGGAATTTTTTTTAATCGTTATAAAAATAACGATTGGCGGCCGAATATTAGATTATATGCGCCCAATGGACATTTTATATATATATTATCGGTATATTGAAAGAAAATAATATTGTTTTTTCAGGACCGTATTCCTTTAAGAAAGAAAATTTGTGGGGTGAAGTTGAGTCCTGGGTGGGGGGTGCAGAAGTCGACCAATATCTCCTGGACTAAGGGGTGTATACCATGGCCCATTTCATTCCCACTGTCATGGCGCATGTCCACAAACTAGCACCATGAGTATTGTTCTTCTCTGCTGGGAGCTATTCGACGAGACGACTGCGGGATGTCACAAAGTTTGCTTAGGATCATGGTCAAGAAGTGTGGGTAACGGTACATTATGGTCTTCTCCTTAGCAGATAGGCATCTGTCAAATGGAATGAGACAGCTAGCTACCTTGGAAACACTGCCGAAGTTGTTTACGTATGCTGATACGTTCGGTAAGTTTGTGAATTGAACCATCTATTGAGACGTGACTAGTTAACTGGGAAGTTCGCCAGGTGTACATACATCATTATCCCCATGGGGTATGAGAAAGACATGCATAGAGATGACCTTCTGTAAGCTTGTATACTTATCGATCATATGCCTTTCTAGTTCAAGATGATGCACAAATCCCATATTTAGCAAGTATTTAAAATCTTAAGCCAGACACCGGAAAATTAATTGTTTGAAACATTATGATTAGAGGGACCCTTCTCCCAGGAAGTGTTGAATACTTTGCCGGTGTGAGCGACCTAGATTTATCAGGCAAAGAAATGGAAACTGGTCCAGATCATTAAGGATGTGGCAAATCAGAATCTGTTACCAGGTAATTGTTCTAATATGGCTATTCGGCGCACCTACTGTTACGGCCATTATCGGCGCGAAGTGTTGAATGGATTTCAAAATTCCACATCGCGATATTAAGTGTGGGTTTTCGTACTTCCAGAAGGATACAAGCAATGTTATGCGTTTTGATACGTTTTAAGTTGAACTAATAGATGGATTGTGTATAGTTTCGTCCATACATATCGATATTATGACAAAAAGTGGCCTCCAGTTTAGCTGCCATCTTGACCTTGGGTATCAATTGTCAAACTCAAATGAATACTTCATATCAATATTCCCAATCAACATTTAATGGTGGGTAGAATTCGCGAAACAATAACGCCCATCGTAAGAAAGTAAAGGAATGTAGGCATGATTTTAAATATTGGTCGCCATTTTGGCCGCCATTTCTTGCATGGGATGAAAGATAATTACTTCACCACAGTATTTCCAACTCAGCTGTAAGCATGGGTGGAGTTGTCTACACAATAATGCCCAATGATGTGAATATGAGGGATTTTCGGTGATTTTTCTAAATCTGTCCGTCATTGTGGGTGCCATTTTGGATTTGGGGGACTCTTATTTGGATGCACTATAAGGACAGTTATTCGACTCAGTGTTCCCAACTCATAATAGTAAGCAGGTGTGGAGTTGTCGTGACAATAACTCTCACTGATGTTAAAATCAGTGATTATCGGCGATTTTTCTATTTCTGGTGGCCATTTTGGCCACCATCTTGGATTTGGGTGAATATTCCTCAACTCAGGTATAAGAGGAATCCTAGCCAGGGTATCTCCTGCACATATATAATCATGGCTGGAGTAATAATAGCAATAACACTCATTGATTCGAAACAGACATTGCGTTATTAGCGTCGTTTTGGCTTTGACCGGATTATACCGGCATTTGGGGAAAACGTGATATCGGACAAAAATGTCCGGCAAGGAATGTATATTATGGTCCCCATGTATTCGCCAATGATTCTTCTAGACGATAAATTTATAAAATCGCGTCAAGATGCCAATATTTTCCCACAGAGACAAACGAAATGTGGTGAAATGTCAGAAAAATAGCATATTTTCATATTTCGGCGGTCATCTTGGCCGCCATATTGGATTTTTACGTCGAATTTTTGGCTAATTTGTAAGGGTTGTATATTACCATAACGAATCAAGCGGAAAACAAGACTGCATGTGACATCATCTTTACTATAACGGCGATCAAAGAGACCTGGTGCATATAAAAAAAATGGCCGCCATGATGGACGCCATCTTGTCTGGAGTCTCGGCAGCCACTTTTTTTTCTTGTTAACAACCGGTAAAAATTAGAGGAGACATTAAGAAAGAAAATTAGTGGGGTGAAGTTGAGTCCTGGGGGGGGGGGGGTGCAGAGGTCTACCCCAATATCTCCTGGACTATTCAGCGTGTTGTTTGTTTGTTGGCTTTAATTTAGGCTCTTGGTGGGACTGTGCAGGTGAGCCCACAACTGTTATTTGGTTTATTTGTTAAAACAAATTAAAGCTGACTATAATCGGAACTAGGATCTTCAGTAATTGTTGCTCCCTTGATTTGCAGGATGAAATATATAAATTTTTATACGGATATATGATATTGCTATCATTATCATAAGTGAATGTTTTAATTTTTCTTTAAAAATATGACAGATAATAAAGCTCAGTTGTTTTTGAAATAGTCATGGTATGTGGAGGCCTATGACAAACCTGAAATCTTTTAATTTAATAGCTAGATTACAAGAATGGCATCAGATATGCGGTGTCCAGTTGCGGTAACAATACCAAACATGGGCCTGAAAAAAACATTTATTGTAACCCTGTTGAGATAGTCTATTCCCAATAAACCGACCTCGGCAAGTTATTGTGCTATCATGATCAAAATTTACAAAAATGAACTAATCAAACTGTTAAGAGTCATTTTAAACTACGACAAAAATATGCGGACTTTGTCGGTCTTTAAATTATATCAAGACATTGTTGAGCAAGTCTCATATACCGAATATCAACAAAATCAGTTGATGTTTTTGATTGTATATCATTCAAATTTCATAGCTCCCATCAAGAAGTGATTGTAACATGCCTGTAAATTTTAAAAACATTTCTCAAATAAATGGTGGCTGCAGGGTCTGCCAATGGATTTAAATGTTTTTAACGAAATTTGGAAAAAAATTATGGCCACCCCAAATTTCCATATTAAGTATTTAGTGGCAATCGAATGAGGGATGTGGCCTGTAGGGTATGGCAAAGGATTTAGTCATGCAAAGAGTAAAATCCAAGATGGCCAGTGGTGGCAATGTTTTTCAACTAAATTCAGAAAAATATTGATGGCTCCCATTTAGTGGTCACCCAGAATATCCATATATGTCCGATTTTGGGCTCCTGTGGATAAATTATAAACAAATACGGAGACCATGCTCATGAGGCAGTGTTAGACTGGGTGGTCTGATGCCTTCACAAAAATGGCCACCATACTCTTTTCTTAAGTTCGCTATGAAACTCATGATAAAAATATAATTTCCATACCAAAGATATGACATCCTTTTGTACAGTGTATGATGTTGCCCCATGTTATATTTTGATATAACAATTTGTCCTCTCGATCAAGATGTCCGCCAAAATGGCCACAGAAAGTGGGAAAATTTATGATTTTCCATATTAGTACATCATTTCCGCTACATCATTTCCCATTGTTTCGAAATGGTGACAAATATGGCAGCCAAAATACAATAATACAATAATTTAATACTGTTTCACCCAATTAACTTTCTGTCATGCAGAAGATGAGAGTAGTAGACTAATTCGCTTCATCCAAATAAATGATATCATGTTATGATCAATCCTATTAAATAAGTATAGTTTACCGCAAAATTACATTACAATTACTTTGCTAAATAGTTGGCACAAATACATTTCACTCTTTAAAGCCATAAATGTAACAAATCAATGGAAGAAACCAGTTGCATATGGATATATGGTTATCCCTTCTCCCATGGTGGCTCATATGCAAACCGCCTATATAATTGAAATACTCCAAAGTTGCTACAGACAGACAAACCCATTTCAAACTTTGTTTGTGGGGGATGCTAGTAATAAACAACTTGTTTGTGTTAAGGGAGCGTCTCAAAAGTCTTTGCGGAATTCCGAAAGTATTTTCCGAAAACAAATGACGTTATGAACACTTTGCGGAAAACTGTTTGCGGAAATTTTTCGGTAATTACGTTCCTTCTTTCGGAAAATAGCGCTAAGGTTTGCGGAAAAGAAGACGACGTTTGCGGAATACGTCCGACGTTTTCGGAATTTGCGGAAATAATTGCGGAATTCAACCCAACGTAATCGGAATTTTAGTTTCCTCTTTCGGAGTTTGCGGAAATAATTGCGGAATTCACCCCAACGTTATCGGAATTTTAGTTTCCTCTTTCGGAATTTGCGGAAATAATAGCGGAATTCACCCTAACGTTATCGGAATTTGAATGCATGCGGACCTCGTTCCGGAAAATTTGCGGAATATATTCATGGGTGTCGGGCCGGTAAAATCGTAAACATCACCGCATACTAGAGTATATAGGTCTATTGCTATTGGGTTCGTTTATTTATTAGGTTTACAGCGTTTATTAACTTAATAAAAACAATACAGCAATTAAAACACTTTTCCTTGACGAATCTTGGTATGGGTTCATCAAGCATTCATTGCCACAGCTATATAGTCAAAACGTGTTTTAATTCACAAGCACGAATCATGTATATATATGGCATGCAGGGAGTGAGTACCGGTACCCTATATAAACCTCCTGACATGTACTCATATATATTTGACACGAGAGTGCGCAATTATCGCTACATGTATAACAAGTTCCATGACACTGGAAAAGTTCACGGCTGACCTAGTTAATTATAGCAATGATGTCAGTTTGACACTGTTTGCAATGTCGACACTGTCCTCCCCATTGAAGTCCGTGCAATGCGTGTAGGCCTACTGACTTCTTTCATTAATAGTCGCATTGCGATTGGTTAGACAACAAACAAACACCGACGTCAATCATAGTATTTCAGGTATTGTTCCCACCCGGCCTCTATCTCAGTCTGAATGGAGTTACCACTGATTGTTTAAATCAAGCTCTGCCCATGCAAAGTGCATGTCTTTTGTGGATTCCGTTTTCGTTAGCTAACGACCAGAATATGCGATGAGGTGTGACTGCATGTATCCTTTATATTTCACTTAAATATATGATATATGTTGCCTATTGAGGACCCCCCCCCCCCAACTTTTCGCAAGTAGGGGAACCTAATACAGTCGTAATAGTATATAATACTGCCAATTTTCGAATCTAGTTATCGCCATAGAATGACATATTTTTTTTATCTTCCGAAACACTTATTTGCATATTACATTTTAGATACATTAGGTCCCGGCTTTAATTCGGCTTTACTCCTAACAATTTAATAAAGAGCGTTCCGTATTTTTTTCATGAATCCTGATGGATAGTAAAAATTAAAAGAGCGCAGGAAATTTCGATACAAATCTCCAGTGCAAAGGTTATACGCGAAGCAGTCATATTTAACTGACAAGTGTACACGTGCATAGGCCTATATGGGCTACTAGTTATAAGTAGCTGTAAATGAATGTTGTTTTCTTTAATACGGCTACACTTGATTTTTTTTAAATTGAAAAATAGACCAACATTCTATAAATGTATCTTCAGCCAGATAAATACGTATTGTTCCCAATACTGCATTATTAAGTCACACCCAACTATATTTGCAACTGTAACGTTTACTCAGGCGATTTGCATTGGAAGACATGTCCATTCAAATTAATCCGACCACTTTTTTTCTGGACATGTTGTGTGAATTCAACTGCGAAAATTAATGTGACCTTCAATTAATAATTCCGTCAGAAACGGCATGGGTAGAAATTAAGTACAAATCTCAGTATAAGCAGGTCATACACTGACACACTTGGGTAACTTTGACAAGACAATAAAGATTACCAATGTGGTCAGTTGATGACCTATATCATATTATTCATATATTTATATCATTAAGAGGTAAACCTATTATATGCCCATTTACAGTAGTAATCTTACGAACATTGCCACAAAAAAGTGAATAAAACCCCTGATTGGGAACTTGTTAATCGCCGTTATTTTTGCGCGCATCTGTATCTCTCAAATGCCAGGTGCACGCGTCAGCACGAGGACTGTGTAGCAATGAACATGGTTTGCTACATCGTATACCATTGTTTGAGTGAACATGATTGTATGTCACTTTCTCGGCGATATTCTCATTCAAGTTTAATCAAAAGTCCACTGGCACGATGCCCCGCAACTTTGACTTTATAGTAACTATTGAAAAGATTTGAACACACATTCAAGAATGGTGGTCAACAATGCTCGATTTCACCAATTCCCATAATACACCGCGCGCTGGGTGCCGGGTTCCGGTTTACGCTGTACAAGCAGATTCGCATTTTGCAGGATTATAAAGTCAAATTTGAACGAGAGAATTACCTATATCCCCTGATGATAATAGAGCAGTTCACAATAATTTAGCTTTCCGCACTAGAAACCACAAACTGCCAAAAAGAACTCGGCGCTTGGACGAATAGGCCTACGGATTATTCGGACATAATCTGCACTCTCTGTAATCTCAAAATCGGCGATGAATACCACATGGTACTGAATTGTAGGGAACTTAGCAAACTAAGAATAAAATATCTGAAACCCGACTTCTATCAGAGACCAAACACTTATAATTAGCCGCTCTATTTAACTCCCGAAATCATATATATTGTATTTATGTATACAACGTACTCTTCTGTAATGTCTATAATTGACGACCAGAATAAACTTAATTGAATTGAATAGCCGGGACAACTCTGTTAGCCGGGACAACTTGGTCCATGTAATAGCATAGATGAAGGAAGGATTTTTAGTCTATGCTAACAGCGAGTCATCCCGGCTAGATATGGAACGTTACACGATTCATTGTTACTTTCATGACGTCAGCCAATAGAATGTTCGAGTCATGTGAGTGACGTCTAATGACCACCCACATTACGCCGTGACTCGGTGATTGACAGCTAGTTTTGTGCATGTCAACCGAGTTGTCCCGGTTGACCGAGTTGTCTCGACTCATTTAACAGCGCGACCCGAGTTGTCCTGGCAGACCGAGTTGACTCGGCTAGCCGAGTTGTCCCGGCTCATGTAACAAGCCCCTTTGGTTCATAAAATGTTCGCGGGCGAAACATACCTTACCACGCACAAACGCTCTTTATTTTTTATTGTGAAGAAAATTCTGGCTGGCAGTAAATTCCAAAAGGAGGCCCACATGGACGGATGTAGTCAATGTAATTTCAAACCAAATAATTATAGAAGCAAATTTGATTTTTGAGACAATGCAAATTTTTTGAGATTGGGTGGGATGCGAACCCCGGCCCGACGGCGAGCGCGCCTTGCGACTCAAAGTCCGACGTCAATACCACACGGCCACCTAAGCAACCCCAAAAAAGGAAGCTCGAATGGCCGCTGTATTCCGACGTCGCACTTAGGACACTATATTCACATTTTAAGGTCTCTTTATATATATGTATATATGAGGTTCGGCACAGCAGCAATGTTATATATTTTATGCCTCCGAAACATGGCGAGCATTGCTCTTAGAACATGCTTGGGACTATACAACACACCAGGCGCCTATTTTTAGAAGCAAATTTGATTTTTGAGACAATGCAAATTTTTTTAGATTGGGTGGGATGCGAACCCCGGCCCGACGGCGAGCGCGCCTTGCGACTCAAAGTCCGACGTCAATACCACACGGCCACCGAAGCAACCCCCAAAAAGGAAACTCGAATGGCCGCTGTATTCCGACGTCGCACTTAGTACACTATATTCACATTTTAAGGTCTCTTTATATATATGTATATATGAGGTTCGGCACAGCAGCAATGTTATATATTTTATGCCTCCGAAACATGGCGAGCATTGCTCTTAGAACATGCTTGGGACTATACAACACACCAGGCGCCTATTTTAGAAGCAAATTTGATTTTTGAGACAATGCAAATTTTTGAGATTGGGTGGGATGCGAACCCCGGCCCGACGGCGAGCGCGCCTTGCGACTCAAAGTCCGACGTCAATACCACACGACCACCGAAGCAACCCCAAAAAAGGAAGCTCGAAAGGCCGCTGTATTCCGACGTCGCACTTAGGACACTATATTCACATTTTAAGGTCTCTTTATATATATGTATATATGAGGTTCGGCACAGCAGCAATGTTATATATTTTATGCCTCCGAAACATGGCGAGCATTGCTCTTAGAACATGCTTGGGACTATACAACACACCAGGTGCCTATTTTTAGAAGCAAATTTGATTTTTGAGACAATGCAAATTTTTTGAGATTGGGTGGGATGCGAACCCCGGCCCGACGGCGAGCGCGCCTTGCGACTCAAAGTCCGACGTCAATACCACACGGCCACCGAAGCAACCCCAAAAAAGGAAGCTCGAATGGCCGCTGTATTCCGACGTCGCACTTAGGACACTATATTCACATTTTAAGGTCTCTTTATATATATGTATATATGAGGTTCGGCACAGCAGCAATGTTATATATTTTATGCCTCCGAAACATGGCGAGCATTGCTCTTAGAACATGCTTGGGACTATACAACACACCAGGCGCCTATTTTTAGAAGCAAATTTGATTTTTGAGACAATGCAAATTTTTTGAGATTGGGTGGGATGTGAACCCCGGCCCGACGGCGAGCGCGCCTTGCGACTCAAAGTCCGACGTCAATACCACACGGCCACCGAAGCAACCCCAAAAAAGGAAGCTCGATTGGCCGCTGTATTCCGACGTCGCACTTAGGACACTATATTCACATTTTAAGGTCTCTTTATATATATGTATATATGAGGTTCGGCCAGTGTTCGCGCTGTCGGTAGCCAAATTAGCCAATGGCTAATCTTTTTTGAATTTGGCTAATGAAAATTTCATTTGGCTAAACTTTTGGCTAAACCTTTTTTGACCCCAAATGGAGACTGAAAGCATGAATTTTTGGCAAGTGGATTTTAAATTTTGTGATGTGAACGATCTAGTCCGAAAACATCGTAAGTGGGAATATATCGCCGACTGTACAAAGGGAAACCCGATCGCGGACAGTACAAAGGGAAACCCGTCACTCTGCACGAAACAGCAAAAAATCATTATTTTACATTTAATCCGCTAATCCCCCATTGTCTTTCTGGTCACTCACGGGACTCCTGCACAATGCATGTTTATGATGACATTGTATTTATGACGGCCAAGGTTTATGAGCACCAAGTGTAAGACAATAGCTTAATCAGCCAAATGTGAATCACGACAGATATTTTGTGGCTATTTGTCGTCAATACCGATACATTCAAAATAATATGCATGCTTTTATGACAGATTGCAATTTGATAATGGCGTAACAATATTAAGTTATTAGTTTCCAGATGTCACTTAAATATTTTCGCAAGGATAATAAACATTTAATGATTTAAAAAAAGATATTGATATAAAACAAAAAATTAATGACATTATAAGGACAATCCCGGGTTACCCCCCCCCCCCCCCCCTCACTCTTTCACATAAAGATTGATAAATTTTTAATAAATGATAGATAAACAAATATTTCTAGTTCATCAAAATTAGTTAAATTATTGTGTATTTTACCTGTGCCTGTTAGATTTGACGTTTTAGTCATTAATTGTGAACCGACCAGAAAACGATGATTTAATTTGGCCATAGTTTTTTTTAATTTGGCTAAAAAACATTTGGCTAAAAAAAAATTCATTTGGCTAATAAAATTTTCATTTGGCTAAACTTTTGGCTAAAGTTTTTTTCGGTCCAGCGCGAACACTGGGTTCGGCACAGCAGCAATGTTATATATTTTATGCCTCCGAAACATGGCGAGCATTACTCTTAGAACATGCTTGGGACTATACAACACACCAGGCACCTATTTTTAGAAGCAAATTTGATTTTTGAGACAATGCAAATTTTTTGAGATTGGGTGGGATGCGAACCCCGGCCCGACGGCGAGCGCGCCTTGCGACTCAAAGTCCGACGTCAATACCACACGGCCACCGAAGCAACCCCAAAAAAGGAAGCTCGAATGGCCGCTGTATTCCGACGTCGCACTTAGGACACTATATTAACATTTTAAGGTCTCTTTATATATATGTATATATGAGGTTCGGCACAGCAGCAATGTTATATATTTTATGCCTCCGAAACATGGCAAGCATTGCTCTTAGAACATGCTTGGGACTATACAACAGTGGGAATATATCGCCGACTGTACAAAGGGAAACCCGATCGCGGACAGTACAAAGGGAAACCCGTCACTCTGCACGAAACAGCAAAAAATCATTATTTTACATTTAATCCGCTAATCCCCCATTGTCTTTCTGGTCACTCACGGGACTCCTGCACAATGCATGTTTATGATGACATTGTATTTATGACGGCCAAGGTTTATGAGCACCAAGTGTAAGACAATAGCTTAATCAGCCAAATGTGAATCACGACAGATATTTTGTGGCTATTTGTCGTCAATACCGATACATTCAAAATAATATGCATGCTTTTATGACAGATTGCAATTTGATAATGGCGTAACAATATTAAGTTATTAGTTTCCAGATGTCACTTAAATATTTTCGCAAGGATAATAAACATTTAATGATTTAAAAAAAGATATTGATATAAAACAAAAAATTAATGACATTATAAGGACAATCCCGGGTTACCCCCCCCCCCCCCCCCCCCTCACTCTTTCACATAAAGATTGATAAATTTTTAATAAATGATAGATAAACAAATATTTCTAGTTCATCAAAATTAGTTAAATTATTGTGTATTTTACCTGTGCCTGTTAGATTTGACGTTTTAGTCATTAATTGTGAACCGACCAGAAAACGATGATTTAATTTGGCCATAGTTTTTTTTAATTTGGCTAAAAAACATTTGGCTAAAAAAAATTTCATTTGGCTAATAAAATTTTCATTTGGCTAAACTTTTGGCTAAATTTTTTTCGGTCCAGCGCAAACACTGGGTTCGGCACAGCAGCAATGTTATATATTTTATGCCTCCGAAACATGGCGAGCATTGCTCTTAGAACATGCTTGGGACTATACAACACACCAGGCACCTATTTTTAGAAGCAAATTTGATTTTTGAGACAATGCAAATTTTTTGAGATTGGGTGGGATGCGAACCCCGGCCCGACGGCGAGCGCGCCTTGCGACTCAAAGTCCGACGTCAATACCACACGGCCACCGAAGCAACCCCAAAAAAGGAAGCTCGAATGGCCGCTGTATTCCGACGTCGCACTTAGGACACTATATTAACATTTTAAGGTCTCTTTATATATATGTATATATGAGGTTCGGCACAGCAGCAATGTTATATATTTTATGCCTCCGAAACATGGCGAGCATTGCTCTTAGAACATGCTTGGGACTATACAACACACCAGGCGCCTATTTTTAGAAGCAAATTTAATTTTTGAGACAATGCAAATTTTTTGAGATTGGGTGGGATGCGAACCCCGGCCCGACGGCGAGCGCGCCTTGCGACTCAAAGTCCGACGTCAATACCACACGGCCACCGAAGCAACCCCAAAAAAGGAAGCTCGAATGGCCGCTGTATTCCGACGTCGCACTTAGGACACTATATTCACATTTTAAGGTCTCTTTATATATATGTATACTAGAAGGTGACCCGACTTCGTCCGGGCTATTAAAAAACCAAATTTCAAGTCGATTGCTCCACCCGTTTCCTAGATCTGGTCTGCGCATGCGCGAAGCTGGTGTCGCACGTGCTCGGCGACCCGATAAAATTCGTATCCGGGGCAAGATACATTCACATACCAAATTTAAAGTCAATATCTCAACCCGTTTCCGAGATCTCGTCTGCGCATGCGCGAAGCTGGCGTCGCACGTGCTCGGCGACCCGATAAAATTCGTATCCGGGGCAAGATACATTCACATACCAAATTTCAAGTCGATAGCTACACCCGTTTCCGAGATATATAGCCCAATGTCATTTGCGGATACCTCGGCCGGTGATGAGTTAACGCGACACAGTCAAATGCATCGGCAGGGTGAGAGTTAACGTAATCTAACTTTATGACCTCTGACGACGTCATAGAAATTACGCATTGATTTTATCCCGATAAAAGCATCGTACCACTTGTACCTAATAATTGAGGCAGATAACTAAAACGGATACATACATATTATATATCGTTGGAAAGATGAAGCCACACAGATTCTAACCGTGCAAATTATATGACTGGCAATTTATTATTCGCGCTATATCGAATCGATTTGTGAGCACCGAACTGAAATATATTAGCGCAAAAACGGCGTAAAAATAGATTTGACCTCCGCACGTGAAAAGTTGATCTCGCACGGACAAATAAATATGCCTATGTTCGTCTCCGGCCGAAAACACATCCAAATACCAAATTTCATCGAAATTGGCTTAGTCGTTTTCGAGTCCATCGATTTCAAACACACACACACACACACAAACACATACACACACACACAGATCTTTCAAAATATATAATAGACTAGAAGGTGACCCGACTTCGTCCGGGCTATTCAAAAACCAAATTTCAAGTCGATTGCTCCACCCGTTTCCTAGATCTGGTCTGCGCATGCGCGAAGCTGGTGTCGCGCGTGCTCGGCGACCCGATAAAATTCGTATCCGGGGCAAGATACATTCACATACCAAATTTCAAGTCTATAGCTACACCCGTTTCCGAGATATATAGCCCAATGTCATTTGCGGATACCTCGGCCGGTGATGAGTTAACGCGACACAGTCAAATGCATCGGCAGGGTGAGAGTTAACGTAATCTAACTTTATGACCTCTGACGACGTCATAGAAATTACGCATTGATTTTATCCCGATAAAAGCATTGTACCACTTGTACCTAATAATTGAGGCAGATAACTAAAACGGATACATACATATTATATATCGTTGGAAAGATGTTGCCACACAGATTCTAACCGTGCAAATTATATGACTGGCAATTTATTATTCGTGCTATATCGAATCGATTTGTGAGCACCGAACTGAAATATATTAGCGCAAAAACGGCGTAAAAATAGATTTGACCTCCGCACGTGAAAAGTTGACCTCGCACGGACAAATAAATATGCCTATGTTCGTCTCCGGCCGAAAACACATCCAAATACCAAATTTCATTGAAATTGGCTTAGTCGTTTTGGAGTCCATCGATTTCAAACACACAAACACACACACAAACAAACACATACACACACAGATCTTTCAAAATATATAATAGATATGAGGTTCGGCACAGCAGCAATGTTATATATTTTATGCCTCCGAAACATGGCGAGCATTGCTCTTAGAACATGCTTGGGACTATACAACACACCAGGCGCCTATTTTTAGAAGCAAATTTGATTTTTGAGACAATGCAAATTGTTTGAGATTGGGTGGGATGCGAACCCCGGCCCGACGGCGAGCGCGCCTTGCGACTCAAAGTCCGACGTCAATACCACACGGCCACCGAAGCAACCCCAAAAAAGGAAGCTCGAATGGCCGCTGTATTCCGACGTCGCACTTAGGACAATATATTCACATTTTAAGGTCTCTTTATATATATGTATATATGAGGTTCGGCACAGCAGCAATGTTATATATTTTATGCCTCCGAAACATGGCGAGCATTGCTCTTAGAACATGCTTGGGACTATACAACACACCAGGCGCCTATTTTTAGAAGCAAATTTAATTTTTGAGACAATGCAAATTTTTTGAGATTGGATGGGATGCGAACCCCGGCCCGACGGCGAGCGCGCCTTGCGACTCAAAGTCCGACGTCAATACCACACGGCCACCGAAGCAACCCCAAAAAAGGAAGCTCGAATGGCCGCTGTATTCCGACGTCGCACTTAGGACAATATATTCACATTTTAAGGTCTCTTTATATATATGTATATATGAGGTTCGGCACAGCAGCAATGTTATATATTTTATGCCTCCGAAACATGGCGAGCATTGCTCTTAGAACATGCTTGGGACTATACAACACACCAGGCACCTATTTTTAGAAGCAAATTTGATTTTTGAGACAATGCAAATTTTTTGAGATTGGGTGGGATGCGAACCCCGGCCCGACGGCGAGCGCGCCTTGCGACTCAAAGTCCGACGTCAATACCACACGGCCACCGAAGCAACCCCAAAAAAGGAAGCTCGAATGGCCACTGTATTCCGACGTCGCACTTAGGACACTATATTCACATTTTAAGGTCTCTTTATATATATGTATATATGAGGTTCGGCACAGCAGCAATGTTATATATTTTATGCCTCCGAAACATGGCGAGCATTGCTCTTAGAACATGCTTGGGACTATACAACACACCAGGTGCCTATTTTTAGAAGCAAATTTGATTTTTGAGACAATGCAAATTTTTTGAGATTGGGTGGGATGCGAACCCCGGCCCGACGGCGAGCGCGCCTTGCGACTCAAAGTCCGACATCAATACCACACGGCCACCGAAGCAACCCCAAAAAAGGAAGCTCGAATGGCCGCTGTATTCCGACGTCGCACTTAGGACACTATATTCACATTTTAAGGTCTCTTTATATATATGTATATATGAGGTTCGGCACAGCAGCAATGTTATATATTTTATGCCTCCGAAACATGGCGAGCATTGCTCTTAGAACATGCTTGGGACAATACAACACACCAGGTGCCTATTTTTAGAAGCAAATTTGATTTTTGAGACAATGCAATTTGGTTGAGATTGGGTGGGATGCGAACCCCGGCCCGACGGCGATCGCGCCTTGCGACTCAAAGTCCGACGTCAATACCACACGGCCACCGAAGCAACCCCAAAAAAGGAAGCTCGAATGGCCGCTGTATTCCGACGTCGCACTTAGGACACTATATTCACATTTTAAGGTCTCTTTATATATATGTATATATGAGGTTCGGCACAGCAGCAATGTTATATATTTTATGCCTCCGAAACACGGCGAGCATTGCTCTTAGAACATGCTTGGGACTATACAACACACCAGGTGCCTATTTTTAGAAGCAAATTTGATTTTTGAGACAATGCAAATTTTTTGAGATTGGGTGGGATGCGAACCCCGGCCCGACGGCGAGCGCGCCTTGCGACTCAAAGTCCGACGTCAATACCACATGGCCACCGAAGCAACCCCAAAAAAGGAAGCTCGAATGGCCGCTGTATTCCGACGTCGCACTTAGGACACTATATTCACATTTTAAGGTCTCTTTATATATATGTACTAGAAGGTGACCCGACTTCGTCCGGGCTTTGACCTTGAATTGTCCATTTTGAAGGTCAAGGTCAAGTGGGGTCACGATTTGACCCGTCCAAAACACAGTGCCCGAACAAAAGTACCCGACAAAAGTACCCGTCGAAATCCATCCGGTTTTACCCGATTTGACCTTGAATTGACCATTTTGAAGGTCAAGGTCAGGTGGGGTCAAACACCAACACCCAAAAAATGGTGGAAATCGGCCCAGCGGATACCGGGAAATCGGCCCAGCGGATACCGAGATACCCTATGCATCAAATTTCGTCCGTAAAAATCCGCCAGTTTAACCCGATTTGATTTCCACTGAAGTATATAAACGCGCCTCATATACACACGCTCATTAATTATCAAGTTTCAACGTAAAGATAAATTACCATCGGTGCCCGAGATATCGCCAAGACGTCTGAAACAGTCAAATGCATCGGCAGGTTAAGAGTTAACGTGATCTAACTTTATGACCTCTAACGACGTCATAGAAGTTACGCATTGTTTTTACCCTGATAGAAGATTGTACCACTTCTTCTTAATAATTGAGGCAGATAACTAAAACGGATACATACATATTATATATCGTTGGAAAGAGGAAACACGAAAGATTCTCATAGTGTCATTATTATGACTGGCATGTTATTATTCGCGCTGTTTCGAATCGATTTGTAAGCACCGAACTGAAATATATTAGCGCAAAACGGCGTAAAAACAGATTTGACCTCGGCACGTGAAAAGTTGACCTCGCACGTACAAATTAATAGGCCTATGTTGGTCCTGACCCGAAAATACCCCCACATACCAAGTTTCATCGAAATCGGCTGGGCCATTTTCGAGTCCATCGATTACAAACACACAAACAAACAGATCTTCCAAAATATATAATAGATATATGAGGTTCGGCACAGCAGCAATGTTATATATTTTATGCCTCCGAAACATGGCGAGCATTGCTCTTAGAACATGCTTGGGACTATACAACACACCAGGCGCCTATTTTTAGAAGCAAATTTGATTTTTGAGACAATGCAAATTTTTTGAGATTGGGTGGGATGCGAACCCCGGCCCGACGGCGAGCGCGCCTTGCGACTCAAAGTCCGACGTCAATACCACACGGCCACCGAAGCAACCCCAAAAAAGGAAGCTCGAATGGCCGCTGTATTCCGACGTCGCACTTAGGACACTATATTCACATTTTAAGGTCTCTTTATATATATGTATATATGAGGTTCGGCACAGCAGCAATGTTATATATTTTATGCCTCCGAAACATGGCGAGCATTGCTCTTAGAACATGCTTGGGACTATACAACACACCAGGCGCCTATTTTTAGAAGCAAATTTAATTTTTGAGACAATGCAAATTTTTTGAGATTGGGTGGGATGCGAACCCCGGCCCGACGGCGAGCACGCCTTGCGACTCAAAGTCCGACGTCAATACCACACGGCCACCGAAGCAACACCAAAAAAGGAAGCTCGAATGGCCGCTGTATTCCAACGTCGCACTTAGGACACTATATTCACATTTTAAGGTCTCTTTATATATATGTATATATGAGGTTCGGCACAGCAGCAATGTTATATATTTTATGCCTCCGAAACACGGCGAGCATTGCTCTTAGAACATGCTTGGGACTATACAACACACCAGGTGCCTATTTTTAGAAGCAAATTTGATTTTTGAGACAATGCAAATTTTTTGAGATTGGGTGGGATGCGAACCCCGGCCCGATGGCGAGCGCGCCTTGCGACTCAAAGTCCGACGTCAATACCACACGGCCACCGAAGCAACCCCAAAAAAGGAAGCTCGAATGGCCGCTGTATTCCGACGTCGCACTTAGGACACTATATTCACATTTTAAGGTCTCTTTATATATATGTATATATGAGGTTCGGCACAGCAGCAATGTTATATATTTTATGCCTCCGAAACATGGCGAGCATTGCTCTTAGAACATGCTTGGGACTATACAACACACCAGGCGCCTATTTTTAGAAGCAAATTTGATTTTTGAGACAATGCAAATTGTTTGAGATTGAGTGGGATGCGAACCCCGGCCCGACGGCGAGCGCGCCTTGCGACTCAAAGTCCGACGTCAATACCACACGGCCACCGAAGCAACCCCAAAAAAGGAAGCTCGAATGGCCGCTGTATTCCGACGTCGCACTTAGGACACTATATCCACATTTTAAGGTCTCTTTATATATATGTATATATGAGGTTCGGCACAGCAGCAATGTTATATATTTTATGCCTCCGAAACATGGCGAGCATTGCTCTTAGAACATGCTTGGGACTATACAACACACCAGGCGCCTATTTTTAGAAGCAAATTTAATTTTTGAGACAATGCAAATTTTTTGAGATTGGGTGGGATGCGAACCCCGGCCCGACGGCGAGCGCGCCTTGCGACTCAAAGTCCGACGTCAATACCACAAGGCCACCGAAGCAACCCCAAAAAAGGAAGCTCGAATGGCCGCTGTATTCCAACGTCGCATATAGGACACTATATTCACATTTTAAGGTCTCTTTATATATATGTATATATGAGGTTCGGCACAGCAGCAATGTTATATATTTTATGCCTCCGAAACATGGCGAGCATTGCTCTTAGAACATGCTTGGGACTATACAACACACCAGGTGCCTATTTTTAGAAGCAAATTTGTTTTTTGAGACAATGCAAATTTTTTGAGATTGGGTGGGATGCGAACCCCGGCCCGACGGCGAGCGCGCCTTGCGACTCAAAGTCCGACGTCAATACCACAAGGCCACCGAAGCAACCCCAAAAAAGGAAGCTCGAATGGCCGCTGTATTCCAACGTCGCATATAGGACACTATATTCACATTTTAAGGTCTCTTTATATATATGTATATATGAGGTTCGGCACAGCAGCAATGTTATATATTTTATGCCTCCGAAACATGGCGAGCATTGCTCTTAGAACATGCTTGGGACTATACAACACACCAGGCGCCTATTTTTAGAAGCAAATTTGATTTTTGAGACAATGCAAATTTTTTGAGATTGGGTGGGATGCGAACCCCGGCCCGACGGCGAGCGCGCCTTGCGACTCAAAGTCCGACGTCAATACCACACGGCCACCGAAGCAACCCCAAAAAAGGAAGCTTGAATGGCCGCTGTATTCCAACGTCGCACTTAGGACACTATATTCACATATTAAGGTCTCTTTATATATATGTATATATGAGGTTCGGCACAGCAGCAATGTTATATATTTTATGCCTCCGAAACATGGCGAGCATTGCTCTTAGAACATGCTTGGGACTATACAACACACCAGGTGCCTATTTTTAGAAGCAAATTTGATTTTTGAGACAATGCAATTTTTTTTAGATTGGGTGGGATGCGAACCCCGGCCCGACGGCGAGCGCGCCTTGCGACTCAAAGTCCGACGTCAATACCACACGGCCACCGAAGCAACCCCAAAAAAGGAAGATCGAATGGCCGCTGTATTCCGACGTCGCACTTAGGACACTATATTCACATTTTAAGGTCTCTTTATATATATGTATATATGAGGTTCGGCACAGCAGCAATGTTATATATTTTATTCCTCAGAAACATGGCGAGTATTGCTCTTAGAACATGCTTGGGACTATACAACACACCAGGCGCCTATTTTTTAGAAGCAAATTTGATTTTTGAGACAATGGAAATTTTTTGAGATTGGGTGGGATGCGAACCCCGGCCCGACGGCGAGCGCGCCTTGCGACTCAAGTCCGACGTCAATACCACACGGCCACCAAAGCAACCCCAAAAAAGGAAGCTCGAATGCCGCTGTATTCGGACGTCGCACTTTAATAGGACACTATATTCACATTTTAAGGTCTCTTTATATATATGTATATATGAGGTTCGGCACAGCAGCAATGTTATATATTTTATGCCTCCGAAACATGGCGAGCATTGCTCTTAGAACATGCTTGGGACTATACAACACACCAGGTGCCTATTTTTAGAAGCAAATTTGATTTTTGAGACAATGCAAATTTTTTGAGATTGGGTGGGATGCGAACCCCGGCCCGACAGCGAGCGCGCCTTGCGACTCAAAGTCCGACGTCAATACCACACGGCCACCGAAGCAACCCCAAAAAAAGGAAGCTCGAATGGCCGCTGTATTCCGACGTCGCACTTAGGACACTATATTCACATTTTAAGGTCTCTTTATATATATGTATATATGAGGTTCGGCACAGCAGCAATGTTATATATTTTATGCCTCCGAAACATGGCGAGCATTGCTCTTAGAACATGCTTGGGACTATACAACACACCAGGCGCCTATTTTTAGAAGCAAATTTAATTTTTGAGACAATGCAAATTTTTTGAGATTGGGTGGGATGCGAACCCCGGCCCGACGGCGAGCACGCCTTGCGACTCAAAGTCCGACGTCAATACCACACGGCCACCGAAGCAACCCCAAAAAAGGAAGCTCGAATGGCCGCTGTATTCCGACGTCGCACTTAGGACACTATATTCACATTTTAAGGTC
Organism: Siphonodentalium dalli; assembly: GCA_032622095.1. Lineage (NCBI taxonomy): Eukaryota > Metazoa > Mollusca > Scaphopoda > Gadilida > Siphonodentaliidae > Siphonodentalium > Siphonodentalium dalli. The sequence continues at coordinate 137,102,768 of CP136063.1, read as the reverse complement.
TCTTTATATATATGTATATATGAGGTTCGGCACAGCAGCAATGTTATATATTTTATGCCTCCGAAACACGGCGAGCATTGCTCTTAGAACATGCTTGGGACTATACAACACACCAGGTGCCTATTTTTAGAAGCAAATTTGATTTTTGAGACAATGCAAATTTTTTGAGATTGGGTGGGATGCGAACCCCGGCCCGACGGCGAGCGCGCCTTGCGACTCAAAGTCCGACGTCAATACCACATGGCCACCGAAGCAACCCCAAAAAAGGAAGCTCGAATGGCCGCTGTATTCCGACGTCGCACTTAGGACACTATATTCACATTTTAAGGTCTCTTTATATATATGTACTAGAAGGTGACCCGACTTCGTCCGGGCTTTGACCTTGAATTGTCCATTTTGAAGGTCAAGGTCAAGTGGGGTCACGATTTGACCCGTCCAAAACACAGTGCCCGAACAATGGAAATTTTTTGAGATTGGGTGGGATGCGAACCCCGGCCCGACGGCGAGCGCGCCTTGCGACTCAAGTCCGACGTCAATACCACACGGCCACCAAAGCAACCCCAAAAAAGGAAGCTCGAATGCCGCTGTATTCCGACGTCGCACTTTAATAGGACACTATATTCACATTTTAAGGTCTCTTTATATATATGTATATATGAGGTTCGGCACAGCAGCAATGTTATATATTTTATGCCTCCGAAACATGGCGAGCATTGCTCTTAGAACATGCTTGGGACTATACAACACACCAGGCGCCTATTTTTAGAAGCAAATTTAATTTTTGAGACAATGCAAATTTTTTGAGATTGGGTGGGATGCGAACCCCGGCCCGACGGCGAGCACGCCTTGCGACTCAAAGTCCGACGTCAATACCACACGGCCACCGAAGCAACACCAAAAAAGGAAGCTCGAATGGCCGCTGTATTCCAACGTCGCACTTAGGACACTATATTCACATTTTAAGGTCTCTTTATATATATGTATATATGAGGTTCGGCACAGCAGCAATGTTATATATTTTATGCCTCCGAAACACGGCGAGCATTGCTCTTAGAACATGCTTGGGACTATACAACACACCAGGTGCCTATTTTTAGAAGCAAATTTGATTTTTGAGACAATGCAAATTTTTTGAGATTGGGTGGGATGCGAACCCCGGCCCGATGGCGAGCGCGCCTTGCGACTCAAAGTCCGACGTCAATACCACACGGCCACCGAAGCAACCCCAAAAAAGGAAGCTCGAATGGCCGCTGTATTCCGACGTCGCACTTAGGACACTATATTCACATTTTAAGGTCTCTTTATATATATGTATATATGAGGTTCGGCACAGCAGCAATGTTATATATTTTATGCCTCCGAAACATGGCGAGCATTGCTCTTAGAACATGCTTGGGACTATACAACACACCAGGCGCCTATTTTTAGAAGCAAATTTGATTTTTGAGACAATGCAAATTGTTTGAGATTGGGTGGGATGCGAACCCCGGCCCGACGGCGAGCGCGCCTTGCGACTCAAAGTCCGACGTCAATACCACACGGCCACCGAAGCAACCCCAAAAAAGGAAGCTCGAATGGCCGCTGTATTCCGACGTCGCACTTAGGACACTATATTCACATTTTAAGGTCTCTTTATATATATGTATATATGAGGTTCGGCACAGCAGCAATGTTATATATTTTATGCCTCCGAAACATGGCGAGCATTGCTCTTAGAACATGCTTGGGACTATACAACACACCAGGCGCCTATTTTTAGAAGCAAATTTAATTTTTGAGACAAAGCAAATTTTTTGAGATTGGGTGGGATGCGAACCCCGGCCCGACGGCGAGCACGCCTTGCGACTCAAAGTCCGACGTCAATACCACACGGCCACCGAAGCAACCCCAAAAAAGGAAGCTCGAATGGCCGCTGTATTCCAACGTCGCACTTAGGACACTATATTCACATTTTAAGGTCTCTTTATATATATGTATATATGAGGTTCGGCACAGCAGCAATGTTATATATTTTATGCCTCCGAAACACGGCGAGCATTGCTCTTAGAACATGCTTGGGACTATACAACACACCAGGTGCCTATTTTTAGAAGCAAATTTGATTTTTGAGACAATGCAAATTTTTTGAGATTGGGTGGGATGCGAACCCCGGCCCGACGGCGAGCGCGCCTTGCGACTCAAAGTCCGACGTCAATACCACATGGCCACCGAAGCAACCCCAAAAAAGGAAGCTCGAATGGCCGCTGTATTCCGACGTCGCACTTAGGACACTATATTCACATTTTAAGGTCTCTTTATATATATGTACTAGAAGGTGACCCGACTTCGTCCGGGCTTTGACCTTGAATTGTCCATTTTGAAGGTCAAGGTCAAGTGGGGTCACGATTTGACCCGTCCAAAACACAGTGCCCGAACAAAAGTACCCGACAAAAGTACCCGTCGAAATCCATCCGGTTTTACCCGATTTGACCTTGAATTGACCATTTTGAAGGTCAAGGTCAGGTGGGGTCAAACACCAACACCCAAAAAATGGTGGAAATCGGCCCAGCGGATACCGGGAAATCGGCCCAGCGGATACCGAGATACCCTATGCATCAAATTTCGTCCGTAAAAATCCGCCAGTTTAACCCGATTTGATTTCCACTGAAGTATATAAACGCGCCTCATATACACACGCTCATTAATTATCAAGTTTCAACGTAAAGATAAATTACCATCGGTGCCCGAGATATCGCCAAGACGTCTGAAACAGTCAAATGCATCGGCAGGTTAAGAGTTAACGTGATCTAACTTTATGACCTCTAACGACGTCATAGAAGTTACGCATTGTTTTTACCCTGATAGAAGATTGTACCACTTCTTCTTAATAATTGAGGCAGATAACTAAAACGGATACATACATATTATATATCGTTGGAAAGAGGAAACACGAAAGATTCTCATAGTGTCATTATTATGACTGGCATGTTATTATTCGCGCTGTTTCGAATCGATTTGTAAGCACCGAACTGAAATATATTAGCGCAAAACGGCGTAAAAACAGATTTGACCTCGGCACGTGAAAAGTTGACCTCGCACGTACAAATTAATAGGCCTATGTTGGTCCTGACCCGAAAATACCCCCACATACCAAGTTTCATCGAAATCGGCTGGGCCATTTTCGAGTCCATCGATTACAAACACACAAACAAACAGTTCTTCCAAAATATATAATAGATATATGAGGTTCGGCACAGCAGCAATGTTATATATTTTATGCCTCCGAAACATGGCGAGCATTGCTCTTAGAACATGCTTGGGACTATACAACACACCAGGCGCCTATTTTTAGAAGCAAATTTGATTTTTGAGACAATGCAAATTTTTTGAGATTGGGTGGGATGCGAACCCCGGCCCGACGGCGAGCGCGCCTTGCGACTCAAAGTCCGACGTCAATACCACACGGCCACCGAAGCAACCCCAAAAAAGGAAGCTCGAATGGCCGCTGTATTCCGACGTCGCACTTAGGACACTATATTCACATTTTAAGGTCTCTTTATATATATGTATATATGAGGTTCGGCACAGCAGCAATGTTATATATTTTATGCCTCCGAAACATGGCGAGCATTGCTCTTAGAACATGCTTGGGACTATACAACACACCAGGCGCCTATTTTTAGAAGCAAATTTAATTTTTGAGACAATGCAAATTTTTTGAGATTGGGTGGGATGCGAACCCCGGCCCGACGGCGAGCACGCCTTGCGACTCAAAGTCCGACGTCAATACCACACGGCCACCGAAGCAACACCAAAAAAGGAAGCTCGAATGGCCGCTGTATTCCAACGTCGCACTTAGGACACTATATTCACATTTTAAGGTCTCTTTATATATATGTATATATGAGGTTCGGCACAGCAGCAATGTTATATATTTTATGCCTCCGAAACACGGCGAGCATTGCTCTTAGAACATGCTTGGGACTATACAACACACCAGGTGCCTATTTTTAGAAGCAAATTTGATTTTTGAGACAATGCGAATTTTTTGAGATTGGGTGGGATGCGAACCCCGGCCCGATGGCGAGCGCGCCTTGCGACTCAAAGTCCGACGTCAATACCACACGGCCACCGAAGCAACCCCAAAAAAGGAAGCTCGAATGGCCGCTGTATTCCGACGTCGCACTTAGGACACTATATTCACATTTTAAGGTCTCTTTATATATATGTATATATGAGGTTCGGCACAGCAGCAATGTTATATATTTTATGCCTCCGAAACATGGCGAGCATTGCTCTTAGAACATGCTTGGGACTATACAACACACCAGGCGCCTATTTTTAGAAGCAAATTTGATTTTTGAGACAATGCAAATTGTTTGAGATTGAGTGGGATGCGAACCCCGGCCCGACGGCGAGCGCGCCTTGCGACTCAAAGTCCGACGTCAATACCACACGGCCACCGAAGCAACCCCAAAAAAGGAAGCTCGAATGGCCGCTGTATTCCGACGTCGCACTTAGGACACTATATCCACATTTTAAGGTCTCTTTATATATATGTATATATGAGGTTCGGCACAGCAGCAATGTTATATATTTTATGCCTCCGAAACATGGCGAGCATTGCTCTTAGAACATGCTTGGGACTATACAACACACCAGGCGCCTATTTTTAGAAGCAAATTTAATTTTTGAGACAATGCAAATTTTTTGAGATTGGGTGGGATGCGAACCCCGGCCCGACGGCGAGCGCGCCTTGCGACTCAAAGTCCGACGTCAATACCACAAGGCCACCGAAGCAACCCCAAAAAAGGAAGCTCGAATGGCCGCTGTATTCCAACGTCGCATATAGGACACTATATTCACATTTTAAGGTCTCTTTATATATATGTATATATGAGGTTCGGCACAGCAGCAATGTTATATATTTTATGCCTCCGAAACATGGCGAGCATTGCTCTTAGAACATGCTTGGGACTATACAACACACCAGGTGCCTATTTTTAGAAGCAAATTTGTTTTTTGAGACAATGCAAATTTTTTGAGATTGGGTGGGATGCGAACCCCGGCCCGACGGCGAGCGCGCCTTGCGACTCAAAGTCCGACGTCAATACCACAAGGCCACCGAAGCAACCCCAAAAAAGGAAGCTCGAATGGCCGCTGTATTCCAACGTCGCATATAGGACACTATATTCACATTTTAAGGTCTCTTTATATATATGTATATATGAGGTTCGGCACAGCAGCAATGTTATATATTTTATGCCTCCGAAACATGGCGAGCATTGCTCTTAGAACATGCTTGGGACTATACAACACACCAGGCGCCTATTTTTAGAAGCAAATTTGATTTTTGAGACAATGCAAATTTTTTGAGATTGGGTGGGATGCGAACCCCGGCCCGACGGCGAGCGCGCCTTGCGACTAAAGTCTGACGTCAATACCACACGGCCACCGAAGCAACCCCAAAAAAGGAAGCTCGAATGGCCGCTGTATTCCGACGTCGCACTTAGGACACTATATTCACATTTTAAGGTCTCTTTATATATATGTATATATGAGGTTCGGCACAGCAGCAATGTTATATATTTTATGCCTCCGAAACACGGCGAGCATTGCTCTTAGAACATGCTTGGGACTATACAACACACCAGGTGCCTATTTTTAGAAGCAAATTTGATTTTTGAGACAATGCAAATTTTTTGAGATTGGGTGGGATGCGAACCCCGGCCCGACGGCGAGCGCGCCTTGCGACTCAAAGTCCGACGTCAATACCACATGGCCACCGAAGCAACCCCAAAAAAGGAAGCTCGAATGGCCGCTGTATTCCGACGTCGCACTTAGGACACTATATTCACATTTTAAGGTCTCTTTATATATATGTACTAGAAGGTGACCCGACTTCGTCCGGGCTTTGACCTTGAATTGTCCATTTTGAAGGTCAAGGTCAAGTGGGGTCACGATTTGACCCGTCCAAAACACAGTGCCCGAACAAAAGTACCCGACAAAAGTACCCGTCGAAATCCATCCGGTTTTACCCGATTTGACCTTGAATTGACCATTTTGAAGGTCAAGGTCAGGTGGGGTCAAACACCAACACCCAAAAAATGGTGGAAATCGGCCCAGCGGATACCGGGAAATCGGCCCAGCGGATACCGAGATACCCTATGCATCAAATTTCGTCCGTAAAAATCCGCCAGTTTAACCCGATTTGATTTCCACTGAAGTATATAAACGCGCCTCATATACACACGCTCATTAATTATCAAGTTTCAACGTAAAGATAAATTACCATCGGTGCCCGAGATATCGCCAAGACGTCTGAAACAGTCAAATGCATCGGCAGGTTAAGAGTTAACGTGATCTAACTTTATGACCTCTAACGACGTCATAGAAGTTACGCATTGTTTTTACCCTGATAGAAGATTGTACCACTTCTTCTTAATAATTGAGGCAGATAACTAAAACGGATACATACATATTATATATCGTTGGAAAGAGGAAACACGAAAGATTCTCATAGTGTCATTATTATGACTGGCATGTTATTATTCGCGCTGTTTCGAATCGATTTGTAAGCACCGAACTGAAATATATTAGCGCAAAACGGCGTAAAAACAGAATTTGACCTCGGCACGTGAAAAGTTGACCTCGCACGTACAAATTAATAGGCCTATGTTGGTCCTGACCCGAAAATACCCCCACATACCAAGTTTCATCGAAATCGGCTGGGCCATTTTCGAGTCCATCGATTACAAACACACAAACAAACAGATCTTCCAAAATATATAATAGATATATGAGGTTCGGCACAGCAGCAATGTTATATATTTTATGCCTCCGAAACATGGCGAGCATTGCTCTTAGAACATGCTTGGGACTATACAACACACCAGGCGCCTATTTTTAGAAGCAAATTTGATTTTTGAGACAATGCAAATTTTTTGAGATTGGGTGGGATGCGAACCCCGGCCCGACGGCGAGCGCGCCTTGCGACTCAAAGTCCGACGTCAATACCACACGGCCACCGAAGCAACCCCAAAAAAGGAAGCTCGAATGGCCGCTGTATTCCGACGTCGCACTTAGGACACTATATTCACATTTTAAGGTCTCTTTATATATATGTATATATGAGGTTCGGCACAGCAGCAATGTTATATATTTTATGCCTCCGAAACATGGCGAGCATTGCTCTTAGAACATGCTTGGGACTATACAACACACCAGGCGCCTATTTTTAGAAGCAAATTTAATTTTTGAGACAATGCAAATTTTTTGAGATTGGGTGGGATGCGAACCCCGGCCCGACGGCGAGCACGCCTTGCGACTCAAAGTCCGACGTCAATACCACACGGCCACCGAAGCAACACCAAAAAAGGAAGCTCGAATGGCCGCTGTATTCCAACGTCGCACTTAGGACACTATATTCACATTTTAAGGTCTCTTTATATATATGTATATATGAGGTTCGGCACAGCAGCAATGTTATATATTTTATGCCTCCGAAACACGGCGAGCATTGCTCTTAGAACATGCTTGGGACTATACAACACACCAGGTGCCTATTTTTAGAAGCAAATTTGATTTTTGAGACAATGCAAATTTTTTGAGATTGGGTGGGATGCGAACCCCGGCCCGATGGCGAGCGCGCCTTGCGACTCAAAGTCCGACGTCAATACCACACGGCCACCGAAGCAACCCCAAAAAAGGAAGCTCGAATGGCCGCTGTATTCCGACGTCGCACTTAGGACACTATATTCACATTTTAAGGTCTCTTTATATATATGTATATATGAGGTTCGGCACAGCAGCAATGTTATATATTTTATGCCTCCGAAACATGGCGAGCATTGCTCTTAGAACATGCTTGGGACTATACAACACACCAGGCGCCTATTTTTAGAAGCAAATTTGATTTTTGAGACAATGCAAATTGTTTGAGATTGAGTGGGATGCGAACCCCGGCCCGACGGCGAGCGCGCCTTGCGACTCAAAGTCCGACGTCAATACCACACGGCCACCGAAGCAACCCCAAAAAAGGAAGCTCGAATGGCCGCTGTATTCCGACGTCGCACTTAGGACACTATATCCACATTTTAAGGTCTCTTTATATATATGTATATATGAGGTTCGGCACAGCAGCAATGTTATATATTTTATGCCTCCGAAACATGGCGAGCATTGCTCTTAGAACATGCTTGGGACTATACAACACACCAGGCGCCTATTTTTAGAAGCAAATTTAATTTTTGAGACAATGCAAATTTTTTGAGATTGGGTGGGATGCGAACCCCGGCCCGACGGCGAGCGCGCCTTGCGACTCAAAGTCCGACGTCAATACCACAAGGCCACCGAAGCAACCCCAAAAAAGGAAGCTCGAATGGCCGCTGTATTCCAACGTCGCATATAGGACACTATATTCACATTTTAAGGTCTCTTTATATATATGTATATATGAGGTTCGGCACAGCAGCAATGTTATATATTTTATGCCTCCGAAACATGGCGAGCATTGCTCTTAGAACATGCTTGGGACTATACAACACACCAGGTGCCTATTTTTAGAAGCAAATTTGTTTTTTGAGACAATGCAAATTTTTTGAGATTGGGTGGGATGCGAACCCCGGCCCGACGGCGAGCGCGCCTTGCGACTCAAAGTCCGACGTCAATACCACAAGGCCACCGAAGCAACCCCAAAAAAGGAAGCTCGAATGGCCGCTGTATTCCAACGTCGCATATAGGACACTATATTCACATTTTAAGGTCTCTTTATATATATGTATATATGAGGTTCGGCACAGCAGCAATGTTATATATTTTATGCCTCCGAAACATGGCGAGCATTGCTCTTAGAACATGCTTGGGACTATACAACACACCAGGCGCCTATTTTTAGAAGCAAATTTAATTTTTGAGACAATGCAAATTTTTTGAGATTGGGTGGGATGCGAACCCCGGCCCGACGGCGAGCACGCCTTGCGACTCAAAGTCCGACGTCAATACCACACGGCCACCGAAGCAACACCAAAAAAGGAAGCTCGAATGGCCGCTGTATTCCGACGTCGCACTTAGGACACTATATTCACATTTTAAGGTCTCTTTATATATATGTATATATGAGGTTCGGCACAGCAGCAATGTTATATATTTTATGCCTCCGAAACACGGCGAGCATTGCTCTTAGAACATGCTTGGGACTATACAACACACCAGGTGCCTATTTTTAGAAGCAAATTTGATTTTTGAGACAATGCAAATTTTTTGAGATTGGGTGGGATGCGAACCCCGGCCCGATGGCGAGCGCGCCTTGCGACTCAAAGTCCGACGTCAATACCACACGGCCACCGAAGCAACCCCAAAAAAGGAAGCTCGAATGGCCGCTGTATTCCGACGTCGCACTTAGGACACTATATTCACATTTTAAGGTCTCTTTATATATATGTATATATGAGGTTCGGCACAGCAGCAATGTTATATATTTTATTCCTCAGAAACATGGCGAGTATTGCTCTTAGAACATGCTTGGGACTATACAACACACCAGGCGCCTATTTTTTAGAAGCAAATTTGATTTTTGAGACAATGGAAATGTTTTGAGATTGGGTGGGATGCGAACCCCGGCCCGACGGCGAGCGCGCCTTGCGACTCAAGTCCGACGTCAATACCACACGGCCACCAAAGCAACCCCAAAAAAGGAAGCTCGAATGCCGCTGTATTCCGACGTCGCACTTTAATAGGACACTATATTCACATTTTAAGGTCTCTTTATATATATGTATATATGAGGTTCGGCACAGCAGCAATGTTATATATTTTATGCCTCCGAAACATGGCGAGCATTGCTCTTAGAACATGCTTGGGACTATACAACACACCAGGCGCCTATTTTTAGAAGCAAATTTGTTTTTTGAGACAATGCAAATTTTTTGAGATTGGGTGGGATGCGAACCCCGGCCCGACGGCGAGCGCGCCTTGCGACTCAAAGTCCGACGTCAATACCACAAGGCCACCGAAGCAACCCCAAAAAAGGAAGCTCGAATGGCCGCTGTATTCCAACGTCGCATATAGGACACTATATTCACATTTTAAGGTCTCTTTATATATATGTATATATGAGGTTCGGCACAGCAGCAATGTTATATATTTTATGCCTCCGAAACATGGCGAGCATTGCTCTTAGAACATGCTTGGGACTATACAACACACCAGGCGCCTATTTTTAGAAGCAAATTTGATTTTTGAGACAATGCAAATTTTTTGAGATTGGGTGGGATGCGAACCCCGGCCCGACGGCGAGCGCGCCTTGCGACTCAAAGTCCGACGTCAATACCACACGGCCACCGAAGCAACCCCAAAAAAGGAAGCTTGAATGGCCGCTGTATTCCAACGTCGCACTTAGGACACTATATTCACATATTAAGGTCTCTTTATATATATGTATATATGAGGTTCGGCACAGCAGCAATGTTATATATTTTATGCCTCCGAAACATGGCGAGCATTGCTCTTAGAACATGCTTGGGACTATACAACACACCAGGTGCCTATTTTTAGAAGCAAATTTGATTTTTGAGACAATGCAATTTTTTTTAGATTGGGTGGGATGCGAACCCCGGCCCGACGGCGAGCGCGCCTTGCGACTCAAAGTCCGACGTCAATACCACACGGCCACCGAAGCAACCCCAAAAAAGGAAGATCGAATGGCCGCTGTATTCCGACGTCGCACTTAGGACACTATATTCACATTTTAAGGTCTCTTTATATATATGTATATATGAGGTTCGGCACAGCAGCAATGTTATATATTTTATTCCTCAGAAACATGGCGAGTATTGCTCTTAGAACATGCTTGGGACTATACAACACACCAGGCGCCTATTTTTTAGAAGCAAATTTGATTTTTGAGACAATGGAAATTTTTTGAGATTGGGTGGGATGCGAACCCCGGCCCGACGGCGAGCGCGCCTTGCGACTCAAGTCCGACGTCAATACCACACGGCCACCAAAGCAACCCCAAAAAAGGAAGCTCGAATGCCGCTGTATTCCGACGTCGCACTTTAATAGGACACTATATTCACATTTTAAGGTCTCTTTATATATATGTATATATGAGGTTCGGCACAGCAGCAATGTTATATATTTTATGCCTCCGAAACATGGCGAGCATTGCTCTTAGAACATGCTTGGGACTATACAACACACCAGGTGCCTATTTTTAGAAGCAAATTTGATTTTTGAGACAATGCAAATTTTTTGAGATTGGGTGGGATGCGAACCCCGGCCCGACAGCGAGCGCGCCTTGCGACTCAAAGTCCGACGTCAATACCACACGGCCACCGAAGCAACCCCAAAAAAGGAAGCTCGAATGGCCGCTGTATTCCGACGTCGCACTTAGGACACTATATTCACATTTTAAGGTCTCTTTATATATATGTATATATGAGGTTCGGCACAGCAGCAATGTTATATATTTTATGCCTCCGAAACATGGCGAGTATTGCTCTTAGAACATGCTTGGGACAATACAACACACCAGGTGCCTATTTTTAGAAGCAAATTTGATTTTTGAGACAATGCAATTTGGTTGAGATTGGGTGGGATGCGAACCCCGGCCCGACGGCGATCGCGCCTTGCGACTCAAAGTCCGACGTCAATACCACACGGCCACCGAAGCAACCCCAAAAAAGGAAGCTCGAATGGCCGCTGTATTCCGACGTCGCACTTAGGACACTATATTCACATTTTAAGGTCTCTTTATATATATGTATATATGAGGTTCGGCACAGCAGCAATGTTATATATTTTATGCCTCCGAAACACGGCGAGCATTGCTCTTAGAACATGCTTGGGACTATACAACACACCAGGTGCCTATTTTTAGAAGCAAATTTGATTTTTGAGACAATGCAAATTTTTTGAGATTGGGTGGGATGCGAACCCCGGCCCGATGGCGAGCGCGCCTTGCGACTCAAAGTCCGACGTCAATACCACACGGCCACCGAAGCAACCCCAAAAAAGGAAGCTCGAATGGCCGCTGTATTCCGACGTCGCACTTAGGACACTATATTCACATTTTAAGGTCTCTTTATATATATGTATATATGAGGTTCGGCACAGCAGCAATGTTATATATTTTATGCCTCCGAAACATGGCGAGCATTGCTCTTAGAACATGCTTGGGACTATACAACACACCAGGCGCCTATTTTTAGAAGCAAATTTGATTTTTGAGACAATGCAAATTGTTTGAGATTGAGTGGGATGCGAACCCCGGCCCGACGGCGAGCGCGCCTTGCGACTCAAAGTCCGACGTCAATACCACACGGCCACCGAAGCAACCCCAAAAAAGGAAGCTCGAATGGCCGCTGTATTCCGACGTCGCACTTAGGACACTATATCCACATTTTAAGGTCTCTTTATATATATGTATATATGAGGTTCGGCACAGCAGCAATGTTATATATTTTATGCCTCCGAAACATGGCGAGCATTGCTCTTAGAACATGCTTGGGACTATACAACACACCAGGCGCCTATTTTTAGAAGCAAATTTAATTTTTGAGACAATGCAAATTTTTTGAGATTGGGTGGGATGCGAACCCCGGCCCGACGGCGAGCGCGCCTTGCGACTCAAAGTCCGACGTCAATACCACAAGGCCACCGAAGCAACCCCAAAAAAGGAAGCTCGAATGGCCGCTGTATTCCAACGTCGCATATAGGACACTATATTCACATTTTAAGGTCTCTTTATATATATGTATATATGAGGTTCGGCACAGCAGCAATGTTATATATTTTATGCCTCCGAAACATGGCGAGCATTGCTCTTAGAACATGCTTGGGACTATACAACACACCAGGTGCCTATTTTTAGAAGCAAATTTGTTTTTTGAGACAATGCAAATTTTTTGAGATTGGGTGGGATGCGAACCCCGGCCCGACGGCGAGCGCGCCTTGCGACTCAAAGTCCGACGTCAATACCACAAGGCCACCGAAGCAACCCCAAAAAAGGAAGCTCGAATGGCCGCTGTATTCCAACGTCGCATATAGGACACTATATTCACATTTTAAGGTCTCTTTATATATATGTATATATGAGGTTCGGCACAGCAGCAATGTTATATATTTTATGCCTCCGAAACATGGCGAGCATTGCTCTTAGAACATGCTTGGGACTATACAACACACCAGGCGCCTATTTTTAGAAGCAAATTTGATTTTTGAGACAATGCAAATTTTTTGAGATTGGGTGGGATGCGAACCCCGGCCCGACGGCGAGCGCGCCTTGCGACTAAAGTCTGACGTCAATACCACACGGCCACCGAAGCAACCCCAAAAAAGGAAGCTCGAATGGCCGCTGTATTCCGACGTCGCACTTAGGACACTATATTCACATTTTAAGGTCTCTTTATATATATGTATATATGAGGTTCGGCACAGCAGCAATGTTATATATTTTATGCCTCCGAAACACGGCGAGCATTGCTCTTAGAACATGCTTGGGACTATACAACACACCAGGTGCCTATTTTTAGAAGCAAATTTGATTTTTGAGACAATGCAAATTTTTTGAGATTGGGTGGGATGCGAACCCCGGCCCGACGGCGAGCGCGCCTTGCGACTCAAAGTCCGACGTCAATACCACATGGCCACCGAAGCAACCCCAAAAAAGGAAGCTCGAATGGCCGCTGTATTCCGACGTCGCACTTAGGACACTATATTCACATTTTAAGGTCTCTTTATATATATGTACTAGAAGGTGACCCGACTTCGTCCGGGCTTTGACCTTGAATTGTCCATTTTGAAGGTCAAGGTCAAGTGGGGTCACGATTTGACCCGTCCAAAACACAGTGCCCGAACAAAAGTACCCGACAAAAGTACCCGTCGAAATCCATCCGGTTTTACCCGATTTGACCTTGAATTGACCATTTTGAAGGTCAAGGTCAGGTGGGGTCAAACACCAACACCCAAAAAATGGTGGAAATCGGCCCAGCGGATACCGGGAAATCGGCCCAGCGGATACCGAGATACCCTATGCATCAAATTTCGTCCGTAAAAATCCGCCAGTTTAACCCGATTTGATTTCCACTGAAGTATATAAACGCGCCTCATATACACACGCTCATTAATTATCAAGTTTCAACGTAAAGATAAATTACCATCGGTGCCCGAGATATCGCCAAGACGTCTGAAACAGTCAAATGCATCGGCAGGTTAAGAGTTAACGTGATCTAACTTTATGACCTCTAACGACGTCATAGAAGTTACGCATTGTTTTTACCCTGATAGAAGATTGTACCACTTCTTCTTAATAATTGAGGCAGATAACTAAAACGGATACATACATATTATATATCGTTGGAAAGAGGAAACACGAAAGATTCTCATAGTGTCATTATTATGACTGGCATGTTATTATTCGCGCTGTTTCGAATCGATTTGTAAGCACCGAACTGAAATATATTAGCGCAAAACGGCGTAAAAACAGAATTTGACCTCGGCACGTGAAAAGTTGACCTCGCACGTACAAATTAATAGGCCTATGTTGGTCCTGACCCGAAAATACCCCCACATACCAAGTTTCATCGAAATCGGCTGGGCCATTTTCGAGTCCATCGATTACAAACACACAAACAAACAGATCTTCCAAAATATATAATAGATATATGAGGTTCGGCACAGCAGCAATGTTATATATTTTATGCCTCCGAAACATGGCGAGCATTGCTCTTAGAACATGCTTGGGACTATACAACACACCAGGCGCCTATTTTTAGAAGCAAATTTGATTTTTGAGACAATGCAAATTTTTTGAGATTGGGTGGGATGCGAACCCCGGCCCGACGGCGAGCGCGCCTTGCGACTCAAAGTCCGACGTCAATACCACACGGCCACCGAAGCAACCCCAAAAAAGGAAGCTCGAATGGCCGCTGTATTCCGACGTCGCACTTAGGACACTATATTCACATTTTAAGGTCTCTTTATATATATGTATATATGAGGTTCGGCACAGCAGCAATGTTATATATTTTATGCCTCCGAAACATGGCGAGCATTGCTCTTAGAACATGCTTGGGACTATACAACACACCAGGCGCCTATTTTTAGAAGCAAATTTAATTTTTGAGACAATGCAAATTTTTTGAGATTGGGTGGGATGCGAACCCCGGCCCGACGGCGAGCACGCCTTGCGACTCAAAGTCCGACGTCAATACCACACGGCCACCGAAGCAACACCAAAAAAGGAAGCTCGAATGGCCGCTGTATTCCAACGTCGCACTTAGGACACTATATTCACATTTTAAGGTCTCTTTATATATATGTATATATGAGGTTCGGCACAGCAGCAATGTTATATATTTTATGCCTCCGAAACACGGCGAGCATTGCTCTTAGAACATGCTTGGGACTATACAACACACCAGGTGCCTATTTTTAGAAGCAAATTTGATTTTTGAGACAATGCAAATTTTTTGAGATTGGGTGGGATGCGAACCCCGGCCCGATGGCGAGCGCGCCTTGCGACTCAAAGTCCGACGTCAATACCACACGGCCACCGAAGCAACCCCAAAAAAGGAAGCTCGAATGGCCGCTGTATTCCGACGTCGCACTTAGGACACTATATTCACATTTTAAGGTCTCTTTATATATATGTATATATGAGGTTCGGCACAGCAGCAATGTTATATATTTTATGCCTCCGAAACATGGCGAGCATTGCTCTTAGAACATGCTTGGGACTATACAACACACCAGGCGCCTATTTTTAGAAGCAAATTTGATTTTTGAGACAATGCAAATTGTTTGAGATTGAGTGGGATGCGAACCCCGGCCCGACGGCGAGCGCGCCTTGCGACTCAAAGTCCGACGTCAATACCACACGGCCACCGAAGCAACCCCAAAAAAGGAAGCTCGAATGGCCGCTGTATTCCGACGTCGCACTTAGGACACTATATCCACATTTTAAGGTCTCTTTATATATATGTATATATGAGGTTCGGCACAGCAGCAATGTTATATATTTTATGCCTCCGAAACATGGCGAGCATTGCTCTTAGAACATGCTTGGGACTATACAACACACCAGGCGCCTATTTTTAGAAGCAAATTTAATTTTTGAGACAATGCAAATTTTTTGAGATTGGGTGGGATGCGAACCCCGGCCCGACGGCGAGCGCGCCTTGCGACTCAAAGTCCGACGTCAATACCACAAGGCCACCGAAGCAACCCCAAAAAAGGAAGCTCGAATGGCCGCTGTATTCCAACGTCGCATATAGGACACTATATTCACATTTTAAGGTCTCTTTATATATATGTATATATGAGGTTCGGCACAGCAGCAATGTTATATATTTTATGCCTCCGAAACATGGCGAGCATTGCTCTTAGAACATGCTTGGGACTATACAACACACCAGGTGCCTATTTTTAGAAGCAAATTTGTTTTTTGAGACAATGCAAATTTTTTGAGATTGGGTGGGATGCGAACCCCGGCCCGACGGCGAGCGCGCCTTGCGACTCAAAGTCCGACGTCAATACCACAAGGCCACCGAAGCAACCCCAAAAAAGGAAGCTCGAATGGCCGCTGTATTCCAACGTCGCATATAGGACACTATATTCACATTTTAAGGTCTCTTTATATATATGTATATATGAGGTTCGGCACAGCAGCAATGTTATATATTTTATGCCTCCGAAACATGGCGAGCATTGCTCTTAGAACATGCTTGGGACTATACAACACACCAGGCGCCTATTTTTAGAAGCAAATTTAATTTTTGAGACAATGCAAATTTTTTGAGATTGGGTGGGATGCGAACCCCGGCCCGACGGCGAGCACGCCTTGCGACTCAAAGTCCGACGTCAATACCACACGGCCACCGAAGCAACACCAAAAAAGGAAGCTCGAATGGCCGCTGTATTCCGACGTCGCACTTAGGACACTATATTCACATTTTAAGGTCTCTTTATATATATGTATATATGAGGTTCGGCACAGCAGCAATGTTATATATTTTATGCCTCCGAAACACGGCGAGCATTGCTCTTAGAACATGCTTGGGACTATACAACACACCAGGTGCCTATTTTTAGAAGCAAATTTGATTTTTGAGACAATGCAAATTTTTTGAGATTGGGTGGGATGCGAACCCCGGCCCGACGGCGAGCACGCCTTGCGACTCAAAGTCCGACGTCAATACCACACGGCCACCGAAGCAACCCCAAAAAAGGAAGCTCGAATGGCCGCTGTATTCCGACGTCGCACTTAGGACACTATATTCACATTTTAAGGTCTCTTTATATATATGTATATATGAGGTTCGGCACAGCAGCAATGTTATATATTTTATTCCTCAGAAACATGGCGAGTATTGCTCTTAGAACATGCTTGGGACTATACAACACACCAGGCGCCTATTTTTTAGAAGCAAATTTGATTTTTGAGACAATGGAAATTTTTTGAGATTGGGTGGGATGCGAACCCCGGCCCGACGGCGAGCGCGCCTTGCGACTCAAGTCCGACGTCAATACCACACGGCCACCAAAGCAACCCCAAAAAAGGAAGCTCGAATGCCGCTGTATTCCGACGTCGCACTTTAATAGGACACTATATTCACATTTTAAGGTCTCTTTATATATATGTATATATGAGGTTCGGCACAGCAGCAATGTTATATATTTTATGCCTCCGAAACATGGCGAGCATTGCTCTTAGAACATGCTTGGGACTATACAACACACCAGGCGCCTATTTTTAGAAGCAAATTTAATTTTTGAGACAATGCAAATTTTTTGAGATTGGGTGGGATGCGAACCCCGGCCCGACGGCGAGCACGCCTTGCGACTCAAAGTCCGACGTCAATACCACACGGCCACCGAAGCAACACCAAAAAAGGAAGCTCGAATGGCCGCTGTATTCCAACGTCGCACTTAGGACACTATATTCACATTTTAAGGTCTCTTTATATATATGTATATATGAGGTTCGGCACAGCAGCAATGTTATATATTTTATGCCTCCGAAACACGGCGAGCATTGCTCTTAGAACATGCTTGGGACTATACAACACACCAGGTGCCTATTTTTAGAAGCAAATTTGATTTTTGAGACAATGCAAATTTTTTGAGATTGGGTGGGATGCGAACCCCGGCCCGATGGCGAGCGCGCCTTGCGACTCAAAGTCCGACGTCAATACCACACGGCCACCGAAGCAACCCCAAAAAAGGAAGCTCGAATGGCCGCTGTATTCCGACGTCGCACTTAGGACACTATATTCACATTTTAAGGTCTCTTTATATATATGTATATATGAGGTTCGGCACAGCAGCAATGTTATATATTTTATTCCTCAGAAACATGGCGAGTATTGCTCTTAGAACATGCTTGGGACTATACAACACACCAGGCGCCTATTTTTTAGAAGCAAATTTGATTTTTGAGACAATGGAAATTTTTTGAGATTGGGTGGGATGCGAACCCCGGCCCGACGGCGAGCGCGCCTTGCGACTCAAGTCCGACGTCAATACCACACGGCCACCAAAGCAACCCCAAAAAAGGAAGCTCGAATGCCGCTGTATTCCGACGTCGCACTTTAATAGGACACTATATTCACATTTTAAGGTCTCTTTATATATATGTATATATGAGGTTCGGCACAGCAGCAATGTTATATATTTTATGCCTCCGAAACATGGCGAGCATTGCTCTTAGAACATGCTTGGGACTATACAACACACCAGGCGCCTATTTTTAGAAGCAAATTTGTTTTTTGAGACAATGCAAATTTTTTGAGATTGGGTGGGATGCGAACCCCGGCCCGACGGCGAGCGCGCCTTGCGACTCAAAGTCCGACGTCAATACCACAAGGCCACCGAAGCAACCCCAAAAAAGGAAGCTCGAATGGCCGCTGTATTCCAACGTCGCATATAGGACACTATATTCACATTTTAAGGTCTCTTTATATATATGTATATATGAGGTTCGGCACAGCAGCAATGTTATATATTTTATGCCTCCGAAACATGGCGAGCATTGCTCTTAGAACATGCTTGGGACTATACAACACACCAGGCGCCTATTTTTAGAAGCAAATTTGATTTTTGAGACAATGCAAATTTTTTGAGATTGGGTGGGATGCGAACCCCGGCCCGACGGCGAGCGCGCCTTGCGACTCAAAGTCCGACGTCAATACCACACGGCCACCGAAGCAACCCCAAAAAAGGAAGCTTGAATGGCCGCTGTATTCCAACGTCGCACTTAGGACACTATATTCACATATTAAGGTCTCTTTATATATATGTATATATGAGGTTCGGCACAGCAGCAATGTTATATATTTTATGCCTCCGAAACATGGCGAGCATTGCTCTTAGAACATGCTTGGGACTATACAACACACCAGGTGCCTATTTTTAGAAGCAAATTTGATTTTTGAGACAATGCAATTTTTTTTAGATTGGGTGGGATGCGAACCCCGGCCCGACGGCGAGCGCGCCTTGCGACTCAAAGTCCGACGTCAATACCACACGGCCACCGAAGCAACCCCAAAAAAGGAAGATCGAATGGCCGCTGTATTCCGACGTCGCACTTAGGACACTATATTCACATTTTAAGGTCTCTTTATATATATGTATATATGAGGTTCGGCACAGCAGCAATGTTATATATTTTATTCCTCAGAAACATGGCGAGTATTGCTCTTAGAACATGCTTGGGACTATACAACACACCAGGCGCCTATTTTTTAGAAGCAAATTTGATTTTTGAGACAATGGAAATTTTTTGAGATTGGGTGGGATGCGAACCCCGGCCCGACGGCGAGCGCGCCTTGCGACTCAAGTCCGACGTCAATACCACACGGCCACCAAAGCAACCCCAAAAAAGGAAGCTCGAATGCCGCTGTATTCCGACGTCGCACTTTAATAGGACACTATATTCACATTTTAAGGTCTCTTTATATATATGTATATATGAGGTTCGGCACAGCAGCAATGTTATATATTTTATGCCTCCGAAACATGGCGAGCATTGCTCTTAGAACATGCTTGGGACTATACAACACACCAGGTGCCTATTTTTAGAAGCAAATTTGATTTTTGAGACAATGCAAATTTTTTGAGATTGGGTGGGATGCGAACCCCGGCCCGACAGCGAGCGCGCCTTGCGACTCAAAGTCCGACGTCAATACCACACGGCCACCGAAGCAACCCCAAAAAAGGAAGCTCGAATGGCCGCTGTATTCCGACGTCGCACTTAGGACACTATATTCACATTTTAAGGTCTCTTTATATATATGTATATATGAGGTTCGGCACAGCAGCAATGTTATATATTTTATGCCTCCGAAACATGGCGAGTATTGCTCTTAGAACATGCTTGGGACAATACAACACACCAGGTGCCTATTTTTAGAAGCAAATTTGATTTTTGAGACAATGCAATTTGGTTGAGATTGGGTGGGATGCGAACCCCGGCCCGACGGCGATCGCGCCTTGCGACTCAAAGTCCGACGTCAATACCACACGGCCACCGAAGCAACCCCAAAAAAGGAAGCTCGAATGGCCGCTGTATTCCGACGTCGCACTTAGGACACTATATTCACATTTTAAGGTCTCTTTATATATATGTATATATGAGGTTCGGCACAGCAGCAATGTTATATATTTTATGCCTCCGAAACACGGCGAGCATTGCTCTTAGAACATGCTTGGGACTATACAACACACCAGGTGCCTATTTTTAGAAGCAAATTTGATTTTTGAGACAATGCAAATTTTTTGAGATTGGGTGGGATGCGAACCCCGGCCCGACGGCGAGCGCGCCTTGCGACTCAAAGTCCGACGTCAATACCACATGGCCACCGAAGCAACCCCAAAAAAGGAAGCTCGAATGGCCGCTGTATTCCGACGTCGCACTTAGGACACTATATTCACATTTTAAGGTCTCTTTATATATATGTACTAGAAGGTGACCCGACTTCGTCCGGGCTTTGACCTTGAATTGTCCATTTTGAAGGTCAAGGTCAAGTGGGGTCACGATTTGACCCGTCCAAAACACAGTGCCCGAACAAAAGTACCCGACAAAAGTACCCGTCGAAATCCATCCGGTTTTACCCGATTTGACCTTGAATTGACCATTTTGAAGGTCAAGGTCAGGTGGGGTCAAACACCAACACCCAAAAAATGGTGGAAATCGGCCCAGCGGATACCGGGAAATCGGCCCAGCGGATACCGAGATACCCTATGCATCAAATTTCGTCCGTAAAAATCCGCCAGTTTAACCCGATTTGATTTCCACTGAAGTATATAAACGCGCCTCATATACACACGCTCATTAATTATCAAGTTTCAACGTAAAGATAAATTACCATCGGTGCCCGAGATATCGCCAAGACGTCTGAAACAGTCAAATGCATCGGCAGGTTAAGAGTTAACGTGATCTAACTTTATGACCTCTAACGACGTCATAGAAGTTACGCATTGTTTTTACCCTGATAGAAGATTGTACCACTTCTTCTTAATAATTGAGGCAGATAACTAAAACGGATACATACATATTATATATCGTTGGAAAGAGGAAACACGAAAGATTCTCATAGTGTCATTATTATGACTGGCATGTTATTATTCGCGCTGTTTCGAATCGATTTGTAAGCACCGAACTGAAATATATTAGCGCAAAACGGCGTAAAAACAGATTTGACCTCGGCACGTGAAAAGTTGACCTCGCACGTACAAATTAATAGGCCTATGTTGGTCCTGACCCGAAAATACCCCCACATACCAAGTTTCATCGAAATCGGCTGGGCCATTTTCGAGTCCATCGATTACAAACACACAAACAAACAGATCTTCCAAAATATATAATAGATATATGAGGTTCGGCACAGCAGCAATGTTATATATTTTATGCCTCCGAAACATGGCGAGCATTGCTCTTAGAACATGCTTGGGACTATACAACACACCAGGCGCCTATTTTTAGAAGCAAATTTGATTTTTGAGACAATGCAAATTTTTTGAGATTGGGTGGGATGCGAACCCCGGCCCGACGGCGAGCGCGCCTTGCGACTCAAAGTCCGACGTCAATACCACACGGCCACCGAAGCAACCCCAAAAAAGGAAGCTCGAATGGCCGCTGTATTCCGACGTCGCACTTAGGACACTATATTCACATTTTAAGGTCTCTTTATATATATGTATATATGAGGTTCGGCACAGCAGCAATGTTATATATTTTATGCCTCCGAAACATGGCGAGCATTGCTCTTAGAACATGCTTGGGACTATACAACACACCAGGCGCCTATTTTTAGAAGCAAATTTAATTTTTGAGACAATGCAAATTTTTTGAGATTGGGTGGGATGCGAACCCCGGCCCGACGGCGAGCACGCCTTGCGACTCAAAGTCCGACGTCAATACCACACGGCCACCGAAGCAACACCAAAAAAGGAAGCTCGAATGGCCGCTGTATTCCAACGTCGCACTTAGGACACTATATTCACATTTTAAGGTCTCTTTATATATATGTATATATGAGGTTCGGCACAGCAGCAATGTTATATATTTTATGCCTCCGAAACACGGCGAGCATTGCTCTTAGAACATGCTTGGGACTATACAACACACCAGGTGCCTATTTTTAGAAGCAAATTTGATTTTTGAGACAATGCAAATTTTTTGAGATTGGGTGGGATGCGAACCCCGGCCCGATGGCGAGCGCGCCTTGCGACTCAAAGTCCGACGTCAATACCACACGGCCACCGAAGCAACCCCAAAAAAGGAAGCTCGAATGGCCGCTGTATTCCGACGTCGCACTTAGGACACTATATTCACATTTTAAGGTCTCTTTATATATATGTATATATGAGGTTCGGCACAGCAGCAATGTTATATATTTTATTCCTCAGAAACATGGCGAGTATTGCTCTTAGAACATGCTTGGGACTATACAACACACCAGGCGCCTATTTTTTAGAAGCAAATTTGATTTTTGAGACAATGGAAATTTTTTGAGATTGGGTGGGATGCGAACCCCGGCCCGACGGCGAGCGCGCCTTGCGACTCAAGTCCGACGTCAATACCACACGGCCACCAAAGCAACCCCAAAAAAGGAAGCTCGAATGCCGCTGTATTCCGACGTCGCACTTTAATAGGACACTATATTCACATTTTAAGGTCTCTTTATATATATGTATATATGAGGTTCGGCACAGCAGCAATGTTATATATTTTATGCCTCCGAAACATGGCGAGCATTGCTCTTAGAACATGCTTGGGACTATACAACACACCAGGCGCCTATTTTTAGAAGCAAATTTGATTTTTGAGAAAATGCATATTTTTTTTAGATTGGGTGGGATGCGAACCCCGGCCCGACGGCGTGCGCGCCTTGCGACTCAAAGTCCGACATCAATACCACACGGCCACCGAAGCAACCCCAAAAAAGGAAGCTCGAATGGCCGCTGTATTCCAACGTCGCATATAGGACACTATATTCACATTTTAAGGTCTCTTTATATATATGTATATATGAGGTTCGGCACAGCAGCAATGTTATATATTTTATGCCTCCGAAACATGGCGAGCATTGCTCTTAGAACATGCTTGGGACTATACAACACACCAGGTGCCTATTTTTAGAAGCAAATTTGTTTTTTGAGACAATGCAAATTTTTTGAGATTGGGTGGGATGCGAACCCCGGCCCGACGGCGAGCGCGCCTTGCGACTCAAAGTCCGACGTCAATACCACAAGGCCACCGAAGCAACCCCAAAAAAGGAAGCTCGAATGGCCGCTGTATTCCAACGTCGCATATAGGACACTATATTCACATTTTAAGGTCTCTTTATATATATGTATATATGAGGTTCGGCACAGCAGCAATGTTATATATTTTATGCCTCCGAAACATGGCGAGCATTGCTCTTAGAACATGCTTGGGACTATACAACACACCAGGCGCCTATTTTTAGAAGCAAATTTGATTTTTGAGACAATGCAAATTTTTTGAGATTGGGTGGGATGCGAACCCCGGCCCGACGGCGAGCGCGCCTTGCGACTCAAAGTCCGACGTCAATACCACACGGCCACCGAAGCAACCCCAAAAAAGGAAGCTTGAATGGCCGCTGTATTCCAACGTCGCACTTAGGACACTATATTCACATATTAAGGTCTCTTTATATATATGTATATATGAGGTTCGGCACAGCAGCAATGTTATATATTTTATGCCTCCGAAACATGGCGAGCATTGCTCTTAGAACATGCTTGGGACTATACAACACACCAGGTGCCTATTTTTAGAAGCAAATTTGATTTTTGAGACAATGCAATTTTTTTTTAGATTGGGTGGGATGCGAACCCCGGCCCGACGGCGAGCGCGCCTTGCGACTCAAAGTCCGACGTCAATACCACACGGCCACCGAAGCAACCCCAAAAAAGGAAGATCGAATGGCCGCTGTATTCCGACGTCGCACTTAGGACACTATATTCACATTTTAAGGTCTCTTTATATATATGTATATATGAGGTTCGGCACAGCAGCAATGTTATATATTTTATTCCTCAGAAACATGGCGAGTATTGCTCTTAGAACATGCTTGGGACTATACAACACACCAGGCGCCTATTTTTTAGAAGCAAATTTGATTTTTGAGACAATGGAAATTTTTTGAGATTGGGTGGGATGCGAACCCCGGCCCGACGGCGAGCGCGCCTTGCGACTCAAGTCCGACGTCAATACCACACGGCCACCAAAGCAACCCCAAAAAAGGAAGCTCGAATGCCGCTGTATTCCGACGTCGCACTTTAATAGGACACTATATTCACATTTTAAGGTCTCTTTATATATATGTATATATGAGGTTCGGCACAGCAGCAATGTTATATATTTTATGCCTCCGAAACATGGCGAGCATTGCTCTTAGAACATGCTTGGGACTATACAACACACCAGGTGCCTATTTTTAGAAGCAAATTTGATTTTTGAGACAATGCAAATTTTTTGAGATTGGGTGGGATGCGAACCCCGGCCCGACAGCGAGCGCGCCTTGCGACTCAAAGTCCGACGTCAATACCACACGGCCACCGAAGCAACCCCAAAAAAGGAAGCTCGAATGGCCGCTGTATTCCGACGTCGCACTTAGGACACTATATTCACATTTTAAGGTCTCTTTATATATATGTATATATGAGGTTCGGCACAGCAGCAATGTTATATATTTTATGCCTCCGAAACATGGCGAGTATTGCTCTTAGAACATGCTTGGGACTATACCAACACACCAGGCGCCTATTTTTTAGAAGCAAATTTGATTTTTGAGACAATGCAAATTTTTTGAGATTGGGTGGGATGCGAACCCCGGCCCGATGGCGAGCGCGCCTTGCGACTAAAGTCTGACGTCAATACCACACGGCCACCGAAGCAACCCCAAAAAAGGAAGCTCGAATGGCCGCTGTATTCCGACGTCGCACTTAGGACACTATATTCACATTTTAAGGTCTCTTTATATATATGTATATATGAGGTTCGGCACAGCAGCAATGTTATATATTTTATGCCTCCGAAACATGGCGAGCATTGCTCTTAGAACATGCTTGGGACAATACAACACACCAGGTGCCTATTTTTAGAAGCAAATTTGATTTTTGAGACAATGCAATTTGGTTGAGATTGGGTGGGATGCGAACCCCCGGCCCGACGGCGATCGCGCCTTGCGACTCAAAGTCCGACGTCAATACCACACGGCCACCGAAGCAACCCCAAAAAAGGAAGCTCGAATGGCCGCTGTATTCCGACGTCGCACTTAGGACACTATATTCACATTTTAAGGTCTCTTTATATATATGTATATATGAGGTTCGGCACAGCAGCAATGTTATATATTTTATGCCTCCGAAACATGGCGAGCATTGCTCTTAGAACATGCTTGGGACTATACAACACACCAGGCGCCTATTTTTAGAAGCAAATTTGATTTTTGAGACAATGCAAATTTTTTGAGATTGGATGGGATGCGAACCCCGGCCCGATGGCGAGCGCGCCTTGCGACTCAAGTCCGACGTCAATACCACACAGCCACCGAAGCAACCCCAAAAAAGGAAGCTCGAATGGCCGCTGTATTCCGACGTCGCACTTAGGACACTATATTAACATTTTAAGGTCTCTTTATATATATGTATATATGAGGTTCGGCACAGCAGCAATGTTATATATTTTATGCCTCCGAAACATGGCGAGCATTGCTCTTAGAACATGCTTGGGACTATACAACACACCAGGTGCCTATTTTTAGAAGCAAATTTGATTTTTGAGACAATGCAATTTTTTTGAGATTGGGTGGGATGCGAACCCCGGCCCGACGGCGAGCGCGCCTTGCGACTCAAAGTCCGACGTCAATACCACACGGCCACCGAAGCAACCCCAAAAAAGGAAGCTCGAATGGCCGCTGTAATTCCGACGTCGCACTTAGGACACTATATTCACATTTTAAGGTCTCTTTATATATATGTATATATGAGGTTCGGCACAGCAGCAATGTTATATATTTTATGCTTCCGAAACATGGCGAGTATTGCTCTTAGAACATGCTTGGGACTATACAACACACCAGGCGCCTATTTTTTAGAAGCAAATTTGATTTTTGAGACAATGCAAATTTTTTGAGATTGGGTGGGATGCGAACCCCGGCCCGATGGCGAGCGCGCCTTGCGACTCAAGTCCGACGTCAATACCACACGGCCACCGAAGCAACCCCAAAAAAGGAAGCTCGAATGGCCGCTGTATTCCGACGTCGCACTTAGGACACTATATTCACATTTTAAGGTCTCTTTATATATGTATATATGAGGTTCGGCACAGCAGCAATGTTATATATTTTATGCCTCCGAAACATGGCGAGCATTGCTCTTAGAACATGCTTGGGACTATACAACACACCAGGTGCCTATTTTTAGAAGCAAATTTGATTTTTGAGACAATGCAATTTTTTTGAGATTGGGTGGGGATGCGAACCCCGGCCCGACGGCGAGCGCGCCTTGCGACTCAAGTCCGACGTCAATACCCACCACACACGGCCACCGAAGCAACCCCAAAAAAGGAAGCTCGAATGGCCACTGTATTCCGACGTCGCACTTAGGACACCTATATTCACATTTTAAGGTCTCTTTATATATATGTATATATGAGGTTCGGCACAGCAGCAATGTTATATATTTTTATGCCTCCGAAAACATGGCGAGCATTGCTCTTAGAACATGCTTGGGGACTATACAACACACCAGGCGCCTATTTTTAGAAGCAATTTGATTTTTTGAGAAAATGCATATTTTTTTTAGATTGGGTGGGATGCGAACCCCGGCCCGACGGCGTGCGCGCCTTGCGACTCAAAGTCCGACATCAATACCACACGGCCACCGAAGCAAACCCCAAAAAAGGAAGCTCGAATGGCCGCTGTATTCCAACGTCGCACTTAGGACACTATATTAACATTTTAAGGTCTCTTTATATATATGTATATATGAGGTTCGGCACAGCAGCAATGTTATATATTTTATGCCTCCGAAACATGGCGAGCATTGCTCTTAGAACATGCTTGGGACTATACAACACACCAGGCGCCTATTGTTAGAAGCAAATTTAATTTTTGAGACAATGCATATTTTTTTAGATTGGGTGGGATGCGAACCCCGGCCCGACGGCGAGCGCGCCTTGCGACTCAAAGTCCGACGTCAATACCACAACGGCCACCGAAGCAACCCCAAAAAAGGAAGCTCGAATGGCCACTGTATTCCCGACGTCGCATTTAGGACACTATATTCACATTTAAGGTCTCTTTATAATATGTATATATGAGGTTCGGCACTAGCAGCAATGTTATATATTTTATGCCTCCGAAACATGGCGAGCATTGCTCTTAGAACATGCTTGGCGACTATACAACACACCAGGCGCCTATTTTTAGAAGCAAATTTGATTTTTTGAGAAAATGCATATTTTTTTAGATTGGGTGGGATGCGAACCCCGGCCCGACGGCGTGCGCGCCTTGCGACTCAAAGTCCGACATCAATACCACAACGGCCACCGACAGCAACCCCAAAAAAAGGAAGCTCGAATGGCCGCTGTATTCCAACGTCGCATATAGGACACTATATTCACATTTAAGGTCTCTTTATATATATGTATATATGAGGTTCGGCACAGCAGCAATGTTATATATTTTATGCCTCCGAAACATGGCGAGCATTGCTCTTAGAACATGCTTGGGACTATACAACACACAAGGTGCCTATTTTTAGAAGCAAATTTGTTTTTTGAGACAATGCAAATTTTTTGAGATTGGGTGGGATGCGAACCCCGCCCGACGGCGAGCGCGCCTTGCGACTCAAAGTCCGACGTCAATACCACAAGGGCCACCGAAGCAACCCCAAAAAAAGGAAGCTCGAATGGCCGCTGTATTCCAACGTCCGCATATAGGACACTATATTCACATTTTAAGGTCTCTTTATATATATGTATATATGAGGTTCGGCACAGCAGCAATGTTATATATTTTATGCCGCTCCGAAACATGGCGAGCATTGCTCTTAGAACATGCTTGGGACTATACAACCACACCAGGCGCCTATTTTTAGAAGCAAATTTGATTTTTGAGACAATGCAAATTTTTTGAGATTGGGTGGGATGCGAACCCCGGCCCGACGGCGAGCGCGCCTTGCGACTCAAAGTCCGACGTCAATACCACACGGCCACCGAAGCAACCCCAAAAAAGGAAGCTCGAATGGCCGCTGTATTCCAACGTCGCACTTAGGGACACTATATTCACATATTAAGGTCTCTTTATATATATGTATATATGAGGTTCGGCACAGCAGCAATGTTATATATTTTATTCCTCCGAAACATGGCGAGCATTGCTCTTAGAACATGCTTGGGACTATACAACACACCAGGTGCCTATTTTTAGAAGCAAATTTGATTTTTGAGACAATGCTAATTTTTTTAGATTGGGTGGGATGCGAACCCCGGCCCCGACGGCGAGCCGCGCCTTGCGACTCAAAGTCCGACGTCAATACCACACGGCCACCCGAAGCAACCCCAAAAAAGGAAGCTCGAATGGCCGCTGTATTCCGACGTCGCACTTAGGACACTATATTCACATTTTAAGGTCTCTTTATATATATGTAATATATGAGGTTCGGCACAGCAGCAATGTTATATATTTTATTCCTCAGAAAACATGGCGAGGTATTGCTCTTAGAACATGCTTGGGACTATACAACACACCAGGCGCCTATTTTTTAGAAGCAAATTTGATTTTTGAGACAATGGAAATTTTTTTGAGATTGGGTGGGATGCGAACCCCGGCCCGACGGCGAGCGCGCTTGCGACTCAAGTCCCGACGTCAATACCACACGGCCACCAAAGCAACCCCAAAAAAGGAAGCTCGAATGCCGCTGTATTCCGACGTCGCACTTAGGACACTATATTCACATTTTAAGGTCTCTTTATATATATGTATATATGAGGTTCGGCACAGCAGCAATGTTATATATTTTATGCCTCCGAAACATGGCGAGCATTGCTCTTAGAACATGCTTGGGGACTATGACAACACACCAGGCGCCTATTTTTAGAAGCAAATTTGATTTTTGAGACAATGCAATTTTTTTTAGATTGGGTGGGATGCGAACCCCGGCCCGACGGCGAGCGCGCCTTGCGACTCAAGTCCGACGTCAATACCACACGGCCACCGAAGCAACCCCCAAAAAAGGAAGCTCGATGGCCACTCTATTCCGACGTCGCACTTAGGACACTATATTCACATTTTAAGGTCTCTTTATATATATGTATATATGAGGTTCGGCACAGCAGCAATGTTATATATTTTATGCCTCCGAAACATGGCGAGCATTGCTCTTAGAACATGCTTGGGACTATACAACACACCAGGCGCCTATTTTTAGAAGCAAATTTGATTTTTGAGAAAATGCATATTTTTTTAGATTGGGTGGGATGCGAACCCCGGCCCGACGGCGTGCGCGCCTTGCGACTCAAAGTCCGACATCAATACCACACCGGCCACCGAAGCAACCCCAAAAAGGAAGCTCGAATGGCCGCTGTATTCCGACGTCGCACTTAGGACAATATATTCACATTTTAAGGTCTCTTTATATATATGTATATATGAGGTTCGGCACAGCAGCAATGTTATATATTTTATGCCTCCGAAACATGGCGAGCATTGCTCTTAGAACATGCTTGGGACTATACAACACACCAGGCACCTATTTTTAGAAGCAAATTTGATTTTTGAGACAATGCAAATTTGTTTAGATTGGGTGGGATGCGAACCCCGGCCCGACGGCGAGCGCGCCTTGCGACTCAAAGTCCGACGTCAATACCACACGGCCACCGAAGCAACCCCAAAAAAGGAAGCTCGAATGGCCACTGTATTCCGACGTCGCATTTAGGACACTATATTCACATTTTAGGTCTCTTTATATATATGTATATATGAGGTTCGGCACAGCAGCAATGTTATATATTTTATGCCTCTCCGAAACATGGCGAGCATTGCTCTTAGAACATGCTTGGGACTATACAACACACCAGGCGCCTATTTTTAGAAGAAAATTTGATTTTTGAGAAAATGCATATTTTTTTTAGATTGGGTGGGATGCGAACCCCGGCCCGACGGCGTGCGCCGCCTTGCGACTCAAAGTCCGACATCAATACCACACGGCCACCGAAGCAACCCCAAAAAAGGAAGCTCGAATGGCCGCTGTATTTCCAACGTCGCATATAGGACACTATATTCACATTTTAAGGTCTCTTTATATATATGTATATATGAGGTTCGGCACAGCAGCAATGTTATATATTTTATGCCTCCGAAACATGGCGAGCATTGCTCTTAGAACATGCTTGGGACTATACAACACACCAGGTGCCTATTTTTAGAAGCAAATTTGTTTTTTGAGACAATGCAAATTTTTTGAGATTGGGTGGGATGCGAACCCCCGGCCCGACGGCGAGCGCGCGCCTTGCGACTCCAAAGTCCGACGTCAATACCACAAGGCCACCGAAGCAACCCCAAAAAAGGAAGCTCGAATGGGCCGCTGTATTCCAACGTCGCATATAGGACACTATATTCACATTTTAAGGTCTCTTTATATATATGTATATATGAGGTTCGGCACAGCAGCAATGTTATATATTTTATGCCTCCGAAACATGGCGAGCATTGCTCTTAGAACATGCTTGGGACTATACAACACACCAGGCGCCTATTTTTAGAAGCAAATTTGATTTTTGAGACAATGCAAATTTTTTGAGATTGGGTGGGATGCGAACCCCGGCCCGACGGCGAACGCGCCTTGCGACTCAAAGTCCGACGTCAATACCACACGGCCACCGAAGCAACCCCAAAAAAGGAAGCTCGAATGGGCCGCTGTATTCCAACGTCGCACTTAGGACACTATATTCACATATTAAGGTCTCTTTATATATATGTATATATGAGGTTCGGCACAGCAGCAATGTTATATATTTTATGCCTCGGAAACATGGCGAGCATTGCTCTTAGAAACATGCTTGGGACTATACAACACACCAGGTGCCTATTTTTAGAAGCAAATTTGATTTTTGAGACAATGCAATTTTTTTAGATTGGGTGGGATGCGAACCCCGGCCCGACGGCGAGCGCGCCTTGCGACTCAAAGTCCGACGTCAATACCACACGGCCACCGAAGCAACCCCAAAAAAGGAAGATCGAATGGCCGCTGTATTCCGACGTCGCACTTAGGACACTATATTCACATTTTAAGGTCTCTTTATATATATGTATATATGAGGGTTCGGCACAGCAGCAATGTTATATATTTTATTCCTCAGAAACATGGCGAGCATTGCTCTTAGAACATGCTTGGGGACTATACAACACACCAGGCGCCTATTTTTTAGAAGCAAATTTGATTTTTGAGACAATGGAAATTTTTTGAGATTGGGTGGGATGCGAACCCCGGCCCCGACGGCGAGCGCGCCTTGCGACTCAAGTCCGACGTCAATACCACACGGCCACCAAGCAACCCCAAAAAGGAAGCTCGAATGCCGCTGTATTCCGACGTCGCACTTAGGACACTATATTCACATTTTAAGGTCTCTTTATATATATGTTATATGAGGTTCGGCCACAGCAGCAATGTTATATATTTTATGCCTCCGAAACATGGCGAGCATTGCTCTTAGAACATGCTTGGGACTATACAACACACCAGGCGCCTATTTTGAGAAGCAAATTTGATTTTTGAGGACAATGCAAATTTTTTTAGATTGGGGTGGGATGCGAACCCCGGCCCGACGGCGAGCGCGCCTTGCGACTCAAGTCCGACGTCAATACCACACGGCCACCGAAGCAACCCCAAAAAAGGAAGCTCGAATGGCCACTGTATTCCGACGTCGCACTTAGGACACTATATTCACATTTTAAGGTCTCTTTATATATATGTATATTATGAGGTTCGGCACAGCAGCAATGTTATATATTTTATGCCTCCGAAAACATGGCGAGCATTGCTCTTAGAACATGCTTGGGACTATACAACACACACCAGGCGCCTATTTTAGAAGCAAATTTGATTTTTGAGAAAATGCATATTTTTTTAGATTGGGTGGGATGCGAACCCCGGCCCGACGGCGTGCGCGCCTTGCGACTCAAAGTCCGACATCAATACCACACGGCCACCGAAGCAACCCCAAAAAAGGAAGCTCGAATGGCCGCTGTATTCCAACGTCGCACTTAGGACACTATATTCACATTTTAAGGGTCTATTTATATATATGTATATATGAGGTTCGGCACAGCAGCAATGTTATATATTTTATGCCTCCGAAACATGGCGAGCATTGCTCTTAGAACATGCTTGGGACTATACAACACACAAGGTGCCCCTATTTTTAGAAGCAAATTTGATTTTTGAGACAATGCAAATTTTTGAGATTGGGTGGGATGCGAACCCCGGCCCGACAGCGAGCGCGCCTTGCGACTCAAAGTCCGACGTCAATACCACATCGGCCACCGAAGCAACCCCAAAAAAGGAAGCTCGAATGGCCGCTGTATTCCGACGTCGCACTTAGGACACTATATTCACATTTTAAGGTCTCTTTATATATATGTATATATGAGGTTCGGCACAGCAGCAATGTTATATATTTTATGCCTCCGAAACATGGCGAGTATTGCTCTTAGAACATGCTTGGGACTATACAACACACCAGGCGCCTATTTTTTAGAAGCAAATTTGATTTTTGAAGACAATGCAAATTTTTTGAGATTGGGTGGGATGCGAACCCCGGCCCGATGGCGAGCGCGCCTTGCGACTCAAAGTCTGACGTCAATACCACACG